>JAWWEY010000055.1:10077152-10123217 GCA_035582745.1 Loriotus luctuosus
GAACATTTTAGACAGAGTTGTGATATGGTTGATCATAAACTGGATGCTAAAACTTAGATTTAGGTGGTATTTAAAAGGCTGCCAACTCATCAGAAGTACTACTGTTGATCAATCTGAGAACTGCTTCTATCCTTTCTCATCAGAATTTTTTTTTGTTGCCTGATACAGCAATTATTATTAATTAGGTGCAAATGATGAGTAGAAGTGAATCAAACCATAGTATTGAGCACAACTGAGCTGTCTGGATTTTATACTTTCCCTAACACAAAGAAATTGCTTATTTGACCCTGTTGCTCAGTTTTCCATTTGCCAATGAAGTAAGACATCCTTGTGTATCAAGATTGGCAAGGGACTGGAACCAAATTTCTAAAATATGGGTAAAAATTGTAAAGGGTAAAAAAGGATAGTAAATTCAGATAGACTTTTAACATAATTATGGATTACAGTACTGAGTTATAAAACTTTCTTTTCAGCATTTATATTGTTATAACGCCAGATATTTTGATCCTGCCACAGACAATCAGATTTCATGAGAACATTAACTTGGCTTGGAGCCAGGAAATAGGTGTAAACATCAGATCTCATTAGATTTTCCTGAACTGGACTGAAATTGAGGTTTATTTCAGGCCATGTATGATTAGACAGTTATTGTAATAATTCCAATTAGTTTCAGATCAAGACTTTTGCATTACATCCTTTAAAGATGAGAGCTGAAATCTTCTATGCCCCAAGGCAGATCAAAACAAAATTTATCATGTTCTATCCATCTAGAGGACAATAAACATTGGTATCTGTCCTCCAACAACAGCCAACTCCTGATGCCTGTAAGAATGGCAGAATTTCAGCAGAACAGAGAATGCCTGTAGATGTCATGTGTGTATATGAAGGAAAGAATCTGCATTTTATAAAGGGTCATTTAAACCCACAATAATTAATTCATTTCTAAACTATTTTGTAGAATGAGTCCATGTTGAAGTGTCTTATGAAAAATGATTCTGCAGAACTGACTGGATTGAATGATTTGGGAGTAGATTATTTCATCACAGTTGAAAGCTTTTTCCATCTGCTGTCCTTGCAGGCACAGCCTGTTTCTAGAAGCATTTTTGACAGATTTAAGCTGACTGGGTTTATGTATTTACTTAATTTGTAAACAGCAGGGTACAGCATCTACAGGCAGCTTCAGAACTCTGAGGCCAGTGGATCAAAAAGTAATAAAAATATTTCTTTTTCTGAACAAAACCAGATAAGCCAAAAGAAAGCATATATGTTGAAAAAGAAGAATTTTTTATTATTATTTTTGCTGGTTTTTAGTACAAGCTTATTGTCTGTGGTTCATCTTTTTCTCTTTAGAGAATTCTAGACCAAAATCATCTTCTTTCCAGGTTTATTGTGATCTCCCTGCACCAACCTTTTAACCTTAGTCTCTTAAGACCCTCTCCTCCTTCAGTCATTCAAAACAGTTAGCCCTGCAATTGTTGGAGAAAAAAATTATCTTTTGGTATCAGATATTTCCTATTGCCTTTGTCTGAAATATCTTGAAGGAATTTTTTTCAACAGATATGTTGTTGTGACATTTGAAATAATTTTTGATTGGGTAGGTGTTTTCTTTAAAAAATTATCACAGATCTGCACTACATTTTTGTTTCATTTTCATAGTTGATCCACTTTATACTACGTAGAAAGTCATTGAGTAGTAAAGGGCAAGTAGTGCCTCTGGACCTTACTGGAAGGGAATACAACCTTCCTGAAAATGACAAAATAGTATATTACATTATTACCTCCTCTCAATTCATAATGAGCCCACCATGTAATTGTCTTTGAACCTGCGTTATTTACTAATTTTTACTTAATTTAGTAACAAAACTGATTGTAGAATAAATATTCAGTATGCCTTTATGATAGATATTTTTCTATTTGGGGAGATGGTCCTGATCTTCTCATAATAGTATATTAAAATTATCCCTAAAATCCTGTAGAATTTCAGTATAAGAGGGGTTAGAGGATAAAACCCAAGTGTAAAGGGAGCAATGCTGGGCTGGATTTATAGGGTTACTTCATATGGCCATTTGCTCTGATAACATGATACAGATTGTGTCCATTCACTGTAATAATGTGTTACTAATTGTCATCAGAGAAACTGATGAGCAGTCGAGGTTTTACAAGCTGCATACCAGGAAGTCCAGTTTTTAAGATTGACCCATGCAATAAGATGCTGAGATGACTTTTTAGGTCAGAAAGAGCTTTTAAACTCATAAGCAAAGTCAGGTTTGGCTTCATGGTCTATTGTTAATAACATTGTTCTGTTGAAGCATCCTATCAAAATACTCCAAATGGTTGCTTTGTTTGGGAGATGTGTTCTCTGAATTAATATCCTCCTGAAATCAGAGCAATGGATTGAAAAGGCCAAAAGATGAGATTCCAGAACTGTTTCTGCACTGCTCTGATTCAGGGAGCACAGCTCTGTGGAAATTTAGACACCATGAACCAACTTCAGTTGTTCAAGTGAAGGTTTTTCTGGTACAGAAGCAACAGTGGGTGAAACTGCAACCAGCTAAAAATTGTTTCATTGTTGATATTGTCATAGGAAAATGTGTAAAAGCAGGGCTGGATCAAAAGTGAGTGTGCCTCAAGTAGAAAGAGAAATGCACAAATCCCCCAGTTCTACCACAAGGATTTTGGATTGTGGTGCAGACGACAGTGATCAGCCAAAACATCCTCCCTCTTTCCAGGAGAGTAGAACATCTGCTAACATCCTGATGGCACAGTGGGGCCACGTGGGCTCTCTAGAATATTGTCTCCTCTGTGTCAATTTATGCTGAATCTGTCTACCAATGCAACAAAGAAACAACCCCTTATTACTATGTCCTGCCATTTTCTTAACTTTCTCTTCTTGCATTTTATAATGAGGCACAACCTGCCTCCAGATCACCTTTTGTTCATGGAAACTTTATTGTCAGTACATCTCAAAACCTTCACCAGTTTTGATACCCAAACAGCACTGTGAGGCAGAGAAAAGAAATTTGTGTAATAGATTAGAAAACAAAAGTGCAGGTCATAATTAAGCACAAATTAATATCTGAAGGAGTGCAAAGCATCAGGCTAAGAGGAATTATGAAAGCTCCATATTCCAGGGAGAAAAAACCACTTCAGATGGTATACTGTTAAAATGAGGGGAGCATATGAGCCAATAAGTTTTGTTCTGGTGATTCATGACATTTTCAGTCCATAACAAGATTTGAGGACAATAATTACAGAAGTTTTTCATTACAGTTCTATTGATTATATTAAGAAAAGCACCAAAAGCATTGCCCTTTTCTTGATACACTTGTCTAGCCTTTTTGTCTCTGATTCAGAAGGACAACAGTATTGGATTATGTGACCAGCATATCTTCAGAAACTAGAAACAAAGTCATGTAAACCAGAATTGAAAAGTCATTCCAGCAATTTATCTCTTGTACAAACAAATGATTACTGCTCTATCCCAGTGCTCCTCCCCGAGTATCAGAACATGATATGAACTTTCTTTGGGAAAGATCCACCATGTCTTCAGGAGAAAAATGAATGAGCCATTGGTCATTAATTCTAGATGCCAAAGACACACAAGCTGATTTGGAAGGAAAATTCTGATTCCACAGTCTTTATTTTAAAAATCACAAGGCTGTTTTTTTTGGGGTGAATTTTGTGGTTTTTGGTTGTTGTTTGGTTGGATTTTGTGGGTTTTTTGTTTGTTTGTTTGTTTGTTTCATTTTTTTGGGGAATGTCATAATGTAGATTTAAAAATTGCAGGCAAAGAAACTTCTTTATATTTTCATTTCTTTTTTTTTTTTTTGAGACTGTAAGGCTTCTCACAGAGCTGCTACAAAGGGAGGTAACATTTCACTCAGTGGCAACCAAAGTAAAAAGCACATCTGCCCCAAAACATGTACTTTCTATCCACAAATCTGTCCATTTTTTTCAGTCAGTACTAATGTGACACTGTCTGTTCCATTACAGTAGCTTGGTTTTGCCATGTAAATTATGATTAGACTTTCATTATATTTAAAACATATTTTCACGTGTTTCTACAGAAATCAGGACAAATCCTCCTCACCTACTTCTCGACTTACTCTTTCCATTTTGTGAATTTTAAGCTAGCTCAACTGAAAATTGGAAGACAGGAATAAATCTGTCTCTTTTTTTTGCCCTCTCTCCAAAGAGGTCCCTACTTAGCACATTACTAGTTCTTAGTCATAGTAATTGTGAAGAAGTGAGTTCAGGCAGTATCATGTGACAGTGAAATAAATTGCTGAACGTTCCATCATCCAAATGATCAAATAGCAAAATATTTGTGTTGAAAAAGGGCAGCACTTTGTCCCTGTACTTACATGAGAATTTGTGTATACTCTGAAACTGATGGTCAACAGATGTCACAGGCTGGAAAACTCCCATTTTGTGAGTCCAAAAGGAGCAAAATATGAGATAACTACCAAGTTAATACATAATATTTCCCTCAAACTGGACACATATCTTAGAGCAGAATTCTAAAGAGTTCAGAAAGAAAATTCAGATACTGATAGAGTTTTAAGGGATCTTGGAAAGTGTCTAGTTTAGACTAGACCCGTATGTTTAAGCTGGTTAAGACTGAGATGAACTCAAACCACTAACAATTTTAAGTGGGAGTTGAACTTACATGCTAGTCTGTCCTGTGAGTCAGGCCAAAGTGCCTGTTATGACTAAGGAAGTTATTTGAGACTTTCTAGGGGCTAGATCACTGGAGACTTCCTCAAACGGCTGAGTCCTCACATTCTCATCTAGCTGATGTCAAAGACACTCCTGAGAAAGGCCAAAAACTTGACTGACTTTTCAGTTTATCAGTTCCACACCACTTTCAAATTGTGATTGTAGGACAAGAGGAGGATTCCTCATTAGTTAAACTGACTGTCTTGGATTAAAGCTTGGTTGTGGAAGGGAGGTCCATCATCAGCTAATTTGTTTGTCTGCCTGGCAGGCTTTTATTTTGCTGTGGAAAAACCTTAAGCCCACAGTATAATGGCATTACTGTCTGGTATTCGTAATTCTAGCCACACAGTCCCCTTTCTTCAAAATTCATCTGCTCATCATTTGCTGAAGCCAACTTTATTTTTTCTGCAAGATGCAACAATAAGTAAACAACATATGTTGTTGATTCAAAGAATTAACAAAAGAGTATTTTTTTCCTGCTTGAAAATCCTGCCTGTTGAGTGTGTGTAATAAACTTGCTTTTGCTAATTTCTCCTGCTTCTAGATGTTTGCATTCAGAAGCTCGAAAGGACTTAGATGTTAATTGCACATGTGCTTTGAGTCATGAATTTATCCTTCTAAATATATCTTATATACACTTTGACAAATTCTTCTCTTTTTTCTTATTCTATCAGTCATTGTACAGATGAGTACAAACATTTGTCTTGATCTTTAATGGGAAATGATTGTGCATGGCTGGGTGAGTTGAAGTTCCTATTTTTCTGCAGTGGAGTGTGATTTCATGTCTGGATTAGTGACACTGTGTTTAAAGTACATGACTCTATGTGCTCTAACAGCAGCCAGCATCTAGAGTCTGCTCTTACTGACATTGTTTTCAGTTGTGCAGAACTGTTACTCAAATGCCATCGCTTTTACCTGCAAGGAGTCCAGACATATTATAAATATGGTAGTGGAAACAAACTTCTGTGTTATTCCCAAACCCATATTAAAAATCCTACTATGAAAACCAATAAAGAGCATTTAGCCAAAAGACATTGGTGGATTTGATGTCCCTTTTCAGTCAATGGTAGCAAAGGTGCAACTTTATTGTGAATTCAGAGTGTAAGTCCTTCCCAGTAACCTTACCCACCCACTCAGTTTTCAGGAAAGCCTCTGACACATTTTTGCTTACATCCTCTGGCTCTTCCTCTGTCTAAATTGTTTTTTGGCTTTGAAGACCACTTATGTCAGTGAAGTGCTCATGTATGTGTTTGTCTAAATCTCAGTCGCAGGAGGATTTACATAGGAAATTAAGATTAAATACCAGCAAATATAATTTGTAAAACAGTTGTCTAGATAGGAGAGGGAGCCATGTGAGACTTAGCTGGCCAATCAAAAAGCATGATGTGTAATGAGTCACATGAATATTCATACTGAGGAGCTGGCAAAGGATCAGAGTCTGAGAAGTCACCTAAGCAAAACCAGCAAAGAACTGAAAATTAAGGAATCATAAAAAAACCTCATTTTGTAAAATTAACCTATGCCCTGGCTTTTCACAATCACTTTTCTAAAATATATTAGTTATTTGAAAGTAAAACTTCTTTTCCCAGTGCTCACTGCTCTGCTAATCATGGATAAAATATTGTCATGGTTTTATAGAGAGTGTGTTTTTGTCTTCTGCAAGCTCTAGAAATCCTTCTATTGCAAAACATCTCCTTCCAGATACAGCTGGGAACAATGTTTATATGAGATATACTGCATGAATTCAAACCAACATAATACAACATATAAGTCACTATATTCAGTTCTCTATGCCTATGTGAATTAGGTGATGGTAAGAGAAGGTGATATATGTTTAGCATTTATTCTTCAGAGTACTGGTGGAGACACACATTCATATTCAGTACTCTGAAATTATGGCAATAAATTTTTAAAACTATTAAAGTAGAAAAAATCATACCTTCTCTTTATGCAGCTCCTATTTTCTTTACCAGGCATTAAAACACATTCTAAATAGGACATATGAAATAAAAACACAGATGTATGTCAGTAATGTGTGAAGGGTTTCACTAAGTTGCAGTAAAATTTACAATACCAATCAAAAATGAGATAGTAAATATAACAGCAAATTTGTTTTTCACTTATTTTATGATTTTAATTGAGATTCACTCATAGGAACATTTTAAAATACAGCTCACAGTTGAGATTTGTTTTAAGATAACTATAAACATGCTATTTTCAAAAGCATACATAAAGCCTATAAATTAATAACAAATGTTATGTTTATATGTCTATATGTTAAATCTAACAGTGGAGAATATTGTCTCGTATGTCAAATTTAATCAACTATTTCACCTTTTCACAATATGTTTGCATATGATGTACACACTAGCTATTATTAATTTAAATAAGCTAGAAAGTAATTATTCTTTTAATATATATTCTCTGTGGACGCTGCATTTAAGCTATGCATACCTACCTACTTGCATAAAGTCCTGCCAATTGTTTGTACAATAATGGAGTCTGCATTTCATTGTCTCCATCTACTCAATTATTCCTAATCTTTTCTGACATCTTGTCCATGAAGACCTGTCTGAAATCAGGCATCTGCTTCTGATTAGAATCAGTTGTGATTTACACATATCAGCTTCTAATCTTGCTTTAGTCACTGGACCTTCGTGTGGTCACTAGTCTCTACTGGCTGAATGATTTCTAATTTGATTATCCTGCATTAGTCACCATCTAGCAGATGTAGACATGAAAAATTTCCCAGTAGGTTTATAAAGTCATTTATGACAGGAAGCAATTTTTCAGTGCATTCATCACTTCTGTCTCCATCACGCCATTTCTTTCAACAAAGGGTTTTTGAAATATAATACCAAAAAAGGTGAAACCATACAGCTCCAATTTTAATGATTATGCTTCCAAGTTTCCCATATAGCCCAAGCTAGATGGGTTGTTCATTGAAAAGTTAGTCTTTTCTAAACAACTTGTGCTAACTTCTGTATACTTCTGGTTTTACTTATAATTACCAGTAATCATTATATCTGTGAATATATTTAAGTTCAGCAGTTAATCTCAAAGTCATTAATTATTTACTCTGAGTGCTATGTGATTGGTTGCCAGCCATACTGTGCTAACCACATTGTATTAGCACTATATTAGCTGCTAGACTCATTACATCTCCTTTTTATTATTGAGCTAAAAATACATGATAGACTAATGAATAACAAAATTCAGATTCTTTCAATTAGTGAATTCATGTCCTCACTGAGACAGACATCTTTCTGTAAGGGAATGCCTTCGTTAGAGCAGCTGAGATAGTTTGAATAAACAGAATATTCAGCACAGAATATTCAGGAGACCTTCTTCAGGTATGAAACTGTGCAATCCTCAAAGTCAGACGCAGATTTCTCCAAGGTTTAGCAAACCTGTTGTGAATTAGACCTATGGGGAGACAATGTAGTTTGAAACTGTGAAACAAAGAGGAAGGAGGAGGTATAACTACTAAGTTAGCTAAATTATATTGGAGAAAATAAAGAGAGGTAGGATATTCGTGTGAAATATTCATTTTTCAAATATTTATGAAAGGTAAACCCAAACATAACATAAAATTTTACAAATACAGGAAACCATGGGGTGCAATAAAAGCTGAAAGGTGTGGAAAAAAAGATGTTCTTTATGTTCATTATTCAGCAGGTTTTAGTCAGCATATCAAAGGCTTCTGGAAAATTATTGCCCTTGAACTGCAAGAAATTTTTAAATTTTCACTTTCTAATATGGGTTATACTCAAAGATTATAAGAATAAAAAATATATTTGGTGGGGGTTTTTTTGGGTTTTTTTTGTTTGCTTGGTTTTTTTGTTGTTGTTGGTTTTTTTGGTTTTGGTTTTTTTTTTTTTTTGGTTTTTGAGTCAGTTTAAACTTTTTTTTTTTTGAGGGAACAGTAATGCCCAAGAGGAAAAATGACTGGGCAGAGGAGACATCACATGGTCTGTTCAATTTATTTTGAAGCTGATCTCTATAGCGGAATGAATGAAAAATGCATAGTAATAATAATCTGTGTATCATTATTGCTCATGATTTTAACATCTTGATTTTCAATTTCATTTTTAAATCTACTCTGGCTCTTATATTCCTCAGGTCATGGTCCAAAAAGATCAGGGATTGCGTGTGTGTGCTTTTAAAATGCAATAAACACAATGTTTCAAAAATTAAGTAATCATTGAGGTTTAAACCAAAGATAACTAGATACAAGTGCTAGCAAGCATGTTTGTGGTACAAAATGACAAAATAGTAAAACTGTTATTAAATGGATCTCTTAAAGAAATGTAAAGTTGATATCATAACAGAAATGGTCACTTATCACCATTATCAAACTATTCACAGGCATAGCCTTGCAGTTAGGACAGTGAGTATTGAATAATCACTGTATATGCATTAAACATGCAATATCATTTTGACATTTGTTCAAACACAGTGTTACCCAAAATTATTTTAGTTTTTAATTTTACAGCGAAATACAACTATCTATGCAATCCTATCTTTTTTTTCTTGCTTTTGTTCTTTTTCTAAAGAAGACCACGAATAGAATTGCTGATATCTTTGTTACTTTGTTACATTGTGCTTGTTTTAACTGAATGGAAGCACCACATATGGAATAAAGTCCCTTCAGCATCCCATTCCTGTTTCTCTGCAGTGAATTGTCCAGGTAATGATGGTCCCATTCATGGAAGAACTCTCTTTAATCTGTTTGACCACTTCAGCTGGGAAAGAACATTTGATGGCCTAGCAAGTCCTGCATAATTTACTCATGACTAGGGCTTGAACTCAATGAAATTAATATTTTAGAAAAATATTAATCTTGACTTTTCATCCAAGAGGGACAAGATGTACCATAGAGCCAGGACATTTCAAATATCAGGGCTCAAACCCTGTCAGCCATTTAAGGCCTTTTTTTTTTCCTCACATGAGGAAAGTTAGCTCACCTGTTTTTCCTGGAATACTTTATTCCCCAGTGTGCATCTAAGGAATTACACCAAAGCAGGATGACCTGAAAGCAATCTTTGTCTGAGTCAAGACAAAATCAGGTTTTGTGAAATTGAGAATGCAGTATGATTAAGGGGGAGTGAAAGGAAGATAGGAGAGGTAGGAGAAGTTATAACATTCAGGCTCTCAGCTTTCTTTCTGGTAGACATGAAATTCTGCCCAAAGAAAATTTGTTAATACATACATTTTGGAAAATCTTTGCCTTTTGTTGAAGCAATGAAGTACTAGGGAAGAAAATCTATTGAAAAGTTACTAAGCACTTCAATGTTGCTTTTTTATGGGTATTTTTGTGGGAATTTGAGGGAACTATACTGAAAACTAAGCATGAAGTTTCTGTCCACGTTCTGTCTAATTAGAGAATGAAGAAAGTTAATCACTTGTGACTGGAATTTTTTTTCTAGTACTTTTTCTTCCCTATTTCCAGTTTTTCCTTTACTCCCAGAACTTACTTTTTACTGCTTTTTTTTTTTTGGACAAATAGATGTCCTCAGAAATTTTTTATCTATGGCAAAGGAAATACAATATATTTTACTGGATCTTGTAGTACGCTTTCAGTTCTTCAGGTTTTATATATCCAGGGGCAGGGAGTACCTGAAGCAGGATGAGGTCCAGCATTCACTGGGAATGTTTGGCCTTGAATTCCACAACTTATTTTGATATAAAATAATTAAGCATTGCCGAAGGCAAGCAGTTGTGTGCATCTCATTCTTTCAGGGCTGCACTGGCAAAAAGATGGGATTGCCTGCTCTTGGAGGGCTTTTCTTCTCATTCTCATAGTCAGTGTTAGCTCATATTTCTGCTTGTTTCTCTATGGGCCACTCTGTACAGCAGATATGTATTTACTCCATGATCTACAGCTAAGGCATATTTCCTTAGTTGGGAGCCAGCTGAACCTGAGCTGAAAGCTGACATGTGGTTTATTTTAATGGGAAATTTCTTCTGTTTCATCATGGTATTTGTCATCTCAAAGTAACTGCACATTGTAGTTGTAGTCATATATATCTTCTCCCTTGAGTGGGATTTCCCATATGATGGGAAAAAAATAGCAGAGTGTCATGAAATTTGAGTACTGAAAGGGAACACCTTTCCTCAATCTCAAATTGTTTGAAACATAAAGTAATAGCATCTCAGGAACAAGAATGGCAGGCTATTATCAAAGCATATATTTTTTTTTACTTTGTTGTAGTGGAGGCAGAATATCTCTCACAGAATCTCCCCCACAAAAAAAAAGAGTATGTTAGCATTTTAACATTTTCAAACATAGGGAAATTGAATGTGTTTAGAAACACCAAAGGAATCTTGCCCTCTTTGGGTTTAAATTTTTATCCAGGCTTATTATACAAGGACTATGATAATCAGGTAATTTTTCTGTAGATAATTGTTTTTCACCACAGTTTTAAATTAGAGTAGTTAAGTAATTGAAGGTATTGCCTGCTTTATGGGAGACAGATTTTGGAACCTGACTTCAGCTACCTAAAAGAGACTTCTGTAGGCTCCATGTGTAAATTGGGAATACTCAGAGTCTGTAAGAGTGACTTAATAACTTGGTGAGTTCTTTTGGATAATGCTATGGAGTACAAAAGTACATTCTACAAAAGCTGATGCCTCTCTTGCATTCTTTGACAGCAAAACAATGATGTAAGCATAGGTCTCTTAGTGAAGAAAAGTAACATTTTCTAAAGCACTGGTCATCAGTTCTCTTACGAATTGGAGTTGAAATTAGAAGTCTTCCTGAAAACACTACCTTATGATGAAGTGGAAATCTCTTTTTCAGTGAAAAATCCATACATGGAGAAAATCTTATGTTTTTCTGAGCTCTCGTACAAGAAGAGGTCAGTGATGCGCCTGGAAAAAAAGGAAAATTGAGGTCGATCACATACCAAACTGATTAGATTCTTGGCTGTTCTCTAAAATATACAAAAAAAAAAAAAAAAAAGGAAAAAAAGGAAAAAAACCTTTTTTTGCTTTCAAAATTCCTTATAAACTGTGACTTTTTCCAGCCATCTAATGACATTGCTCTGAAGTACAGTGACAAGGAAAAGGTTTAATAAATAAATAATTTTCAGTGTTTTATTCATCATATTGAAACAGAGGATGCAGGAAAAAATGAGTTAAATATAACATTAAGGACTGCAATTTTCATGTATGGAAATATGTTCATCATTAAAAAGTGCTACATCTTGATATGGTTGAGCAGTTGAAGTTTCAACAATAAAAAAAAAAAATTGGTTTGGCTTCTTTTATAACTAAGCGTCAACAATTTGTTCTCTGTTTCAAGATACCTTCTCATCTTTCCTCTTACCCCTTTCTTTTTTTCCCCCTTTTTTTGTCCTTTTTCTCCTCTTTCTTTTTCTTCTTTTTTTTCATTTTTCTTTCCTTTTTTTTTATTTTAATATAGCCAAGGGAATTTTAAGCTACTCTGCCATCCACATCTGTCTACCTTTTATGATGGAACTAAGATGCCTAACTTAAAAATTTATATGTTCAAGGGAAAGGGACATGTCTTTCCAGAAGGAGAAATGTGGTCCTGGTTGGACTGATTTGACATAAAATGAGCATTGGTTTCTCTTCATGGGTACAGTCCAAGCATTAAAGATGAATGAAGGCATCCACATGCAAAACATGGGCCCAAATAAACTGTCAGATGGAAACAGTCACTAAAGACAAAATTCAGGGGCAATATACCTCAGGGATTTTGCTCAGGGTGAGTGGAACTCACTAGAAACTGTGAGAAGAGTTAAGAATATAAAACCATCTGGTTTTAGTCAGATTTAAAACTCACGTGTGCCAACATCGTGTTGTTGGTAGTGGTCAGCAAATGCTTTGGTAACTGCACAGCTGTGCAGCTTCCAGCATCTCTTCTAGGGGCTTTCTCAAACTGAAGATTACACCACATCATCTGGTTTATTAGTTTTTGATGGATCTTCCAGTGCTTAATTTTTTTAATGTGTTTTTGAATCCATTTACACTTTTGGCATGGGAAATTATCTATGGCAGTGAGTTCCACAATATAATGAGGTGTTGTGTGAAAAAGTACTCCAGTTGCTTCCTTCAAACCTACTGCCTGATAATTCTACCTAGTTTATCCTCATCCCTGTGCTGTAAAATACAGAAATTATTATACTCCAGTGACCTTCTCAGACTATTCATGATTTTACAGCCTGTCAAATCACTCTTGGTCCCTTCCTTTCCTGAGAACGGTTCTAGACTATTTGAAACTTCTCAGGTGGAAAACATTCCTCTCCACTCATCATCCTTGTCATAGCTCTCTATATCTTTTCAAGTTTTACTATGTTTATTTGGAGAGGAGAGTGGTGGGGAACACTTTCAGCAGCATTGCAGGTGTGTTTGAGTTTTACGGTTTTCCTATTGTGTCTTTAGCAGAATTCTCATATTCTCTGATTGCTGCTGATCACTGAACTGGTGATTCTAGAGAAATAACAAAGATCCAGAAATCCCTTTCCTCATTGAGAGCAGTTAATTTAAAGTCCATAATGACATAGGCGTAACTAGATTTTGACTATTTTATATGTATCAACACTTAATTTTCATTTGACCTTTTAACCATCCAATATAATCTAGCATATTTGACTTTCTAAAGTCAGTTTCTGGCATTACTGTCTTGAGAAGATGAATATCAACAGTTTTTGTTTTTCTTTTCATCCCAAGCCATTTATATTTAGCCATATGCATTGAAGTGCAGATCTTCATTAATTAAAAATGGTAACATTTCTGATTGTTTGTTCTCATTATTTGTTTCCTGGCTTTTAAATGGCCATTAGTCTGTGTGAAAACCTTCCTTGTTAGAGTAAGAACTTTGATTAGGAGCTTTAAAAGTTCTTTGAAAATTCTTTTTTTTCTCCCAGTCCACAGTGAAGCACAATTTTCCCCAGCTACACTCATACTGAATATTCTGCATTAAATCATATCTATTCATGTTGTTCATCATACAATTCAGTTATTTGGTCCAAGAAAAAAGATAATTTTCTTATGTGTATTTTCCTGGATAACTCCTGTCAGATGCTTTGAAAACCCACAATTTCATTCAGCATCTTCAGTCTTCCAGCATCCAAGATGGCTCAAGAAATTCTGACCATCTCAAATATAATCTGATTTTGAGATTTCAAGGGAAAACTCTTTTGCTTTCTTAGTATTATCAATGATAAAAAAATCATCAGAACTCTAAAACTATTCTAAGCAAATTTCAGCTTGAGTTATTTCCTTGGACTTTTCTACCATAAGGAAAGTACCAGAGTTTAACAGTTCTACTCTATAGTGAACACCAATGCCAATAGTTCAGTTATTATTTCTTCTAAGACTGCATCTTGTTGGAGAAATTATCTTTTTTTCATCTTTTATATCAACTATCAACCCTGAAGACAAACGGACATGGTTCCTGCTTTTGGTATGTTCAAAAAAGATTAAGTCACAGTTTTTATCCCTCCTGCAATTATTTAAGAAAGTGATTGTTGGCTTGTCTTATCCTATGCTTGCCAGACTTTATGCTTAATTCCACCCATCTTGCTTGAAAACATTTCCTATTTCTTGAAGAAAGCTCTCTGGTTCTAATACCTTGTGTTATTCCGCAATGATTTTCTGTGGATCTGTTAGGGTCTCTTTGGATAGGCAGCACAAGTTTGCTCTAAGTCTTTGTTACAGTGTTTTAAAATAATTTCCTTGCCACCTGTGAGCAGTTTGTAGAATCTGCAGACATTTGTTAATAATGTATTTGAGGGAAAAAGAGATTTTGTGTTACAGATGCTCATGAGTTTGACAGTGTTTGAGATTAGGATTGACATTTTGAAAAAATTTTCATGACATGCTTTTCAAAATGAATTAAGACAAACACTCATAGTTGGATTCTATGATCTTCAGGTTCTTTTCAAATCTAAATGATTCTATGATTCTATTAATAGTCATTAACAAAATAATATTTGATGTATTGTTTCATAAAATACGAAAAGTTACTCTGCTGTTTTTTCACTACTACAAGTGTTAACGTTCTGTTTTTCAGGGAAATCCTCAATAATTTATTGAATGTGAAGAAAGGAATATAATTTTCCATTCTGAACGTCACCAAAGGTTTACAGATTTTACTTTCTTCTCCAGGGTTGTTTGTGCTCACTATACAAGGAGGAACCATGTAAAACACAGAAATAATACTGGGAATAGAGTCTTCTTAGGTGAACAGTGTGGAAAAAGAAGAACAAATGGGTAGAAGGATTTTTCTTTGCTTAAACACTAGACAGAGGCTATTCAAAAGTTCCATAAGGAGGAGCAGGCAAGAGGTTGGTAGATAAGGCTGTCTTCTTGAAAGAGGAAATATGTAGTAGAGGTCCCTTTTAGAAAGCTTTGAAAGCAAGTTTCCTGCCTCTGAATATAAGCTCTGGCACAAGGATAGACATCAAGAAAAGAACATAACTCTTTCTTCTCTGACAGATGTCCTTCTGAATGAATGCCCATGGCATTTGTGAAGTCAGGCATTTGAGAAATCAGCACTTCTAAGTAGAATTACATGTTTTCTGAGCCCAAGGAATGGCACTTTCAGGATACAAGCTTTTGCAACTTTTATGAGAAATGCTTGACATAATGTCTTCTATATCAGTTGGCACTTAAAGGTGTGAATCAAGAACATGTAATGAATGCTTGACTTGTAGGATGCGGGACAGTTCTTTGTGTTAGGATATTTCCAGTGTAATGAGGAACATAACCTGATTCCAAGTAGCTCATCTTACTTTTTGTTAATTAAAATAAAATATACTTTTATCATGAAGTGACTGCTACAAACCACTTTTGTTCTACTGTGGCTTCAGACTAACTGTTCTTAGTATATTACTCATTTTTCCTGAACATCTTCTTCAGGAGAAACCTAAAAAGGTCAAATCCTGGTTTATGAAAAGCTGCTTTTGACTCAGTGGTATTGTTGAAATAGAAAAGTGAACAGTATTTAGACACATGGTAGACAGGAAATATATTTCTTCTTTGTCAAGAAATGACATAAGTTTTTCTCATAATAATCCTTTGCATTTTATTAGGGGAAAAACATTAACCATAAGAAACACAGTTGAGGGGGTGTTGCTTTTTAATTAAAACAGGATGGTCTCACCTACTTAACTGTCATGATCCAAAAGCATAAGCATGTCTCAATTACTATTTTGTATGGCACATCATCATTTCAGTACAAATTGGATTCAAAAGTCTTAAACAGTAAAATCCTGAAACTGGTATGGATAATGGAATGGAAATATATTAATTTTAACAATGCCTTATTCCCTACGTGAGCCTATGTGGGCCAATGTCTTCAAGAGGAACAATGAGTTATAAAAATTTCAGTAAAGTTTATGATTTACTCTTCTTCTTAAGATATTTTCCACTCTACAACTAAGAATCTAGATTTTCCTGTAAAAAAAGAAGTGTTAAAAAGAGAACTAACACAAAAAATGCATCTAATAAAATGTTTAGAGTTTCTGAAACCAATATTCAATGAATCTTTTTTTTTTCCTGTGGTGTACTTGGATTTCAGGTAGGACTTAGGGGCTGGTTCAAGTAAGCACTTCAGTGCCTAAAACTTGGGTGCCATAAGTGTGGGGTGTAGGCAGATCTCTGCTCTGTGTCCTGTGTTCTCAGACAGGCTCTGAAAACTGCCTCAGCAGCACTGCAGCAGTTGATAGGAGATGTCAAAGCAGCAGTTGTCTTTGAGATTCTTTCACAAGAATGTTTTGGTACACACCTCAAGACTGAAGTCAAGAAATTCTATGAAACTACAGTTTAGGTCTTGAAACTCTTTTTAAGGTTTAGGTGCAAAGTGATTTTTTTGTCGGTTTGTTGTTTGTTGTTTTTTCTTTTCTTAAATATAGTTGTCAGTGGAGCAATTTTCTCCATTTCACGTAGCATTGTCTGACCCAGAGGACTTCTGAAGTCTTTCTTGAGTAGAAAGACAAAAAAATCAGAGTGCGAAAAGAAAAGAACACATTTTGCACAAATTGCCAGAAGCTCTGCAATCCACTCCTTCTACATCTGGAGAAGGTTCTGGAAAGGTCTCTCAATCCCCCTTTGGCAAAAATCCAGAGCTGATGTGCAGAACTCAGTTTTGTTCATTGTCTAGTGTCATTTCCACTGCAATGGAGACCCTGCTCAGTCCATAACTTCTTTTCCAGGGGAATGTCAGTCCCACATGTCCAGTGGCATTGCATTTTCTATGGTGCTATGATGTGCTGGCAGTAAATCCCCTTGAACTGCTCTTCATGCTGATTGCTGAATTCCTTCTCAGTAATGCCTCATGACATATCTGGAAGTAGAACTTGTTCCACATTTGAAAGATACAGATATTACTTTACTGGTGGTTTTGGGTTTTTCGGTTTTGGTTTTGTTTTTTTTTCTTTTGGTTTTTTTTTGATTTTGTTTTTTTGTTGTTGTTTTTTTGGTTTTTTTTTATGTTCAGATCCCTGAGTTTTTATTTCACCAATTGTAAAAGAAAGACAAATTTTAACCCCTTTGGTTTGTGCTCACTCATGGTCAAAGTAATTTTAAAAAACCTACAATGGGACAACCCCAAGAATGCCAGTACAGACTATGAACAAGCAAAAAGCATTTTCTGCTGTTATAATGCATGGAAGCTGTTTACAAAGAAATCTGGATTCACACTTCGAGAGGTACTCACTGATCTTTTTCCATTTGAGCTCCTGTCACATGTTTCATGTCATATGTCTGGCAAGACCGCCAACTTTACATTGTTGTACACTGCTATTTGCATCATAGAGGGAAACTGCTGAGGAAATAGTTAAAAGGGTAAATGTCTTTCTTATGCCTAGTAGTTAATACATTAAGCTGTTGATTTATGCTGTGAATGCTGTATGTTTATGTTTCAATATGTTTTATGTTACTGTGCTCTTTTTTTTTTCTTTTACTTTTTAATCTTCTGTTCTTTGAGCCTGTTATATAATCATAGATTTAATTCACCAGTTGCTGTGCCTGGCCTTAAATATTTACCACATAAAAAAGAAACACTGTGAAGAGTCAGAGTACTGATACAAAACAATTTTCCCTGAAATCCCCTGTACGTAGAACATGATTAATTTCACAGCTGTGCATCAGACCTGGCCTTGCTTAGTATACACAATCTATAAACAATGCATGTACATATTTATACATAATGAAACAAAGGAAAAAGCACAGAGTTTACTTGGCCAAGAACAAGTATTGCATCAGTCTAATATCTGAATATCCCCAGAGGCAGGATGAATCTCACAGCTTTGTAACATGATAATTTGATGCTCTAATAGTTTTTTTGCATTGATGTTATAATAAATACTAGACAGATGTTTAATTCATATGTAGTCCATAGTACTGAAATCATGTGTCTTTGTAATATAAGTATCACCAGGATACAATAGAACACCGTTTTTTAATTAGGTAGCCTTGAGTTCAAACTGTGTTCTGTTTCACCAAATAATGTCTAGAATAAGAACAAAACTTATTTAAATTTAACTCAGTTAATTCTATTTATTTTTCTGAGATAAATTATAAGAATGGGAGTATTCTTGTGACATATGTTTATTAAAAATTAAAAATTAAGAAGGACAGTAGGAATGTTATATTTCAGAAGAAGTTTTCATAAAGATTTCGGAATAAAAATAAATATTAGCTGTCTAAAATGATGGAAAATGTCTATGAACGGCAGTATGTAAACTGTGAAATGTTGACCTGTTCCCACTCTAAACTTTATTTAAATTGGTACCATTACCTAATGAGAGAGTAATTATCATTAGTTGATGAGTGAATTAAGTTCAGACTTGAAAAATTAGTTTGATGCTGAGTTGAGGTCCTACCTAAAATTTGCAGACGTGATTTCAATTCTATAAACTAAAACTATTGCTTTTTAACTGATGATTGCTACAAGCTTGATATTTTGATTTTCAAACTTCAAATGCTGCAGATGTCAGATGTTTCCCTGCTGTGTTTCACTGGCCTGTCTCAGTGCCCCTGTAGGGAAACCTGCCCTTGTTTAAATTCTGCTGGGTTTTGGAAAGACCAACGACAACCTCCATTTCATCTACTGATTCTTAGGGTATGGATATTTTAAAATATTGAGGGACACCTATCTCATACGATGCCATAAGTTGTAAAGAGAAATAGGAAACTGACAGAAACAGAAGTGGGTATTCCATATAAATCCAACAAGCAGATGAAAGAACCAGGAAGAGCACCTAAGTGTCCAGAATCCATAACAAGTCCTGTTGGCTGCACCAAGTCACCTTGCAATGACTTCATTTCCTTCATGTGTCTTCGATTTCTGCACTACGTAAGATAATTCAGATATTACAGAATTTATGTTCAGCATAAAATTTCATATTTTTGTTTTCAAAAAACATGTAATGTCTTCCTTTTTTTCCACCATTCTAAGTTAATTTATGTACTATCTTGGTACATTACTATCTGATTAATACAGAAATTTGTGGATTTAATGAAACCCATGGCTATTACCTGTTTGCGTTATCACAGGAAAACAAGAAAAAGATTAAACTAAAAATAACTGTTTGTCCCCTTGGTATACTCGGGTTATCAGTTCGGAAGATCTTGAGTTGTTCATGATAAGTCTGAACTTTTGTTCAGAGGGGAAAAAAAAAAGTGATTCACTGACTGAGTCAGAGCTCCCTTTTCTTTCTCCTTTTTCCTCTCTCCCTCCCCATCACTCTCATTCTCTCATGCACCCCTGGCCCTCCTAAATTATTTCTTTTCTTTTGAAAGTTTAAAATAAATGATAGCAGCAAGCGACTTGGCTGCTATGCCTTGGTGCTCTTTCCTTGGTAACTGAATTAATCCTGTTTTCAGCTGTTCCGAGGAAGTCTGAGACATGCATGTGTTGGTGAGTGCTGTCTGGACCAGTCACTCTGCACCTGTGAGTTATAGTCTGGAAAAGCACAGCCAGCCTGAGGCTAAGTTGTTTCTCTCTGGCAAAGAAAGTGCAACACCAGCCCTGGCACACTCTAGCCATGGAATAACTGACTGCAGTCATTAATATGATATTAGTACAAGTGGGCTTTTTGATGACAATGCTGTACGTAAAAAGGAGTAGTAATCTGCTGACCTCCTTGGAGAGCACGCCTGACAGCTTTTCAACAAGGCCTGAAGGGGAAATTCCCACCTCTAGGCAAGCATTTAAAGCTTTATTCACACTATATTACACCTTGCTCTTTGAATGGCTTTGGTGGTTTTATGGTTATCTAATATGAACAAAAGAGAGAGAATTTGATCCTAAGCAAATGTGTACATGTGCAAGAGAGAAAGAAAGACAGAGGCTGAAATATATTTTCTGAAACTGGAGCCTTAAATGATTATGTTTCGAGCATTCCTATCTACAGTGGAAATCCTTTCCCCACAGTCAATCCAAAGCCTATTCAAGTCAATGGCTCTTGGATCTCTGTCATCTGCAGCTATGGCAGACAAACAAAACAAACTGCTATCAACTGTAATATGACCTAAGTGTTTGCAGCTCCTCAGCAAAAAAAAAAAAGTCTGGCTTTGGGTAATTTCAAGAAACTTACTGAAGTGTTTGTTTCAAGTGTGTTCTGTTTCTAAGCAATATCATATAAAGGAAGCAGGAGAAAATATAAGTTCTCATTGAGTTGTTCCTGCACCTCATGCAGGAAAAGGTTTAAATACAGTTTTGAAACTCTTTTTTCACTGTTCTCCTGATAATAGTAGGATCATTTAGCTGCACTTTGAAGGCAGAGAATTTCTATCTACCCAAAAAAAAAAAAAAAACAATGTAAATTATGCTTAAAAACATCCAAAAGAAATAGTACATGTTGAGCTGGCCCAAGTTGTTTTGTTTCCTTGAAACTCTGCTAAGGACCTGGCCCAATGTGTTTCATTTCGTCCAAGTGCTTTAGATCTGTGGCAACAAGGCCCGGAACATATCACTGATCTTGTTTATGAAAGTGTAGATATTCTGAGAATGAATAAAAAAAAATCTTGTCTTGGAGACATCAGCACACCAGCTTCAGTTTGTTCACTTTCTGCTGCAAATTCCTGGTGCATGTCTTCACTTTTACTGACAGAGGTTAGGTAGTCATTTAATTTTGGAATTTAACTTCTTTTAGCTGAACAAGAGGAAAAAATAGAGGACATGAACATTAGAACTTTTTCCCTTGTCATAAAGTGCTGAATGAGTTTGCTAGAAAATACAAACTGAGTCTTTATTATTTTCTGATTGCAATAGCAGACAGAAATGCTCTGCATAAATCAAATTGGAAATATACTTTTCCATGTGCTGTCCTGTCAAAATTGAAACTTTTTGGTGAAAATTGCAATCAGGACTGATGTCTTATATACCAAGAGAAACTATAGAAGAAGTGGAACATTAAAAAGGGATTAACAATAAGGGTATTTAGAAGAGTCACTAAGGAGAACAGGACCAAAACTTTTGGTAAGCCCAGCTCTGGTGGCTGGAGGTAGTTTTTCTCCTTACCACTGTGCTGGATAATGTGAAAAGGGGTGACAAAGTGTGTTTGCACATTCGAGGCTAGAGTGGGCAGAATTGCACCCCCTCTACTGAGGCGTAAGAACATTCACTTCTATTACCCCAGTCCCACAGCATAACTTCTGTCAGAAAAAAAAACAAGCAGAAATTTGAGGGGTTTATATCTTAAAATGATGAAGCTCTTTGGTCTGCTTTGGGTGTCTGTGCATAAATAAGATGTTCAGCAAAGAGACTCAAGTAATGCTACAGGGAAGAACAACTAACAGTGAAGATCAGTTCACCTGTTATGTTGCAAAGATATTAATTTTCTCTGCCTTTAGAAAGGTACTCACTTGCTCCAGTCTATCTTGTCTTTTAAGATCACAGCTTAACTTGTATTTATCACTAGCTCAGTGAATCTTGCTAAGATCAAACCTGTTGCCACAGAAGTAAACCAAACCTATGATCCTATTGTTGCTGGCAGTAAAAAAATCGTACCAAGCTGTTGGAAACCTGCAAGAATTATCACTGACTTGAGTGATTTCCCGATTTTCTTTCTGCTCAATCACTTAAGCACATTTCTGATTAGCATTTCGCTGGACAGAGACAGATTTGAAATCAGTGTTCATTCCATAGATGTAGCTTCCAAAATAGTTTCTTTTACAAAAGACATTCCACAAGCATGATAAAATAAAACATGTTTCTATTCCACCACAATGTACTTCAATAAAGGAAACTTTTTATATGTATTTAAACAGAACTGACAGCAGTAGACAAAAGTCCCTTTAGTGAGCCATTGTTCTATAAACCCTTGACTTCATGAATTTTCACTTTATTCAAATATAGGGTTCTGAGATAGGTTAAAATGACAGTTTATAATTAAAAACTGATCCAGAATGGTCCGTGACAGACTATGACATTTACATTTAATTCAAAATAACAGCATGTAACTCATTCACTGAGAGAAAAAAGAAAACTTACCTTCCATTTGTGCCCCAAAATTCTTGCATTCATTGATACAGTGATCTTATGCCTTATTCTGTTTAATTACATTCCACAGAAGTTGCATTTGTAAATATGAACATATCAAAATATCAGGCATTCATGGGAAAACCTTGAGAATACTATTTTAAAGGAAAATCATGTTTCATATCTTGAGGAAAGAATACAAATTACATAAGCATGTTTATCTATGCTTTTTTTTTTCAGGTGCTAGTATCATTACAAACGACAACACCTTCACTTCTGAAACTGGATTAAAAAGATATGAACTAATGACTTGAAGGATTTATTCCTTCATGGGCAAAGAGAACAATTCACAATAAATATTTTCTGGTTTGCTGAAAACCCCAGATATAGCTGATTCTAAATTTATTGAAGGAGCATGTGACTGGTGATGCTTTTTCTCCCAAACCCTTTTCTCTGTAACTGGTGAAATATGAATGACAAGGGTTTTCTGAGAGAAGAAAAAACCCTGCCTGCTTTTTGTCACCCTGCCTGCCTTTTGTCAGAGACATATTTCACATCCTTTCGAGGGACTCTCTTAGGACAGGGCCCTGAGAATGCATCTTGTCATGCTTTAAGTCAGTCACAGGACAATATTGTATTAAAATTTAGGAGCAAGTACAGCTGGGTTTCCCTTGGCATACAAACACTGGCCAGGGGTGTGCTACTGAAGATGAGTAAGGAACAGAAGTGAAAATCTGGTTATCAGCTTTGAATCAGGCCAATTCTGCAGTTTCTATAAGTCTAATTAAGTATTAACACACAATTAAAGTGTTAAAATATCCCACACACTTTCTGCTACCGCATCTCAAACCTAAGTCAGGGGAATCTTTTCCCTGCAAAGGAAAAACTTCAGACTCCATGAGCAGCCAGATTTTGACTTGTCTTTGAGAATGGTCAGAAAATGTTGTCAATTAGTGCTCATGATAATGAAACACATCCTCTTCCACTGGCATTAGAATTGGAAAAAAACACTTAGAAAGCGAGATAAATTAATTATTTTCCTGAATTACTTATTTACATTAATGTAGCTTCAGATTGTTTATGTTATTATATAGATTAAGTTTATTTTTAGAATAGTCCATGTGTCAGTGGAAAACCATGTCAATAACTCCCACTCTATTATCATGGATACAGTTCAGGACAGAATTTGATAAATGAAAAAAATAGTTAAAACTAAATTGAATGGAAAAGAAGCCTCTTGTTCATTCTTTTTAAGGTTTAGATAAGGGTAAATTTGGATTGGCATAAAATGAAAACCTTTTCTTTGGAAAATTAAAACTACAGTGAGATTGGCTAGCATTAACCAAAATTCACCACTGATTAAGTTTATAATTGAAGTTTTCATGTTAAAAACAGGCAAGAAAATGTTAGAATTAGGCCTTGGCCAGTTGTAAAATCTGTCCAGGTCAACTTTGAAAGGATTTCCAATGCAAAAGGTTAAAATAAGTACCAGAATATTGAAAAATACTTTCCTCCTGGACTGAACTTCTGAAACATTTTTCAAAACATAACTTCAGAGGAATTTGAAACAAGAGACAGATACAAATGTTTCTGCATGGCTCATATTTTACTGTACTACCTATGAACAATTTGAAAAACAAGCCAAACTAAACCAGGTTTTAGTTTTGGTTTACAGCCAAAAGAGATATTAATGAGAATTATCCAGTTTTTACTCCATCTAAAGACTTGCCAGTACAACTGATGATATTGAAAATGGTGACAGATAAATGATGAAGGGAGAATTTTAACTCTTCAGTTTCAGAATTTTAACTCTTCATTATGTCTGAAAGAGAATCGTTGTATGCAATTAGTTATCCACTCTTTTGGAAGCACTGTGGAAACAGAGAGCCAGCAGAAATTTGTAGTAAGAGTACCCACAAACAGAATACCCTCAGAATGACACAGAATCACAGAATGGTCGAGTTTGGAAGAGACCTCTGAAGGTCAGTTTGTCCAACCTCCCTGCTCAAGCAGGACCTCCTAACAATGGCTCCCAAGGGGCCTTTTGAATATCTCTAAGAAGGAAGACTCCACAACTGCCCTGGGCAACCTCTGCCAGTGCTGAGAAATCCACCCAGTAAAAAAGTGATTGCTGAAATTCAGGCAACACATCCTACATTTATCTTTGTGCCCACTGTGCCCATTCATGTCACTTAGAATAAATTGATTCTTCTAGGGAATTTATTCTTCCTTCCTCAATGTCTTGAGTGCTGAATTGTAGTTTTTGATAATGATGACTAAGAAGTGCAGAGTATGTAGAATAGAGATTATTTAAAGTTCAAAGCCACCTCATCCTACCTGATACCATTCTCAGTTATCCAGTTACAAAAGTAAATAAATAAAGCCTGGGGAAGACTGCTCCTTTGTGTTCTATGAATGTAACTGAAAATAAATCAGCTGGAAGGAATCTAGCAAGATTAAAAGAAAAAGCAAGAGAGACGCAAATAATATTATCACCTGTTCATTTTCTCTTCCACAGTGTTTTACTTGGATGCTAGTAAGTCCAATATTTTCCATTCCTACATATCAGATTTTTGTTTCTACAGAAAAATTTTTAGATTCATAAGGGTAAAGTTCATTTAGCATTTAAGAGACAAATGAGGTCAGCATCAGTACTGCAAACGTTTTTCATTATAGAAATTTAGTCACAGGCTGGTTCAGAAGTTGAAAATACCATAAGGAGAGCACAAGACACTAATCTCCTTCGTGACAGTGACAATTCCCAGAGCTTTTTAATACCAGTAAATGCTCTCACATATTTGAAAAAGACCAGCATTTCATATGGATAGAATCCAAAATATCATGGTTCTTGAAATTTTAAAAGCATATTTTTGGGATTGTTCTTTTAACTCTGTTGGGAATCTTATATTTTGTATCCAAAATAGATTTCAGGTTGATTTTGGCAGGTGTTTATTGTTGCTGAAAATGAGCAGAATTAGAACAATATGGGGAGGAGCTCTGGCTGTGGAACCACCCTAGAAAGTTGCTGAAATATCATCTCCTCTGATCAAATTTTAAATTTATCTCCTTTCTTCATCATGATTTTTTGAAACCCAGATGTCCTCCACTGTTTCTGAAGCAGTGTTATAAGCTGCTGTTCATCCTATATGTTTTCAATCCAGCTATTCACGCTTCTTACGTCACTTCTCACATGTTCCTTTAAGTCTGGAAATCTTCTGCCAGCTCAGATCTTATTTTACTACAGTGTTTTTGTATCTTCAAAATAAATTAGGTTTTTATCCCAGATTCTGTAACATTTTAGTTTTTAGTTCTGCGATCCTGAAACCTTGGCTCATTGTTATCTTGATTTTGGATCAAGGATAGAAAATATTATTTTTCATCACATTCTCAGTTTTAAATGTGGATGTGGATGTCTTCAGTTCTGAAGATTATTTACTGCTTTCATAAAATAGATTTCAGTTAAGGACTTCATTAAAAAAATTTGGTACTGACGGGAGAATTCATGCTACTGTTTTCATCTGCTCACCTGTTTTTGTACTTGAGAGCTGCCAAGGCTCACACATTTCACCAAAGAGAACATTGGCAATAATGTGAATATGTTTGGGGTTTATGCTCACAAATATTTCAAAAAACACATTAATGGATGATAGCCCCTGGCTATTTCCACCACAAAACACTCCCTAACTAGAACCTTTGAAGAATAGTTAAGTTTCCAGCTTAGAGCCTGGAAATGATATAAAGCAGCAACATTGACTACACACTATCTGCAGATTTCTTCACTGTGAAAGAGCCTTAGTTGTCAAGCTGGGTTGTGCAACACAAGGACCTGCTATATTCATTATCAATCCTTGAAATTTCTCTTTCCATATAAACATTATTGATAAATTTTACTTTTAGTCTCAGTACTTTTGTTGGATTTTAACTAGAGTACAGCTAAAACCTATTGTTTGATTTCTGTATTTACATCTTCTCTTTACAAGCCACATTCTGAGATGTATTTTTTCCATAATGTATTTTAAATCAATATGAGTATTTTATTTTTAAAATAAGTACTGAATAAATAATGTTAGGTTGTCTTTTATAACAGTTAAAATTGTTGCCATGATAGTAGCAATCAATGGTGGGCTTCAATGAGATTTACTCACTTTCCTTTCTTAAAAAATGAGCAAAACATGAAACAAACAAGCAAGAAAAGACACCCCAAAATATCCAGCCATGCTACTTTAGCCTATTCAACAGTGTTGAGAAACCCAAAGCCAACCCCATACCTCTAAAATTGAGAGA
Organism: Loriotus luctuosus; assembly: GCA_035582745.1. Lineage (NCBI taxonomy): Eukaryota > Metazoa > Chordata > Aves > Passeriformes > Thraupidae > Loriotus > Loriotus luctuosus. The sequence continues at coordinate 10,103,614 of JAWWEY010000055.1, forward strand.
GGATTGAAAAATGTCTTCTACACACCAATGATACTTCTCAGTAATGTGAATGTAAACCAAGCTTTTCTATGCAAGCATGCAATTTAGCATTGAACTTCAAAGTACATTTGGTAGAAAAAAGTATGACAAAATTAGAAATGTCTGTACAAGGACAATAAAATTTATAAAATATAACCTTTTAATAAACCTTGTGTTGCCTATGCTATAGACAGTAAAGTTGCAGTGACACAATCAATGGTGGATATGGCAAGCCAAGAGCAGATCCTATAGCTTGTATGGCAAAGAAACAATGAAAGCTGATATCACTATGCCTACTCTCTTTCATCGTGACTGTTCAGCCAGTGCCTTGAGAAAAATTAGGTCTAGTCACATAAATTTGCAGTAGCTTGAATCTGTTTAGGTGGAGTGCAGAGGAACTGAGGATCTGGAAATCACCCCTGCCAAGAGGAGAGTCAGAGCACATGCCTTTTGCATAACCCCTCAGTTCACAGCTGCTTTTCAAAACACAGCCTGGCTCCCTCTCCTGCAGGCTGTGCTGAGAGCCAGGGGTACTGGATATGTTTGAACAAGTGCCCTGGACGCTCTTTTTAGGTATTAAGCCAACCTTCTGTAGCAGCCAATGTAGATTTGGCTTGGAGGATATTTCTAGGGTGCAAAAAACAAGTATGCTATGCAAACCCTTCCTATAGGCACTCTCTGGTTTATCTGCACAATTCACATTGTCTTTGGTATTTGGTAAATGCGATATTTTTCATGCACACTTTCAGCTAACTCCTTCACTGCTGGGTGTCAAGCTAGGCAGGCAGAGGGTTTATTTATTAATGAGAAATTAATGAACACCTGATATTAAATAACACTTGAGCCAGGGGATCAGAATTATAGCATGCCAGGTATCCCAAGGCAAAAAAACAGTCTCAACTATAGAGTACAAGCTAGGACAAGAAAAAAGGCTACTAACACATGGCAAATCACAGGGAAAAACTACAACAAAGAAGTTTACCATGACTCAGTAGGAAAATTTCTACAGCAATTAATATCTAAAGGATAATCGGAAAAAAACTGGGAATAGGATGAGACTTCATAGTGAATACACTTTTATCTAACCAGAAAAGGGTGTGCAAAGAACCATTTCCTAATGTGCACTAGACAACTGAAAGGTCCCTTCTACCTCCTCATTCCTTTATTGTTCTTGACTTTGTGTTCTGAGAGACATTAAGGTGAAATAATTCCAGTGAGGGCTGCACTTCAGGAATTAATACAAATCAGTACAACACCGGCTTCTAACCTCAGACTCTTAAGTGGTTCTTGATACATTTTAAAAAACATATGGCCTTTTTCAGACAAAAATATGTAACTCTGCATGGGTGATTATTAATTTTTCTGCTTGAAGTTAATTAAATTCAATGTCTTTTTTTAAAAAAAGTTAACTTTGTTGAAATCAACTAATGTTATCTTTTTTCTAAGAACTATAGTTAGCCAGTGCTGACAACTTTAATGTAATGCATACTCATATTTAAATAAAATCTGACAATTTGAAAAATTAGGAAAACTTTATTTTGTCCAAGTGATTTTTCTTATTTTTATTTTATGGCCTAAACACATCAGTGTTACTTCCTAAGATATGCACTATTTCAGTAGCTGTCTATACAGTTCTTACAAGAGATCCATGTCCTGAAGAAACTCTTGAAATAAATTATAAAGCCTGCTGAATAAAATGTCCTATGTAATCAACAGAGATGTACCTTTTTATGATTTCTCATTGAAAATTCCTGGAAAAATTGTTAAACTGATGTAAGATGAACATTCTCTAGAAGGGACTTCTGGACATGTGGCACACGTAGCCTGGGAACAGCCTAGGAATGACCTTTTCCCACCATTTTCCCTGAGGGAAGCCAAAGATAAGCAGAAGTCCATCTAAATCCTTGAGGAAGGGAGGCATCCCTGCAAACATGATGGAGCTGTTTGGATCTGTCAGACCGAACTTGAGATCCACTGATTGAAGGCTTATTTGAGCAGATGGATTGTTGAAGAGAAATGTCATTTAAATGTAAGTATTAGGGCATTCATCTAGCATGGAACACAATAACACTAGTATATTTCAAGAGATAAAGAGTGCTTTGAGAATGAATTTTTAGCTAATTCTATATGTAATTAGATGAATTAAAATGTCAGTTATTGTAACTATTGTTCTGAAAAATAAGCATTTTTTGTTTACGTTTTCTTTGCTATTAAGATGCTTGGATTGGAACAATTTGTGTTTGATTGCAAATCTTGGACTTCAGTAGAACTTCTATAGGCACATGAAACAGTCCTACAGAAGTCACTGTACAGTCAACACCTGGGAAATTCTGTTAGCATTCCTAGCTGATATAAGTGTTCTCATACCATCAAAACAGGAAAATAACCCTGACCCGGGAGAGTTTTATTTTTGATGTGCTCCCATCTTTCTTCCCTTGGCCTAGTCATCAGGGCTGAGTTGCAAAGCTCTCACTGCTCTTGTGAAATTGCTTTGGCTCACAGCAGGAAGATGGTTGATATGTCTAAGTCTAAAGGTATGTTCTTGAAATGTTATTGAAAGAAATCTCAAGTAACCACGTTGGATTTTTTTCCTACAAACTCCCATAGGAAAAGAGACTGTAAAATGAAGAGACTTGCATTCTCTTGTATGTCACTTTCTTCATAGATTAATTTGTCTCTCCTACATTAGCTTGGCCAGATACCTAAGAGACTGCTGATGTTATTTGGCAGCTTCCTTGTCCATGGACCTAAATTTTCAGTGTGTAAAAGATCACATATATTTGTAAAGGAGCTCAGTGTTTACAGAAGTTGATTGTGTATAAAGCTCTAAATATTTAGTTCTGTCAAAGTCTACATAAATTACACACATTTTCTTCCAAATTATATATTTTATAAGATTATTAGGATAAAAATAAACCTCTTTAATAATTTAGGCCCATTGGTATTTGAAGGCATTTTTGTACTGATGCAAAAAGTACATTTACTGGGTGTTTCTGTGCTTTGCATTCAATTACAGGATGCTGAGAATTTTTTGATTAATGCTTTTATTTTTTTGATATGAGAAATCCTTGATGAATGCATAGGAGCTCCCTTTGGAAAACAGTAGCTCAGGTGCACAGTAGAATTTTCGTCTGAACCAAAGAAAGGGATTTACACCCTAAGAGAAATTGTGCCCAGACTGGGAACTCACTGGGAATTAAGGTGACATAAATTTATGTTAAATTTGGAACACTTGATCCTCAGCCTTTGTGTCTTACAGTGAATTACAGGCACAAAACAGAAACAGAATAAAGTATATGGCTCATGTATTTTGTTATAACATTCTTCTTCTTGTGAGCCAAGAGCTTTATTTATCATTTTATAGTTCGAGTAACATAACACAGCAGATCTGCCCAGCTGAGCCTGACTAGTCATACCTAAGCAAGGATACTTTCATATATTTTTGTGCTATCACATTTGTATAAGGGCAGATTTTCTTCAGCTAGCATGTAATTCCAAACAGTGGAGGATACAAATAAGAAACAGATTTTGTGCTGTATTCGTAAATCCTAAGACTACAGGGCTGTAAAGTGAACTGATTTATAGTTCTAAGAATTATCAAAAATAAATGTTACATTATAAAAATGCTTTGGATGTATAAAAATGAAAATTTAACAGGATTCACAGTCCTTCTGAAGTTTGGAACTAGATCACTAGATAGGCTTTGTTTACGTGATTCCTCCTCATATGATTAATATTAGCTCACAGTGTGTTATTTTTAAAAGTACTTTTTCAAAAGGCATAAGAAAAAAGATCATGTTGCCCGTTTAACTATTTTGTTTTTAATTTTTCTCTGATGCATTCTTTAGCTAAAACAACTACATTCTTTTTAGTGAATCCAGATAGTGAATGATTTATAAAACCTCTGAACCAGCTTTGAGTTATGAAACCAACCATAAAGTAAGACTACAAAATGATCTGTAAACAATGTTTATTCCAAAAAGAGGGTCTCTCTGTTAAACTCTTCCTATTCCTTTCTATTGATTTTGCTTTAAGGTATTTTGAGCAATAAAAGTCCTGTGGAGAGGGGAAGAGAATTAGACAATAGGAGTGGCAAGTCTTCAGAAAGAATTCACTTCTACAATTTCCACAGCTTCTTCTTACAGATAAAATTTACTTTGCAGCTAAGCTGTTAACAAGTAAGAGAATTTGATATTTATAGAAGCATGTTCTCAGTCCAAAACTGTACACTAAAATGCATTTTTCACTACCAGCTCCTTAAACTGAAATTGAGAAGAGATTTTTCGAAAAAATCACAGCTTAGAATAACAAATTTAAAATACAATTCCAGTGCATATACTTGGGAGACTTTCTGTTGATTTCATTGGGATTCAAACTGAGCCATTAGACATTTAACACCACCTCTAATCAGATTCTGTCAAGAACCTGAAGTACTAGAATGATTATTTGTTGTCTACCAGAGGCTCCTCACTGTGGCAAGTATAAAATAACCCAAAGTATCTTGGGGAATGCAACACAGACATGGAGAAGAAAACTCATGCTTGGAAACATGTAACTGAAGTTATGATTATGAGGTATTTAGTTTTAAGCTTAATAATCTTTATTTATATTCGATAGAGTAAAATAGACAGCTGTGAGGTGTATAACCTATTTATTACATTAATCTCATATTTGGGTGCCTAATTCTTTTTACTAGCTGTAAAGGGAGCTTTTTTCACTAGATAATATGTACCAATCTTCACAGAGGCATGCATGCCAGCATATGCATGTCACACAAGTGTGTCTTGCCATGTGTCCCCTGAGGCAAAGCTGAGGATGCTTTACCTCCTGGATCTCACTAGGCACAGGAAGGGAATGAAAGAATGGTTTACAGCTGCTCCGAGGGGAGGGGGTAAAAGAGGGGGAAAATGTAAATATTTTCAGAAAAACTGTATAAATTATCATATGGCTTTGCTATTCTGGCTTGTATGGGTTCTTCTGGGTTCAACATTAATTACTCTGGTAGATATGCACAATTCAGTCATGATTTAACTAACACAAATAAAATGTTCAGTGCATTTTTTATTTTTCATTTCTACCCTGGGAAATCAGCTATGCAGGGGAATTCTTCAGACATACATGCTCCCTGAGTTTGTGAAGGAAAATGGGCATCTGATAGCAGTTTAGAGTTGTTCTGACTGAGACCTGGATTATTTGCTTTTCTAGTGTCTTCCTTTGAAAGCAATCTGTAACTTTCAAGTTATCACTGCAGGATTGGTTTATGGACAATTTCAGTGCTGGTCTGTATGCAGAGACTCCTGAGTGCACAGCTCACTTAGTCATACCACACTTTGATAATCGAGCAGAAAAACCGAGCAGGAACACAACTCGTAGAACCAATACCTTGGAAAGATCACACCAAACATCCTGTTCACCTGTGAGTCAAAGTGGACGGAAAAAGAATCATTAAACAAACATTGCTGCAGATCTCCAGTTAAAGGTGTTCTCTGTTCTGGCTGATGTTTCCTGGGAACTCTGCAAATCCATCCATCTATCCATCAGCATGTGTCACACAGTCTGTGCCCTTTTAGCCCCCAAGGTTCCACTCCTGTGAAGTTTCCTCTGCTCCCCCTGCCACTTCTGTAAAGCCTCCATCCCTCACCTTTTTAGGCTGTTGGTTCAGCCAATTCACCTCTGGGAATTTCCTATAGAAATGGCTGTAAATACAGATCAATTACTTCATTTAAGTGCAGTTTTCTCTGTCATTGCCTTTTTTGCCACTGTGTCAGCCAGTACGGGCATGACTGATCAGGGTAAGAGAAGATTAATGGTCACCTCATACTTTGAAAAGGCAGCAGGGGAAGATTTTCCAGTTAAGGCTTCAAGAACTCTGCTGGCAAATAGGCTGCAAGAGCTTCAAAACTCTTTTAGCCCAACAGGCTATCCCCAGATGAGATTCCAAAGTCTGTGCCTGAAGGAACTTCTCCCTTGTGGCAGGAAGATTCTGAAGACAAACATCCTTTTTTGTAGCTAAGTTTTATCAATTTCACGGTCGTTCCTATTCTTATGGCACTGATAAGAATGTTAAATTCATAGAAAATTGCGGAGTCCAAGGCATGAGGTTGCTTTGGTAGTATTGCATTTTGATTTTTATTCAATAAAAGTTCCTAGCAATTCCCAATTTGCTTACAAAAATGAAAGAAAGTATTTCATTCTGAACTGCCTGCATCCCTTGAGTTTCCTGTGAAAAGGGCTATTCTTTAATCAATTGAAGCACTCTTTCATACACAGAAGTGTTCAGGGATTTATAGACTAGTTTCATGGTGATGACCAGTTACAAAAACAAAAAGCAAATGACAGTTGAAAAGGGCAACTTGTATTCAAAAGCATAGCCCAGATTGAAGAAATTTTGAAGGAGTTATTGTTTCTGCATATAAATCCTATTTCTTTTATGCACTCTCAGCATTTCCAGATGGTAAGCTGCTGTGACAGACACAAAACCAAAAAGATACACATACAAAATTCTTATATCATAAACTGGCAAAATTGCAACATGAATGAAAGAAAGAAATAACGAGGATTTTTTTTTCCCAATTCAGGTAAGTGCTTCCCTCATAATCTCTTGCAATTACTGCATTGAAACACATTTATCCACACAGTAAATGCCAACAGAGTGGTGTCACTGCCGTGACTACACAGGAAAAGCTAATTTCTTCTTCTTCTCCTAATTGGTGTTCTAGCAAATACGGAATTTTAGTGCTTTTTAACCATTATTGTGACTTTTCAAATACCAAAAAAATCACAGTTTCCCTTATAAATCACGTACAAATAAATATGATAATTGAATCACCATTTATTTTGTAATGAGCACAGTATGAAGAGCTGAGGTATAGGCTATCTATAGTGCATGACAATATCATTTCAGCCAAATCCAAATGATGTGTAAGCTTTGTTCCTTTTTTTTCACACACAGAGTTTAAAGGAAAGTATACTAAACATGGGAAAGAATGAGAAATAATCTGAGAGATAAAAGAGGAAAGAAACATGTGAAGATATTAAAAAAGTGACAAAGCATGAAAAATGAAGGAAAAAACCAAATGAAAAAAGGAAAGAAGTGCAGAAAAACAAATAAGGTGATTATGAGTCTGAGATGGAAGCACAAATTAAAAATTTTTACTAGGGTATTTCAGAATATTGTCATATATCTGTAGGAATATATCTTGATTATTTTCATTATGGAACATAATTCTATAGTGGCTGGACTTCCACGCTTGGGTTCCAATCTTCAGATTTTTGGCACTTTCTGGATCTTCCTTTCTATAATAGTCTCCAAGAAGTCATTATGTGTTTTGCTGAGCTAAAGTTTTTTCATATTTATCCAGCTTCTATTTAGAATCCATTGGGCTTAAAATTATTTGATGATCTTATAACACAATTTTATTTTATAGGAAAAAAAATAACTCTTGCATAAATTCTGGCTAAGACAAAAGGATGTAGGAACAGACCCAAAGCATATGGGTTAAATTAACGCCTGCTGAGTTGCAGTGCCAGCATTTGTCTGATTTAATGACATGATTTTAAATAATTGGAGGGGGGTCTTGAGCATCCTCCCTGTGATTTTCTGATGGATTAATTTTAAACAGAGGCGCTGGGAACATTTGGGACCACTAGTGTGAATGTTTTCTGTTGGTTAACAGTGAATAATTGGCCTAGTTTCTTGTCCCATTTCTTCTTCAGAAAAACATAATTAATTCAAGTGTGCTGGCCAGTGATATGCATAGCAGAGCTGCAAGCAGTGCTAATAAGGCCAATCTCAGGAGTGAATAAAGCAGATCAGATGGTCAGGACTGGGACAGGCAACAAAAATGAATCAATAAGAAACAGGTCAGTCAAGTTCAACCTATCACTACATAGGCCAAGAATATTTAAAAATATGAAGACTTATTTATAATTAAACACTAATACAGAAGTTAAAAATATTAAAGGTGACATTTTAGGTGCTGATCATGATTCTGGAGTTCAGGAGTGAAAATCCAATGACAAAGTCTGGTTCTCCTAGTGCCTGAGGGGTTCTTTCTAATAGACAGATGAAATATAATCTCAATGTTATTTTCAATGACTGCCTCAAAAACACTATTTTGGACATATTATTTTGCCTTCAACAACCTTCCCTTTTGTTTCAGTGTGTAAGATGCTATCTGGTTTTAAAGGGGTGCTTGTCAAGCTGTTAAGCCTAATAAAAAATAGAACTGTTTTCTCTTCTGATTAGCTCCGGTAAACATGCAGATGTAGATTCATATCTGGAATTTCACTCACACAACACAGATTAAAATCCCATACAAAAACTGCATTATGAAAATTCTGTAAAGATTGTATGCATATACATTCAACATGGAGAGCAATTTTGGAAGAAAAAGCGAATTATCTAATCAGAACTAATACATTGTGCTGCATTTTGGTAAATACTCTTGCTTACAACGCAAAACAGAAGCGTAGATCTCAAGTGCATAATACTCTACTTATTCCAATTTATTCAGGGTATGGAAAACCTGGACTAGGAAAGTGAACACATTCATTGCAAATCCAAACCTGAGTGTGTAATGTGACCTGCAATTTAACCACAATGACTGCAGCTTTTTCTTGGTAGATGGCTCAGTATAAAGACCTTATTTACTATATTTCTTCAAATTAAATAGAATAGCCCCATACTTGGAGTTAACCAGTCTGTTGTTCCTTCAAATTTTTGAGCGACTTTTCTAACTTAGCCAGACAAGAAGTACCCAGTTTTCAAAAAGTAGACAAGTTTTAAAAATACATGATACAGACTTTTTCTAATATAAGAAAGATACATCCTCTTAGCATACTTTGAAGATAAACACATCAAGGTGTCTCCTGTAATGCTGTGCATCTGCACAATGATGTTGTGTTTTTAATGAAAGCAGAATTTTGAAATAAGAACTAGAGGGGCAGAAAACCGGATGGTAACTCAGTAAAACACTTAGCTCATGAGCTGAGAAAAGTTTGGAACTTGAGCAGAACAGCTGGAATTTATAATTTCTGCTTTGCAAAATTTTGTGTTTCCTAAAAAATATTAGGTTTTCTGACTGAAAATTCTGCATGGTTTGTTTTGCTTTTGGATAGATTTGCAGACTGTGAGATACTTCTCATGTTTATACTTCTAATTTTTCCCTCTGTACTTGTGTCTGCCTAATCAAGTGAAGTAATCCAAGAAACAAAAAAAAAATTAAATTTTCCAATTTTTCAAGTGAAAACACTTTATTTCAGAAATATCTTTTTCACAAAAAAAAAATCAAGAAAATGAAGAATTTTCAGTTCAAGCAGAACAATCTTCCCTTACTCAAAGGTGTTCTGGCAAAGTAATTCTGACTGCTTGTTGGCAATAATAATAACCTCAGAATCAATATATTTACATGAACCTGGAAAATGTAAATCAGAGTATTAGGTCAAAAGGCTGGTTTTATTTACACTTATTTCAACCTTGAAAAAAGTCAGTTGAGTCTTTGTATTTTGGAAAAAAAACCCAAAAAACCCCCGAAACTGAAACACAACTACCTGTTAGCAATAATTGTAAAAAATTTAAAACCAGAAGAGACTTCTTCAATCAGCCAGTCTCAGTTTTTCTTTACCACAGTGCAAACCAGCAAGGTAGGGAACTGATAGCAGCCCAGACTCTTACCTCAGCTGTCTGACCTGATTTTTAGAAGAGCTGAACACTCAGAATTTAAGCTGAAGCCAGCAGGCCTTGCAGCTGTGTGGTTTTCTTGCCAACCAGCGAGTTGGCCTAAAAATAAGAAAATAGCTTTGAACTGGCTAAGGACTGGGGAAGACAATCTTTGGTTATCAACAGTAATAAAGGGGTATTACTTTTATAGTAGCTTGACCTACTTTATTTTAAGAAAGAATATGCAATACAACATTTATTTTGGAATACACCATCATGAAGCTTAAGGTGAAGTTTCATTTTCTTTCAGATGGTAGTATTCATTATACCATACCTGGGATAATTTTACAGACTTAAAAGGAAAACATTTTGCAATCTCTGAGTCACAGAGGGGATATGTAACAGAGTCAAAACATGCCTTTTCATTTTACTAAGCTGTTTCATGAGATAAACATTTCCAAGAGCCTGAAAGTTTATTATCTATAAACTGTGTTATAAAATCAATTATTTAAGTACTGTTTAATATTCTTAGAATATTAGAACTGGTGAAGTAATAAAAATATAAGTTCCCAAAGGAAGGATTCAAAACCATTTGTTTCAGAATCAAAATCTGAACATTTTAAAATATCTTCTTTCACAGTACAGTGACAGTGCATATATGGCCCTGCAAGTCACCTTGGATGGTGCCTAAGAACCCATCATAAATTCATGGAAGTCTTAGCTTCATAATAACTTAAATGGAGAAATAAATGATTCCTTAGTCCATAAGTTACTTCTATTGACTTTAGTACATGCTGGGTGAGACTGTGCTCTACAACCCCCACCACTTTAAACTTCCCAAGGATAGATTTGAAAAAACCAAGAGCAATTCCTGGAGTGAATAAGGTTCTTTTTTGTAAAAATACATGCATTTAGACAGGAAGATTAATCATAAAATCCAACTAAGGATATGATGGTTTTCGTGTATATTTTTCTTCTCCTTTCTCTTCTGGTCCTCAATGAGCACAACGATGCGAACTCAAAATAGCTGCCCATGTGCAGAACAGCCCTTCACTAACTCCTTATTAGAGTAAAGAAAGAAATGAAATTGTTTCCAGCAGCATCAGTCTGCTTGTTCCTCACTTGGACTCTCTCAGTTGGGAAGTTTTCTGGGAGTGCTGGGCCATGTGAAGGTGAAGCCTTGCTATGCCTAAGCTTCTTCCAATGTCAGTTTGTTTCCTAAGTCTAAAGGCCCGTTTGCATGGATCCTTCACACCTAATTATTCCCAAGACCAGATCTCAGATGTACTTTGTAACTTTTCTTCTATTTCCAGAAATGCATCTCAAGGAATTCAATGATAGCAAGATACCTCTGTTCCCATTTCAATTGTCCCTTGAGTTGAGTGTTCTACTTTCTTTTTTGGCTCTGTACAAGATACCTCACATAAACTTTTCATAATGTCCCTTCTGGTTTATCTAATTGTTTATTTTTATTTTCAATGTATCTTTCACTGAGGTACCATTAGGCCACAGTCACCTTGAACTATGATGACCTTGCTGCTCCTCACCAGAGGCCTTCAGCCCTCTGAGGCAGTGAGAGTCACACAATGCGTCTTCTCACTGCAGAAGTTCCTGTTATTTCAAAGGGTGTAGACAATTATCTTCCCCTTCCATTTCAGAAATCTCCTATGTTGTGTCACTGCACAGCCAGTTGAAATGTCAGTCAAACAAGATCACCACATTTTGCATGAAGTATTTTTGTGAGCATTGAGAAAACAGCAAGAAAACCTCATGGTTTATCTGCATAAAACTGAGAGATTTTATTTCCTTGCAGCTCACTGCAAATCAATCACAGCAGATGGAACACATAATTCACTTGATCTGGGGTTTCCAGTAACTTGAAGTGACAGTCTTAAGCCAAATCTTCATATTCTTTAATCGTCTACTTAGTGTCACTGGCAAAGCAACCCACAATGGAGAATTTTACTTTTGAGCCCTGCTGCTTGCTCCTCCAGGCCATCACCACTGCTCAGTAAGGGTAGGTGCAGCTTGATGTGGTCTTTTTGAAGGCAAAACATTTTGTTATCCAGCTAGTTCTTAGTCCCCCTCAGTCCTAATACCTATCATAAGCCTTGAGTTTAAAGAAACTCTGGAAGGACTACATTTCCAGGGATCCTTGACCATGTGGGGTTTTTTTCTTTCTGTTAATTTCTTTCTTTTTAGTTTGTTTGGCATTTTGTCGTTAGATTATTTTCTTTTATGATGCCCCCAATATTAAAAGCAAATGTCCATTATTATTTTCTTCTAAAGGAGAATGTTCTATTATTTCTTTGGTTTGATTTTTCTTGTTTGTGTGTTGTTGTTGTTGTTGTTGTTGTATGTTTTGGGGTTTTCTTTGTTTTGTTTGGGGTCTTTTGGTTTTTGTTTTTTGGGGTTTTTTTTTCTGATAGTGATACTTTTATATCTGGGCTCTATCTTCTTCACGGACTGAATTTATTTACAGAAATTCATTCTCAGTAAAGCAGATAATTTCTATCTTAGGTAAACTGGTAACACCATATAAGTATTATTATTTCTTGGTAGAAAGTGTGAAAGTTGGATTACTGTGGACATGTTTACAGGATTGAAAATCTTATGCTGTTGATAGCTTTTGGAATGTCTTATTTAAGATTTTTTTGTTGACCTTATCAATGCAGTTCCTCTCAGAGAACTCCTGGTTACCTTCTCAACCAGCTGTAGAGATGGAACAGGCTATGGTAACCTTCTCACCAAAGATTTAATTCTTCGTGAGTTTTATGATTAAAAAATTGCTCTGACTTCTAATGAAATTAAAACGTTTCAGTCATACTTCCTGATTTGTGATGACACTTTCACATAAATAAATAAAGTCTGTACTGCTTATCTTTCAGTCATGAGAACAACTTGTGATTCACTTGGGATGCAATTCAAGGTGATGAGAGAAATGATGGAAATACTCCATACACTGAGAAAGATTTGTCTGGATGGAGGATGGGCAATGTGAGCTCTTTTAACCTCTTCAATAATCTTGTGATTTCTCTTGGGAATGAGCAAGCACTTTCCTTTCAATGGATTCCTTGGCAGTGACTGTGCATATATCCATCTTGACTTTGACCTCCAAAGCTCACAGCAGTCAATTAAGCAGCATATCTGTGAACTGTCCCACTTTAAATAATCCTGTCATAATGTCAGACTTTGGTTTTCTTGACACTCTGCCTGAATAATCATGCACTTCGGATATACCCTGGTATTAATAGCTAAGCAATTTTATTCTGTGTCTTAAACCTACTATGGAAATTGATTCTTTATTATCTATAATTAAGGTCAAACCAAATTGGTATCTTAAATTGGTCCTAGACTTGCAGGTACCAGCCAGTATGGTGAGCATGTGTCAAATTTGAAACACCTTGGCCTAGTGTGTCTCTGAAAAGTATATTAAGGATATGTCTATACTGGTGAATAAAACAGGCTTATCTACTTTCCATCTAGAAAACAAAACCAAAATGGTTGTCTGGTCCTAAGGCCAAATGTCTTGTCATAGTTTACATCAGAGGCATCAAAATCTTTCCCCCAAACCTCCAAAAGTGCATGGCTGCATCAAAACTACCTTAACTGTGGGATTCTCCAAAAGGCTTCTGAACATTGGGAAAGCCCCAGATGAGGTGGGAAAAACCCTTCCAGGGCTGCACATTAAACAGTGCATGCCAGTGGGTCAGGGATCTAGCCTTTGCCCTGGATGAGTTTTATTTTCCTATATATTGATGGACCCTCATTATCTGCAAGGTGCTTAATTGAAGTGCAGAACTATTTTGAAAGTGTGTGAGGAATATAAAAAACAGACAATATTCTTTAACCCCTTTGTCATGGATAGGAAACACGGGAAAATAATCTGATTCTAATTACATTCGTAAGAAACAAAACTTCACTTCCAGCCAGGAAATTCACAGCCCATTTCCAACTTTAAGCAAAATGTCATGGCCAACTGCTTAAAAATGGCTTTATGTAATGAAAGTGCTGACAGACCTTTAATTATATCCGTGAGTGTGACTATATAGCTGAATAATTTTCAATTCTTCTTTGATTCTTGAGGTCTAAAGCAATTTTAATTCACTGTGAAGTGACATCTACCAGAGTATCAATGTGAGGCACTTTATTTTAATATTAAGCATATGGAATTACAAACTGATTATTTCCTAAGTGTCCATAACTTTTGCACTGATTCCAAACTAGTCAATTAAATTAAAAGTATTATCATTAATAAAAAAAGTGTTTCTGTAACTGTGGAAGTGGGGGAATAATAATATAATATAAATCTTACTGATTCTTGGTAACCTATTCCACCTACTAATTATCATTATGGCAGCAGGAAAATCCATTTAACTTTGGCTAATACTTGAAAGTTTGGGAACTTTTGTCATCCTATTATAATTTTGCCAGTCTTCAAGAGTTTGCTGCAACTTGCCCCTGCCAAGCATCTGCTTAAGTCTGAAGGATTTTCCTTTCTTTGCTTTCTGTCTCTTTTTATATTTTGTGTTACAAGCAACTCAGTTAAAGTGGAACTTTATAAAGCTGTGATGAATTACAGACTTATGTATATGGTTAAGCCACAGCCCAGCAAAGAATTATATGTTTTTCTGAAGTTATGGTGTCTAAATAATCCAGATGATTCTAATGATGCACATTTAAGCACATTTGTGCAAAATAAAGCATGTGTATATCTGTATTTTTAGAAGAAAGGACCTGACCGTGTAGATTAGTGGTGAAAGCATTTCAGTTTCATAGAATAGTTCAAATAGGAGTAGAATCATTCTACAATCGTGGCTGATAAAACTTAGATTCAAGGAGGAGAGTCTTCCATATGTTTTTTAAATACCAGTACTTAGCTCAAAGTCCAGTACAAATCTTGTTGACAATAATCTACTGGATCTAAGGGTCTGAAAAAGAAATTAATTTGATTAAGTTATTGCCATAGAACTAGTCTAAAGATTTAAATTACAATACAGACGCTTTTGCTGGGACGCAGTTTAAGAATACACTGATGATTTAAGTATCTGTTGGAAGGATCCTATTAGAAACAAATGAGTAATTTTCAAGCCTTGGAAATTATTAGAGGATACAAATTCTTCCACCTCGCAGCTGAAATATATGTATGTGCAAAGTGGAAATGGTCATGCAAAGTTTTCCCATTGCGTAAATTATGAAATAATTAGGGAAAAGAATTAATTATGAAAAAAATCAAGAAAACTCACTCATCCTCCCTCTTAAAAAAGCCTTTTACATTTCATACTAGAGCCTCTTGGTTGACTTGACTAAATGTACTTTTCTCTAAAGCCTGTCAGCAAAGTAGAAAGTTCCATTTCCCTGATACAGACACATTTCCAGGCACCATCTACTCACAGATGAGCTGTACCAGATGATTGTAATACAAGGCTTTTAAATAGTAACAATGTTTTTAACTCCACTTACTTCAAAGAGGAAAACAAAGTTTGTATCTTGGCTGGAATTTCAGACATTGCTGGATCCAAGAAGGTTGATTCCAAAAATGTAGGTGGAAATAGGTTTGTTCATTGCACCTTTATGTAAAATTAAACAGTGGCAGCCATTGACTTACAACTATAGAAACCCCAAAGAATTTTTGCGCTGGTGGGGAAGCAAGATGAAAGGATAACTCACAAATTAAGCATAATGTTCTCATGTGCATCTATAAAAATCATGAATTCTTTAAATTCATGTTTTAAATTCATGTTTTAAATTATCTTTGAGTCAAGCCACCTTCTTTAAATTAATTGTCTTTGAATCAAGTCATTACCTCAACTGTTTTGCATTCTTTCTGCTCCCATCTTC
This sequence comes from Loriotus luctuosus, assembly GCA_035582745.1. Classification (NCBI taxonomy): domain Eukaryota; kingdom Metazoa; phylum Chordata; class Aves; order Passeriformes; family Thraupidae; genus Loriotus; species Loriotus luctuosus. The sequence continues at coordinate 10,119,134 of JAWWEY010000055.1, forward strand.
TTCACAACAGTGCCTTATGTGTAAGGGCATTATTTCTCCACCCTCACCCCCACCCACATTTCCCCAAGCCATAGAGGACAGTTTGTGACTATTGAGGGCAAACACTGAAAACAGCAAAAGTAAAAAGCAAACATCAGGGATCAATAAAATAATTAATGCATTTTATAGTACTGCCTGCTAGTGAACATGGAAATTGCTGATATATTTTTTTGCAGATTATTAATAATAGGAATGTATTTTTAATTTTTATAAGGAGCAAAGCATCCATTAGTTAGTTTAATGTGGCATATTTCTAAGTGGGGATTGCTTTGATTTAAACTAGCTAAATGGATCTGGACACAGGGCAATTGTTAAAGAATTTAGGGCACTTTGGGGTCTTTTTTTGATGAGGAGTGCAGGCTGAGAGGTTGCAGTGTTAAGGTCGAGCTGCCAAAACTCTGGCAGCATTAGTCTCGTTGGAATAGTGTGTCAGGGAGAGCCGTGTTCAGCCCCGGGCTGAGGCTGAGCAGGCTCCACAGCTGTCCTGCACAATCCCTCCCTGGGGAGCCCCACGGGCTCCTGCTGCCTGCGGAGGTGCTGCTCGCCACTGTCAGGGCAGGAGATGTGATGTGTTCAGAGAAATGCATAAAAGTACACCTGGGAGCAAGCCAGGCAGGAGATAAACAACTGCTCTCCTTTCAGGGCTGCTGAGAAGGTGCAAAGGCAATTTTAAAAATTATTGTTATCGTTATTCTTTTTATTGTTACTATTCCTTTATTTGCCCAGCAATCGTTTTTTGTCAGATTTTTTCCCTGTTTTGCATGGACCTATCTCCCGATATGTATAATCCTAATGTCATAAATTGACTTGGTTTTCCACAGGTACTGACAGAGTTATTTGTAAATTTGTGTTAACGAACAGGCTGCCAGTGTTTACATGGTTTTGACAAGAGCTGCACAGACTCCCTGTTTGGAAGACTCATATTTGGATATTAGAAGTGGCCAGATTTTTAAAGCTGAACTGCTACTGGTAGAAATTGAGAAAACTATAAATTTTATAGAAGCACATATACAGACAGTATCCATTTTTAAAAATCTGTACAGCTTCATTTGATAATAGGTAAACTTATTCATTTGATAGGCTAAATTATTATTTAATTATAATAATAAATGATGGTTTATAATTCTGGTAAAAGAAGTTTATTCAAAGTTGCACATTATAGTTATTCTAAAGTTAAATTAGCCCATTTTAAAAATCCTACTCTATAATTAAAATCAGTAAAAAATATACTGGTTGTGTATGCTGCCAGGTATATATAAATAATAATAATTACACTGAAAAACAAAACTGATTCTCAGTCATCTCTCACAGCTAAAGGTGCAGATTGGAGTATTTTTATTAAATCTGATTCCATCAGACACAAGGCTGTCTTAGCTGTCAGCACAATCAACCTTCTGGTATCAAATAATAGGTGGATAAAAAAACCCAACAATAATAATAATAATAATCACAATCATAATAATCATAATAATCATAATAATTCTAAATCTTTTACAGAAGTAAAACTAGTACAATGCAACATTGCAATTAGACATGGTGAGTACGAATATGATCTCCTCAAGTTCTGTATTTCCATGATTTTGTAAGGAACAGAAACAATTTTTTTAGCTATAGAACAACATAATAGAGAGAGACACTGATTTTTTCTCACACATAAAGATCCATTATATGCCATTGAATACTTAATTTTACAATTGCAAAATTCTGCAGACCATTATTGTTTTGTTCAAATGGAGAACTATGTGTGTGAAAACCACAATTGCAGTAATATGATATTATGCCATAGACTGAAAAAAGTTTTGTGGAGGATATGTAAGTATCTTCCAATTTCTGAGGATTCAGAGTAGATCATTTCATATCTGTGCCTGCAGACATATGCAGACCCACCACTAAGAAGGATGTAGCACATATATACATGCTAAGGATAGATTTACTCGTGTACCATGACTATTAAGCAAACTAAAAATTCATTTCCAAACTAGAATAGAAATAAGGCTTCTAATAATTAATTCTAATTTTTATGCTAATAAATAATTCTAATAAATGCTCTAGCACACACACATACAAAAAAATCTAGCCTAGAGAATATATTGCAAAATGCAGTCAAGTATTTCACAGAACCCTGTATTCTTACTTTGATGCTTCAGTGTATCAACTCTTATACAAAAGTACTGTATGAAAAGCATTGTAAATACATTTTGCACAGAATTTAATGAACAATGTAATTTCACTCTGTAAATGGTAATTGATTAAAACTCTGTGAATGACCCAGATTTGGAGCTGGCACAAGCTGAGTACCTTCACTGAACTCAGTGGATTTAAGCAGCTTAACTGATGTCAGTATCTGCCCCTGTGACTGAAAGCTGTGAAAAACAGTCTATTGTAATATAGAATTGTTTATTTATGAGAAACTCCCTGTAAAGAACAGCAGGATGCCAGCTTAGCTGAATGGAGGATGACAGAGGAAAGACAAAAAGAAAATGTGGAGAAGGCAGAAGCAGGGAGGGTCTGCCCATAAGGAATGCAGAAGGATCATATAGGGATGGAATTGGGAAGTCCAAACCTTGATTTGGTTTGATTTGCATTGGTGAAGGATACTAAAGGCAAAATAATGGCTTATCAGCTGTAAAGAGGAGACCATGAGGACCCATAGGTAGGTGCTGCAGAAGGTTTGTTTTTTAAGCTTATGGATGCAGAAAAAGAAAATTTATTGCTCATATCTGTAAGGACAAGGAGAGTCCAGGCAGCCACTGGTTGCCCAGTCACAACTTAGTTCCTGGCAAAATTGCAGTGAAAGTGCTCATGAAGGCCAGTTCATTCCAGTCTAAATCTTTTGTGATTTTTGATGGTTCAGTGTTGCTTATACAATACATCTTTTAAAAAATTTAAATAATTATAACAGAGACTAATAAATGAATACATCATCCTGTAAAATTAAGCACAAGTACCAATTTATTTGATATGCAAGAGATTAAGCTTTGTGCTTAAATAGTTAACACTCTTCATACTTTTGATTGCTGCTTATGATTTTTTGGTGTGATTCCATAAAATTGTTTGCCATTTACTGAGTTTTGAAGTGATACTTCCTGCTGCTGCCATTCCCTTTAGCTTAATGTTTCCATATACTATAAAACAAGAATACTTTTAAATATAATATCTTAGCACATTGTGTACCTAATTTTTTCTTATCTTACAGGGTAAACATTTCCATTCAGTGTTTCTGCCTGGGTGCTCACCTGTCTTTTATCTAGTTTAATTTCTGTGTACGAGATGCATTGACAATTACTGGCTCCACATGGAGGCCCTAAACCTTTCATCCTGGAAGTGTTGGGGTGCTACAGGCACAAAGCATTTCTTAACTCATATAAACATTTAACCTGTTGGTTTGACTCCTTCTATTTCTGTCCCATTTGCCCAAAGTAAGCAATTATACAATAAAAAATGAAGACATTTTATTTTTATTTTTATTTTCTAAAAAAGGGGCTCAGATTCATTGCCAACTCTTCTGCTCCTCCCCCTCTCGTCTCCAGACCCATATTTTATATGTCATCACACTATTGCCTTATAAAATCTTTCTTAACACTCTGGGAATGCTTTGAATCTACTGCAAATCCAAACTTCAAAGGAGAAAGGATCTGTAGATTGACAGAGAAAAATTGCTTTAGAGATCTATATTGAAAGACTTGAATTCAAAAAAAAATCCTATCCATGGAATGAATAGATACATTTCTAGGGTTTTCAAAAAGGAAATAAAGTTCGAAGCATGCAACTACCTAGACATGTTAGATTGTTGAAGAAACTTGGAAAAGAAGTTGACCTGCAAATATCTACATTAAATAAAATATATCCTGCAATGGAGAGTCAGATGGAGTCCTGCAGAAGTGGAAGAAAAAGCTGAACTGTATGAAGCTCTCTTTTTATCACTGCTTCTGATCATTTAAATTATTGTGGATATTTCTCTTTTTTCTTCTCCTCTCCTCTCCTCTCCTCTCCTCTCCTCTCCTCTCCTCTCCTCTCCTCTCCTCTCCGAACCTCTCCTCTCCGA
>JAWWEY010000055.1:10123281-10141554 GCA_035582745.1 Loriotus luctuosus
CTCTCCTCTCCTCTCCTCTCCTCTCCTCTCCTCTCCTCTCCTCTCCTCTCCTCTCCTTCTCTCTCTTTTCTCTTCTCATCTCTCTTCAATCTTGTCCATTTAAATAATGATATTAATAGATTGTGGTTGCACAATGGCATTTGCAAATCACTACCAAAAGAGTGCTTATTGTCCTGCATGTTTCAGTTTATAACACCATTCTCTAACAAGATCCAGTCCGTGTTTGAATCACAGAGATGTAGAAATGATGGTGTCACTGTCTTGGGCACAGAGCAGATTTGTCTGGAAAATAAAATACAAATACCCTAAAACCACAAAAAGCTGCTATGGAGTGGAATGTGTGAATGATAATGTGACTGTATAGCAATGCTGATGTGTATTTATAGAAATCATTAAGAATGACACAAACCTCTGCCAGTATAGTTCTTAATGGTGGAACTAGTAGGTTCCACTATCTGGAGATGTTTATATATTCCTAACTTGCATCTCTTGTTAAAATTCTCTGATCTTTTTATTTCAATTAAAAGTTTACTCCTTAAAAATAACAAAGATGGCAGAATGAAGACTAGAATTTATTTAATACTCTTCTTTGCTTGCTGAGTTATGATTCACCATCCTAAATGTTTGCTTTAGTTCGAGGCTTCCAGATGTTTACTTCCCTCTGGTGAGCTGAGCAATACAAAGACTTGTGGCAGCAAGATTTCGTGATCTGTGAGCAGGGTTGGCCACCTGATGTTTAATTACTGTGGTTATTTGGTCACTGTTTATAATTAAGTTCAGTCTATAAAAGACTAATAAACTTTAAATTAAATTCTGTCAAGTCCTAGAGGTCAGTAAAACAATCTATCACACTTTCTGCTGCTGGGCTTCTGATTATCCACCAAACATATTAGCCATGTTTGAATTCTCTACATTTCCTGGTCAAATTTTTACTTTTTTATCTTACTTCTCAGCAGAACTTTGAAATGATTCAAAATTTCAGTTTCAAAATTTATAGCAGGATATCATTTCACTTAATACATTTCATTTTTGTTACTCTTTATCTTCACTGAGGCATCCAGAATTTGTTTTCTGGGTTTTGCTGTATTTTTTGTCCAAAGAAGAGGAACTTAGATGGTGAGGGGCCTCCAGAGGAAGCTGTGTGAGCACTGAGGTCACTTGGTCTGTTCAGCCTGGAGGAGGCTGAGGGGAGACCTCACTGCAGTTATAACATCCTCATGAGAGGAAGAGGAGGGACAGACACTGATCTCTGCTCTGTGACCGGTGACAGGACCTGAGGGAGGTTTAGGTTAAATATTAGGAAAAAGTTCTTCCCCCAGAGGGCAGTTGGGCTCTGAACAGGCTCCCCAGGGCAGTGGTCACAGCACCAGCATGAAAGAGCTCAAGAAACTTTTGGACAAAACTCTCAGGCACATGGGGTGACTCTTGGGGCTGATCTGCACAGGGCCAGGAGCTGGAATCAATGCTCCTCCTGGGTCCCTTCCAACTCAGCACATTTCGTGATTCTGTGATTATTTTTTTTTCCTTTACTTTTCCCCTTAAAGAGAATAATGTTTTATCATGACTTCAGAATCTTATATAGTTTTTTAGCCAATAATCACCCTCCTAATAAGGTTTACCTGTCCAGATGCAATAGGTTTTTTTCTGAGTAGCCACACAACCTGATTCCATTGTATGAGCCTTCATTTGATTTTATGACATACCTAGACATACTTCCTTTAATAGAGTTTTTGTTTGGCAATTTCTGATTTGATTTAATAGACAATTTAAAAATACAGGTTGAGTCCATTTTATGAAGGAGTACAGTACAAAAGCTGCTTTTTTAGGCTCAGATCATGTAAAGTGCCACAGGTACACATGTGAATAAAGCTGAATTTCCAAAAATTAGCCAAGTACAGATCAACTCTAAGGAACTGCTTTTCTTTCATTTAGTCTTATTTTCAGTGAAGGGTATTTCAGACATAATATATGTTTTACAGTTTCTAAGGTTTGGTGCATTTTAGTAAATATAATTGTTTGATTTGATTGTACTATCCATGACCAGCTGTGGAGGTGGGAAAAAACCCAAACAATCAAAACCATGTCTCTAATGCATCGTTAACAATTTTGATATAGTTTATAAAGCTTGTTGATATGATTTTATAGTGGGAAAAAAGCCTTTTTATAAATATAGTTTGCTTCTGTGATTTATTTATTAGTTACCACCCAGAATACTTGAAAGCTATTGTGATGATGGAAGGACCTTTTAATGCAGACTAAGTAGGATTTAGATATGAAAATGTAATTTTTGTAAAAGAGAATTACACAATATGCCCACCCACTATTGAAAGATCCTTTAACCTCGAAGTGTTTAAAGTCTCATCCCAACCATGCAAACAGAAGTTGTTGCCAAGTCATGTGTTAAACACAAAAATGACATTGAAGGATTCTGCCAGGAGTCCTTTGAGACAAGTGAAACACTGTAGACTTCCAAGAAAGCCAGTACATGTATACTCTAAAACAGGGAAAGCCAAATGAAAACTTTCCACTTAAGCTCTGAAATGCTCTGTGGAAGGCTGAACAAAAGAGGTGAGCATGTGGAGGCTGCACAGGCTATCCCATGGCATTTTGGAAGGTCTAGGCTTTGGACATAAGTGAAGAAAAACACAAGCAAGACTCCAGCCAACACAACATGCTGACACCAGCTTAACCCAGAGTGGAGGACTGTTTATTCTTCAGATGACTAATTATCTTAGATAGAAGAGTACTTAAGTTATGCAGAGGTAGCCAAGCTTTAAAAAGCTCACAGGGAAGCAAGAGAGTGAAATACAAGAATTTGTAATGAATAAAGCTAAGAATTGAAGTGTCAATGAGAATTTTGCTGAGAAATAACAAACCACAAAGCCAGCTATAGCTACTCTGCAGTGATACTCAGGCTTTCAACTACTTTCTGTAACACTGTACAGAAAATAAGTATGGAGAAGACACAAAGGCAAAGAAAAGAAGTTGTGAGATGAATTTCAGGAAAGTACAGCTAAAAAGAGGAGACCACTGTCATCTTTCATAGGTACTATGAAATATCTCATATTGCTTTTTTTTCTTTTGTGCTTTTGTACCTAAATTTGCCTCAATGTATTCTTAACAGAGATTTGAACATTTCATCAATGAGATGACACTGCAGCCTACCAGAGACAGAATTTTCTGACTGAAGTGTCTCAAATTATTTCTGAAATAATCCAACTTTTCACACACAGATGAAACAAAGGCACCATGCATATTTTATTGTAAGCATGATATAGTGTTGATCTGCTGTGACCTATCCTTTTGATCCTTATTAAATACCTTTTGAACTACTCACAGACCACCTCATAATGCAATTGGGCAGATGAAGAAAACAATTCTAGAGAGTTAGCTATGAGTGGGATGGAACAAATATATTTTGCAAGAATTATCAATACATCAGCATTTTTACAGCTGTTAACTGGCTGATAACTGAACCCTAAAACTGAGGAGGGAGGTTTCTCTGTGTCCTCTTCTGTGTCCAGTGGAAAGAATTACGTGAAAAGAAGCCTAAGTAGATCTGAAGCCTCTGCCTGACCTTGGATATAAGAATAATGACTAGAAGACCAAAATCTGATACTCAGATAGAAGGCTAACCAAAAGTATGAGATTCTCCTGAAAATACTGATTTTGGATGGGAAAAATCACCCTCTGAATTTACCTTCATACTTAAATAAAGAGTAGACTATGAGACCCTACTGATGTCCAAGTTTTAAAGAATCAAAATTAGATTTCTTGAAACTTCTGAAGACTAATTTGAAATAATGGCACACTTTGGTATCCCATAATGGAAAGAGAAATGTGCTGTTCAGCTCAGCAGCTCTCAACAGTGGTAAAATTAGCCGATGCTAATTTTCCTCACATTAAAAGATATTGCTATCACTCTTAGGGTCATTGAATCAAATGGCAAAGAACAATCCCATGGGAATTATGGACCACAGTTTTCGACATGGATGTAAGCAAAGTTTCAGTTGCAAACAATTGGTTCAGCTTTATATGCTCTGTTGATACAAAACAACCTTTCAGTTGAGTTGGCACTCAGTATACATTAAGCTGCCTGCCTGCTTTTTAATCCAAATATAAATCAGTTTATATTATAATTATCTTAGAAACTGCATTTTTGGGACAAAATACCTACCTGGCTCACGGTGTGAATCACACGTAATTTGAATTAGTGTTGCAAATCCCAATGAATTAGGTTTCAAAGTTCTTTCACATCTGAATCTGTGTACTTAAATCAGAGAAATACATTGACACCAGAATATGATCTTCATGGTTACTGTGAATTCAGAAAGCCATTGCATTATAAAGATTGGTTATATTATTTTCAAATCTGTGCTTCAAAGTGGAAATGAGCTTAAACCCATAGGCAACAACAACAACAAAAACAAACTAAATAAAAACCAAACCAAAAAACAAAAAAGAGAGAGAGAAGGAAGGAAAAAAATTTGTTTGGTAGAATGCAGTTTTATCTCTCAATTTTGTTTTATTTGTACCATAGTTCAGAAGAAATAAACTGTGTCTGAATAATTCTGATACATTTTAAGTTAATGATGTGATAGAATGAAAAATGTTGGTGAGCAGTAATTGAGAGGCCCAGCTCTGTATACTGTTTTCAGATTTGTATTTTACAATTTATAAAATTAATCCACCTTTTTTTTATTTGTATTGCTTGAGCTTCTTATGGCAAGGTGCCTTCTACATTTGGCATGGAAAAAGTGTAACAGACCATGTGAATGTGAGGCTAAGGAGAGCTATTTTCTTTCTTCTATGCTGTGCTGGCAACTACAAAATTCAGGGCAGATTTTGCCATTTTGTTAATAGATTTTATTGCAACCATTCACTGCTTCATAGCACACCCACTGTTCTTTAGTCTACCACATCATTATGTTAAACTATACCAATCTTTATGTAAATGTGGATTCAATATATGGTATTTTGTTTCTAAAAGTAAAGATCACTTATCAGGAAAGAATAGACAGCTTTATTTAACTCACTAAATCATTTAATGGAATATTTAATAGGATAAGCATTTAGAACTGCTTTCCTGTTTACACCATTACAAGGGAAGACTCACTGAGAGGTCGTGATTTGATTAGTTTCTTTTAATTGGTAACAGATTATGAAGACATACAGATTCCCAGACAAATTGACTGGCAGGTTCTTTCTTCAGACCCTGTGTAATATTAACTCTCTGCAAAGCATTAAAACTGTGGTTGGCAGTGCACCTTTTGGGGCTAACACTGGTGCTTGCCTTTGAAAGTGAATCCAGGGTGATACCAGCAAAGGAAAAGTAGTAATTCACACTTTCATCAAAGGCTTATTTTATACAAATGCTATTTTAGCCCTGTGCAATTAGAGAAAATTAAAAGCATAATTCAGCTTTTCCTTGACACACTTTGGCAAATACTCAGTAAGGTGTATTTGAGAAATTAGGCCATATATACAGAGACAGCCCACGCAAGATGTGTATAGCAAAATTGCAAAATTAGTGTGTTATTCTGTGTGGTTATTAGACATTCACTGAGCTATGGCAAAGCAGAGCTCTCTGCAAGTGTCATTTGGCTCACAGCCCTGGAAAATTACATAGACCTGGAAAACAGGAAAAGCATAGCAGAAAGAAAGCATAAACTGGGGAGCAAGTGCAGCTTGTTATTGCTGAAATTTAATTCTTTTTTTTTTCACTTATTTTCCATTGCAATTCCCCAAAACACTAAAGATTTTCATTTTCATGCAACATAAATTTTCATGTTTCTGCAAAACCCTTTGGAAGATGCCTGCCCAATACATTCTATTCTATTATGGAACTTTGTTAGAAAATATTAATAATCTCATAAATCATTAGGAAATCATTTAGTTTTTAGTGTCTTTGAAGCTAGTGATCATTATTCACAATGCCTGAAAAGGAAAAGCACTGTTAAATCTTAGTCCAGCACTAAACTCAGTGACTGACAGCTTTTCCTAAAAACTTTTTTAGCTGTCTTAAGGGTATGAGACAAAAACAAAGTTTCTAAATGTTCTGAATTATCTGTCAAGCCTTCTGCCTCAAAGGAAATTCAGGGCCTGAGTGCACTCAAAAATTTGCATCATAAAACTGTTATATGGATAGTTTTTTTAACTTGATCTGAAACTTCAGCAGTTGACAGAATATGTCCTTTAACTGGACTATGAAGAGCTATTTTGTATTTACTGTGTGAGATACAAGCAAACCCACATTGATTTTTTCAGTGATAACATTTTGAACCTTTACAAACCTGACTGCGCACTCCTGTAACACACTATTGCTGGGAGCAGGTCACAGACATTGCTCTGAGCTGGCCAGGCTTGGGGACTGAATCTTGTTGGATTTGCTTGTACAAACTTGCATTGCCCAACCTGAAGATTTGGTTTTTTCTTGGTTTAGCTGAAATTGAAATTTTCTTCACCTGATCAGGTGGCTGTGGCTGGTTTGGTTCACCTTTTCTTTCTGGGGTTAAACCATGACCATGGTGCAATCATAGTTTTACAGAGGTGGTACTGACAAGTAATTCTTTTGTGCAGAATGGGATATTTTCAGTGTTAACACAATGGTGTCATGCAGAGACATTCAATCCTGGCACAATATCAGGGACCTTGAGAGGTGGAGAGACAGGAAGCAGAGCAGAGGAGTTCAGGGCTGGGGTGAGAAGAAATGAGTACCAGAGATGGCTGCAAAACTCACTCAGTGGTCAGCAGAAGAAATGCCAACCTGCAGCTGGCCAAAGTTTCTCTTAGGAGAAGAGAACATAAGAATGATGCAACATCTGCTAAATTCACCATATTCTGTAAATTCAGATGTAACATGTAGTTACAGAGCAATGCAGAATGGGAAGAGGTGTAGCAAACTGCCCAAGTGGATCACAGAATGACAAAGAATAAATGATTGACACACACATCATCTTCCTGCCAGTGAAAACTCTGGGCAACTCATCATGGCATCACTCCAGCACCAGATTCAGCCACCAACTTGGGATTCAGAGGAGAAATGGTAGGTGAGTTCACCACCAAGAAAAGGGATGGAAACAAAAAAGCATCTATAAAATTATTGTTTATTATTGTTATTACTATTAATAATAATAGTAATAATGTAAGTATTAATTTCTTAATTTTAATTTTCTCTTGCTATAATAATTTTATCTGAGCTCGCAGTGATTCTTGATTAGACTCTTGAGATTTCAATTATGCTGACAAAAAATTATCTGCTTGGTATACAGGGCATGTTGTCTCTTTTCCCATAAACAAGTTTCTGAGCACAACAGTAGAAATAAAATAGGCTAGGGTAATAAATAATGTTTAATAGATTACAGCTGTTTGCCATTAGCAGATTAGAACACATGAGAAAAAGAGAAACAATACATCAGAGGACACCACCAGCAAAGTGTTACTATGTTAGTATGTGAAAAACTTTTAAGTATCCCCCAGTCTATCAATATTTACTAATGAACACTACTCACTTCTGACATCAGAAGACCAACTTCAGACAGATGCATATTGACTTCATTGTTTTGAAGTAATTTGGATTTGTAATCAATAGTTGCATGTGTGAATTTGTCTGTGCTGGTTAAACCTTAGTCATAGGTTGCTGCATGAATGTCATTCTAGATATAAATAGTGATAACAGATATTATTAGTTTTTCATGTTAAATGGTAGTAGATTGAGAATGATTTGTTATGTGTTCATGCAATTTTTTGAATTATATAAATATGTGTTTGTGCAAGGGATTTACTGGCTGTTGGGGAAGTGAAGGTGCTTGCACCAGTAATTATTTTTTGTTCTTTAGGATGTGACTTATGAAGCTTCTGTTAGTAGTCTGGCATATAAAATAACATATATTACACAACTCAGTGCCACTTCTTTTGAAGTGTTTGGATAAGTATTTACCTATTCACTTATTTTGTTGTGTGAAATAATAGTGACAGATATTTTTTATTGATAAGGTAGGTCTCTAACACTCTGAAAACCAGAAATGAAATATTAGGATACTTTGTGTGCAGTAAATCCCACCAGCTTAGAAACTAAGAGAACACCACGATAAAAATAAAAAAAACCTTGTCATCTATTCTTCTGGATTTTTTTGGTCCTTACTCTGCAACCTCATTATTTCCAGACAGCACAAATAATGGGTTCAAACTCTTTGGCAATTGCTTAGGCTTTCCATCAGGATGCATTTTGATCAAATCATGATATTATTACACTTACAGCCACTGATTGAAGTGGTTTTTGAGTGAGATGAGAGCAGAGCTACCCAGCAAGAATAACTGTAGTTGAGTACTTGATTCCAAAACCTACCATTCTGCCATTGTCATCGTGCCTGTGGCTGCACTGAGTGACACAATCAGTGCTTGATTTCCCTTCAAAGTGGCATTAGACCTTTCCCATACAGGTCAGTGGGTGAATGAAAGTTATTCAGAAACTTTTATTATTAGAAACTTTTTCTTTTTCTGAGAGGAAGTTCATTCTGTTAAACATTTGCAAAGAAATCAGAAAGTAAAATAGTTTAATTTGAATTTAATATCAAGAGAGCAGTTTGATGACATAAGGTCGGGGTCTGACTGCGACCTTGTAATATTTTGGCTGTGATTTTGTAAAATAAAAATAAAGTTGTTTTGAAAGGATATATCTGCTTTACTGAATTACAGACTTAAGAGTGACACTAAGGGGGAAGAAATCTTTCAAAATAATACAGGATTATATTTCTGTCATCTGAAATTTTTCTATATGGATGGATGTTTATTCTACAACACATAATATGTAGAAAGTCTGTGACAACCATATTCTTAATTTAGATGTTAAGTGCGTTGCCTAAAATTAAGTGAGAACAATCTGGACCAAGCTCTCTGGATTGCTATAACTGTACTGAAAGACAATTTAAAAGTTTCATTTCTATAACTTGAAACTAAGCCAGTAAGAGGAAGGATATGTTATCTTAGAGAGTTTTCTTCCTTGGATAAGATAGAAACCAGGAACAGTTTTTACTTTAATGATGATATACCCATTTTTGCAATAATTTGAAACTTGACATCAGCATCCTTGCCAAATTTCTGTGTGGATGGCTATATTCTACTTTTATGTATTTCTCTCCATGTTCTGCTTGGCATCACACTCACCTTCCTGCTATTACTTACACCACCATGTCAAGGAATACTATTATCCTATTATAAGTAGGTTTGAAATTGCTTTTGAATCTTCTCATCAGCTGCCTTTCTACTTCAGAATCAAGAGATAATGATAGATTCCTTTGCAGGCAATAAAGCATTTTAATGAAACACTCTGAACAGATTGCTTATCCCACAAGAGTGTATCTGCCTGCTTTGTCCGTGCATGTGCATAAACAGAGGTAGTCAGCTGTGGTTATTTTACCTGGCTCTTGTACATCCTGGATTTTATATTGCTTTTGTGGCACTTTTCTTTTTTTAGCTTTATAGATGGATCGCCTGAATCTTTCCTATATTTTTTGGTAACTTCACAATAATACAAGCAGTGGTACTGGAGCTGAGACTTTGTCAGTGTTCAATAAAGTAGAACCTGCTTGATTCAAATGTGTGCATCTTACAGGGACCAACCAATCCATATGTCAGCAAATGCTAATGCAGGGTTATATTTTATCCAGTGCCTTGTCACAGCTAATGCAGGTATTTCAAGTACACCTCCAGACCTGAGTTTCCATACCTGTTTTTTGAAAGAATTAAAGCATATTTTTAGGTTTTTTTCTAGCTTGAATAACCTGACACCATTTGCTCCACTTTTTTTTTTTTAAATAATCTAATAAGCAATGAGATTAATTAACTGCCTGGGTACTCTGGTGTTTGGGATTCACCACGTCTTCAAGGTATTATAACTACAAGCTAATAATTAACTAATATGTCTTCAAGCTACAGTAACTACGGGATGGAGTAGAAAGGTTAATGCAGAGATGATGAAGGAGCATTAATATCTTAGTAAACTAGGAAAAAAATTAGAAAACTATATACTGTTTATCTCTCTGACTCTTGTACCTGGTCTCTCTGGGAACTTTAATGATATTTCTTAGCTGGAGCTTGTCCCTTAAGAGTTCTGCCCAAGGCAGCCCTGAACTAGGAGACCTGTAAGCACCTAAAAAGTTTGGAGAACACTTGGTGAGGAGTTCAGGAACCATAAGCACACCAGTGTTCAATAATGATTCATGTGGATACATGAATCACAGCTTGTTATTTATTTCTTTCAAGTAAATTGTACTTTAACTTTTACAGTGAAGTGCTTTTCACAAGAAACACTGAAATGACTTTACAACCATCCAATGAGAAAAATGAAGTGATACAGAGAGATTCACAATAGCTCAGTGGAACTGGATCAGGCCCAATCCCTTACAAAATAACCAAGTTTATTCTTTCTATATGGTATCTATTTCTGGTTATTTCCTTGAGACACTCTACTCCAAAAGTGACTTTCATTTTTTTATGACCTGTTCAAATTCTAAAAATAATACAACCTGGAGTGAGATAGCCAGATAAGTAATTAACACACTAAGCCAGTAAATCAAATTAAGAAGCCACCGCCATAAGGAACTCAGAGTGTCAGGACACTTGCAGACCAGACACAACAGATGGTAACTGTCTAAATCCTTTAATTTCATTGTTCAGTGACACAATATTGAAATAAATGTCTCTCACGCATATCCTTGCAGTTACAGATATCCCCAGTGTTTAAAGATATTGCTCATTCAGTCTTTCATTCCCCTCTTACCCATTATTTGAGTACTTATTTCTGGCAAAATGTTACTAAAACCCTCTCTGAGTTGGTCTATGGCTACTTCAGTGCTCCAGCCTCTGTCTTGTACCTGCTGCTCTGCATGTCAGAGCTGTGTGCTCAGCCCAGCAGCACAGAGCTGGGATCCTAATTCCATGGTATTGACGTTGCAGCGTGCATGAGGTTTGTGTTCCCCAGGTAGAAACATAAGGGAACAATTCTTGGAGCAGAAAAATAAAATAGCCAGAAACCTTCCTGAAATGATTGTCAGTGGAGGGTCTGAGAGAATCAGAGACTGAGAAGGTAGCATACCCATGATGGAGAGAATGAATAAAAGAAAAAGATTATAAAATCAGAAATTCAAAACCAATAATTTATATATAGTGGTCCACCAAAAAACCAAAAGAAATATTAAAGGGTCAGATCTGATGAATACCTTCCCCAGTGTGTGTAGATGAGTTGGTCCTAATTAACAAACTCTAAGAAGGTCATTAGGGAGAGTTTGCTACAGAGGAAAAAACATCAAAAAACACTGGAGTTTTTCAAAGGAGTTGAAAAAAGAGTCAATATTAATTTTATAATACAAAAGGTAATGGATCCAACATAAGAAAACAATATGTCAGGCCTCATTTATATAAGATGAAATTATTAAACTTTGTAAGGCTATGTTTGACAAGAGACTTGGTATCACTATCTTGTTATAGCCAGTGTAAAGAACTCTGTCTGATAATGTATAATCAGTGAATCCTTTATTCTGAAAACAAAGAAAGACAGGATGGACTGAAAAAAAATTATTATATAAAAAGTAAAGAAGGCTTTCTCACATGGTTGAAAATCCATTGTTAAAAAACTAAAAAGAAAAAGAGAAAACAAATTAATTTGATTTACTAGAAGAGTAAATATAGTGGTTATAAATGGAAGGTGAGTGTGTAAAAGCTCTGAAGGAAATAGTCTCATTTATATAAACTGAAAAGTAAAGGGAGCAGGAAAAAAGAGTGAGATGAGAGAGTGAGGGAAGAAGGAAAGAAATGAAAGAAAAAAATGGAAGAGAAAGAAAAAGAATGGGAAGAAAAGAAGAAAAGAAAGAAAGAATATTGAGTATAAGAGAAAGTTAAAAATAAAGTAAATAGGAGGAAATAAGAGAAGTAGAAAAAGAAAAAAGAAGAAAACATGTATGACAAAGGAAAACAATGATTTTTAAAGTTTAGCAACAGTAATGTTTTATTGCTGAATAGAGATGACAGTGATCTTCAGTGTTGCACTTATCTTCTGTAAATATTTCTGTCCTGTATTTGGAAAGTAAGATGACACACTTATTAGACAAATGTGGTGCTTTCCAGATAAACCACATTTACAGGGAGTTAACATTTTAAAAACACAAGATTAAACCATTCATTGACACCACCAGAGCTGTGGATGATCTATTAGTGGCTGGGGTTAATTTGCACATATATTTTGCTACATCCAGAGACATTTAGTTGGAGGAATTTACATTAGAAAGAATGTAAAAGTTAAGTCACATCTGGAAAAATGCAGACAATCAAACCATGACGCACAGGGTCACTCTAAACAAACATCACTGCTTTTGCAGTTTGTTGCATAGAAGAAGCTTTGGTTAGTGAGATGGATAGCTCATTTTTGTGGTTTTTCTAAAGAAGAAAGATCCCCTTTAGCCTGTATTTTGTGGCGAGGATTTTGTGTGGGTTCAATGGAACTACTCATGGTAAGTGGGAAGGGAATTACAATACATCCAAAGCAAGTCCAAACAAAATTTGGGTATTTTAATATGAAATTTGTTTAAATCTGTGTCAAATGGAGAAAAATGTTGAAAGTTTAGCAGCATGATTTGTAAAATTTGACTAGCCTGACTGGAAGACTAATTTGTTTTTGCAAAAGCTTAGTTGTATTTTTTTACTCTAGATCTAAGGCTTGTTAGTATGGGAAACTGAGATAATATCCAAAGATTTGCAGATCAGTATTTTATGGACGGCTTTCCAGGACTTAAGGGTTCTCACTTCATTTTGGGCATTGCAATTTACCAAGGCAATAACCCTTGCCACTCCTTAGTGTGGATTTATGGCATTGTTGTCAAAACATTTGCAGAACGATCACCGGAGAGCGCACGAAACGGTTTCAGAAGGATTTGTCAGAGCCCAGGGAGAAGCTGTCAATGTGCTGCCACCTACAGAAGCAGGAGTTCCTAAGGAGCTTTCACAATGACAGACAGTTTGACCAAGAATTCAGCACTCCCATGAATTATCTGAAATGATAGGTAATTAATAACAGTTCCCAGATGACACAAAGTTGACACAGCGGTGGGAGGCACAAGATGGAATAGCTGTATCCAGAGATGCAGCTATCCTGGCAACATCCAACCCACAGAATGCTTTGTCAGCTCTGAATACAAAGCTACACACCTGGAAAGATTGAAGGTGTCTGACATTACTCATCATTGTATCCTGATCTCTTCCAGGGGATATCACAAAAGTATAAAATCTCAGATGCACAGATGACTGTTTCATAAAATCTGTCCTTTTCTGGACTGTATTTACAAGGAAACAACCAATAGGAGTAAAGAGAGAAGTATTTTCTTCCTGTATACTTTCTAGGAATACAGTTTCCATATTTTCATGTTCAAAGTTTTTAAAGGCTTGAACACAAATTAAGAAAATAGAGGAAAATTATTTCAGTGGCTGAAGAAATCCCTTAATTGAAAGATGCAAATTTTTTTCAGAAAGAGATACTTAATGTGACCATTGCTTAATTAAAGTGCCTGCATGCCTTCAAAGAAAGAAATACTGAACAGCATTTGGCTCTTGTTATAAGCTAGAAAGGTATGAAACCCTCCATACAGTTAAAAATACAAAACAGAGAATACAAACCCTCCATACAGCTAAAAATACAAAACACAACTCCTTGATTTATGGCCTACACAGTGTAACCTTGAGTGGTTAACCATAGGTTAAATGTAACAAAACAAGAAAAATTCTCAAATTCTCTGTTGGACTGGATCTTTTTTTTAGTTGGTAGAATTTAATTAAATATCACTTATTTGATTCAGACAATGGATAATTAAATCAAACACAGAGATACTCAAAGAGTGATACTTGAAATTACTGTCAGAAACTATTTAGGGGCTGTGTGTATGTGTTTGGTTTGTTTGTTCTTGGTTCAGTTTTGTTTGTTCTTGGTTCAGTTTGAATTGGTTTGATTTGGTTTGATTTCACAAGTCTGAAAGCATCTCTGTGAATAAGGGCAAGGAACAGTCTACAATTTACAGTCAGTTACAGTAAATATAATGAGAATTCTTTAGAAGTTAAATTTAGTAAATGAAACAAATCTTTCCATCTGTGGGCACTGACAGTATTTGGCCACAGACACACTTCCATACTTATGATACATATTTGACATAGCAATGTTAATTGATTTTAAACTTTACTTCTTTGTATATTTATTTGAAATAGCAGTTGTTTACCTATTCCCTGCTCCTACAAATCCTTTTCAGAAGAGCATTAACATTATTGCAATAGGTTCTGAAACCTGTGGTCCTCTTGTGCTTGCTTTCTGTATGACAATGTATTGCAGATTTATTTAAATGTGTTCTTTTCTCAGATACAGCAAAATAATCTTCAGAATCAAAAACATATTCTGCTCCCTTTCATGCAGTATTTCTCTAGCCTGTTTATTCAATAATATTTTGATGCTAGCAAATAGAAGATCCAAATTTGAGCATGAAAATACAGACCAAAGTGACTCTCTGTGCAACTGATACGTTATATGTGCAACTTTTTGAACTATTTTCTTCTTAATTACTCTCAGTTTAGTTTTAGTTTTAGCACTCCCACTCTAGAAGACTGTTTAAGTTCTGCAGAAGTCTTTAAGAGTATGCTACCATCTTCTGGAAAGAGATGAAAATAGAGCTTTTAACTATTTAAGATTAAGCAGATTTGTGTTATCATCAGCACTTGCAGACTGAATATTTATACATTTTGAAGCCCATGTGAGATTTTTCTGAACAGGGAAAATATTTCTGAAACCCAGAAGATTTAAGATTTAACCATGGATGTTTAAGAAATGTCACCTCCAGGAGAGAGTTTTTTCTTTCCTCTCTTTAACCTGCACCTCAAATTATATAATTCTTCACATTTTAAGACTTTTTAACAGTTTGCTTGCACAGCATGAAACCTTTAGAGTTTAAGTCAACATTGCTGTAAAGGACTCTCATTTCATCAGCTGAAATTCAGAATTCATCTCTTTTAGCATCAGCCTAGAAAGCAGAGTTCATGTCACATCCAAAGCTGCACAGATTTCCAGTAAATGCATCCAAGCTTTGTGGGTTGGCCTATTACAGAGATAAGGCTGTTTATGAAGGTCAGTCTGGAGAGCTGAGGGACCAGATTGTAGTGAATCAAGCCAAAAAGTAAAAAACTTTTTGGATTAAATAAACCAAAGTAGTGTCTGCAACTGAAATCACATCATCTTCTGAAATCGAGTTCTGCTTTATATTAGAAAAAAAGCATATGGAGCACTGCAGCCCTGGTATTGATGCTTCCCATATTTAATATTCTATGTATTGAACATTTTACAGGACACATTTTAGAATTTTTTTTTGCTAAGAAACAGCATTCATTCAAAAGGCTAAAAATCTTTGATCCAGAATTTAACCATTCTTTTAACTATGATTTTCATTGGTAAATATTGCATGCCCCAGCAGTTCTAAATCTCATTACTCTTATAAATGCAGTTCACTGATTTTCTTTTTTCAAGATATTTGCTGTAAGAATATTTATCCTGGATTATAATAATAGCAGTGGTATTGAAAGATCTGCACAGTGAATTTGGAAAGGAAACTCTTCCTTTTGAAACTACTGTGGGAACCTATTATCACACTCTAAGATGTCTGATGAAATTAGACTGGTTAGGTTACCTTAAGGGAAAACAAGATTTTAGAAAGACAGATACAAGTATAGACTTTCAAAAAGAAATAAAAATGAAACATTAGGTGGCCATATTTCTCCTTTTAGTTTTTCCTCATTTCCTGATTGAACTGGCAGAGTGGGGCAGTTACAAAGGAAGAGAAAAAAGAATTTTTGTTAGTCTACATTTTTTAATTTGCATGTTTTATATTTCCAAAATCCAAAGAAAACACTGAAGAAAAAGAAAAGTAGCAGTGCTTTTTGTAGGATAGTTACCTAATTTTATTTTTCTGTCTTTGGTGTATGAGAAAAGATGCAAATATGGACAGCTATTCTTTTTCACCTGCTATTTCATGATATTTTTGCCTGTGTTTTTTGCATTGATTAATGAACGAGAAAGAAAGTCATCATCCTACCTTGACTCCTGCTGGGTGACTTTCACCAGGCAGTAAAGAATATTGCAATGATAAAAACAATTTCATGAAGAAGGTTAAGTAGCTGAAAAGTTATCTGGATTATGAAAATTTGTGGAGTTTATTAATTGAAATTTCGATCTTTTCCTTTGAAAATACGGGGCGCAGGGTCGTACTTTAAAAACCACATTGCTTGTCATAGGACTACAAAAAATTATTTTCAGAATAATATTTACATAAGCATAATTCCAAACGCTATAGGGACTGATATATAGACTACATGAAAATTTAGAATAAGTGGAAGATTGCTTATTTAATTCAAGTAAAATTCAGATTTTAAGCAGGTGCAGTATTTCCATTAGCTGAGCCAAGCAACTTAATAAGAAAAATAAATCCACCCAGGTTTTATTTTTTCTTTTTCCTGTTCTCAAATGCTTCCGTGTCCTGTGTACTTGTTCATTTCACTGCAATTTATTTAGTTATTTTAGAATGAATATTTTCAATTACAGTTGTTCTGACTGTTTTAACAGTATAAACTATATGGCTTTCTGTCTGTTCAACAGGAGAGGTTTTATCCTGAAGCACTAAAGGAGAATACATGGTCTAGAACAAAAATTTAGTGAGTTTTGATCATTATATCTTTGAGGTGATTTCTAAAAAAACCACTGACTCTAGAGCTGAAACTCTACTGCTTCATGTTTGGATTAACTGAACATGCAATGATCACGAACAAACAAATGAAAATTCATTCTGGGAATCACTTGAGCACCAGCAGAAAAAGTATTCTCATTATAGCCCCAGATGCAGTGGCATTTGTCCAGGACGCTTGGCTTAGCAAACCAAATCTTGCAAAAACATCAAGGGACTTTTCAAGATCACATCATGGGAACTGCTGCACAAACTAAGGTAAGATGGTTGCTTCCAGAACATGCTCATGCAAACATTCCTTCATTATTAAGATTGATATGCTACTTATTGAAAGAAAACCCTTATTGGTTTTGGTTTCGTGGGATTTTTTGTTGGGTTTTTTGGTTTTTTTTTTTTTGGCATTACCATGTATTTTTCACATTACCAGGTAAAAAACACTGTTGGTTTGAATATCAGTTTACTGGGCTACTCATCTGTCCTTTCTTGCATTATTAAAGTAACAGAGTCCTGGTTTTGATAAATCTGTATATCCTGGTGTGTTTTTTCACCCAAAATAACATTATTCTTGACTTTTCTTTACAATGTCTTTCAAATTTTACAATTAGGAGTTTAGTTAGGAGGAATTAGATTTCAGAAAATGTAAACATTAAGATTCTACTTCTGAAAGAGTAAAAAAAATCTCATTCGTCTTTTCATCAACAGATAGGCACATTAACTTCACTAAAATTATTATTGGGTTAAAATTTGTATCAATTTTATGGTAATGAACTCTTTTAATGGTAGGCAGAACAAGTGTATTATGGACTTGGTTATGCTTTCTACTTGTTAACAAAATAGGAACATCCATATGTTTTTGCATTGCTCTTTGAAAATTATGTTAAAGCTCAGTTTTTTCCTGGTTCAGAAATAAAGGTAAAAGCAGTTTGAGAGAAACAAATTTAATGACTAAGACCAGCAAAAATGGAAAATTATTGAAGTCATGACACAAAGAGAGGGAATAAGTAGAAGCGCATTGAAAAAGATCCTGAAGTAAAAATAAATTTTAAAAGAATTTTCATTTTGAAAGGAATTATGACATCATCAAGTATAAACACTGGCACCATCTCAGAATCTTTGCTGGTCAGAGTGACTCTGAGATAAATTAGAAAGTCTCTTTTCCCAGCCTAGGGCTCGAAGAAGGAGTCAAAACTGTTAATTTCTCAGTCTCAAGGTTGTTTATTGTTTTTTTATCCATAAAATTCTTTCTCCTGTCCTGCCAAGGTCTGCTCAACAAGACAGTCAGAGGCACTCTGCCTGCCCCAGGGCAGAGTTATCTTTTTATACTAAAAACTGCATGTACAATTTTACAATTACTTGCCAATACCTATCACCCATGTTAGACAGTGAACTTCTACTCTAAACCAATCTAAAAATGCCAACATCACAGCAGAAGATGAAGGCCAAGAAGAAGAAGAAGGAGAAAGGCTGGACATGCCCAGATTCCTCCATCTTGCCCCCTGAACCCCCATTCTAA
>JAWWEY010000055.1:10146254-10157499 GCA_035582745.1 Loriotus luctuosus
GGCACTCCATGGCTCATTGCTGTCAGTGCTGCTCACCTGCTGCTCACAGCTGTGCCCACTGGGGATGAGGCTCAGCCACAGCCCCAGTCCCAGTTACACAAAATATGTGCCTACAAAATACCATTTTGGTTCTGCAAAATTCCACACAAAATGCCCAGAGTAGAACAGCAAATGCAAACTGTCTGGTCAGCACAACTCTGACTCAGTCTCCTTAATTAAACAGAGAGATGCTTGATCCATCATTAGATGCTCACATTAAACACTCTCAGTGACCATTGGAACATGGTTTCTGTCTTTTCCCTTCTCTTGCAATGAAGCAGCAAGTGTCTCTCTAAAAGTGGGTTAAGTTTTAAGGGAAGCAGCTGGCCTTGGGACAAAACCACACAAAGTTCTTGTTGGTTGTTTTCCACTGAAGCTGTTTTCCAACAGGATATTGGGTTTTCTTTAGAAGGACATTTTTTGGAAGGTGCCTGCTTTCTGCAGACAATTTAATCTTTTATTTTTGTTGGAAAAAGAGAACACCTGACAGCTGAAAACCCTTTGGCTGAAAACAAAACAAAGCAGAGACTTGGAAATGCCCTCCAGTGCTTTACGTCATGGGTCCAAGTCAGACTGCTGCCCTGTACTGCACCCCAGCAGTCTGGACTGCAGGGTGGGGAGGCACTGGACTGAAAAAGCAGGAAAAGGGGCAATCCCTCATTTCTACAAACCCCAGAGGGAGGTTTTTAAGCAATTTTTTTCAGGTTCCTACTGAGGTTTGTTATGAATAGCCTCAGATGTTTTCTTCTAGAGGTTTTTTTTTTGTTTTGTTTTTGGTTTTTTTTAAATAGGAAAAGCATGTATTTTGTAACATTTTCTGTTATTTTGCTTCAAGCACCCTGCTTGCAGAGAACAACTCAGCTCAGTAGAGCCAGGCTGGGATTTCATCCTGCATGTGGGGCAGGGTGAGGTCTGGCAGGGGGAGATGGGGTTGGACAGAGCCTGAATGAAGTGGGAAAAGCTGTGGGGACAGGGACATGGCAAAGCCCAGCCAGGGTGGCAGGTCAGGTGTCCAGATGAGCAGGGCAGGTGTCCAGAGATGGACAGGGGCTGTGGAGCTCACATTGCTCAGGGTGGGAGCTCTGGGTTGCAGATGCAGAGATGTTGCTCTGCTGGGGGAGATTGGGACCAGGGTCCCATAGAGTGGCTCAGAATCCTGGTTACATGAAGGGCTGCAGGAGATCAGGGCAGGGCTTTGAACCGTTTGCACAAGCAAGAATGCAACTTCTGCAACAGGAAAGTGAAGTAACTCTTACCTGTGAGAACCACTGGGAAGCTTTTATACTTGTCTGTTAGTCAGGCTCAAATATATTTTTTTCCTTGCCAAGAATTTTGGTTTTGGAGTAGCTGTACTTATCACTTCCACAAGACTCTTCTCTTTCGTGTCTCTGATGTTCTGGAATTAATTTTAGCCCTAATTCTAATTTTTTCCCCTGTCTAAATGACAGTGTTGTTCACCTGAAACCATCCACATGACTGTTATTAGTAGATAAACAATTTCCCTGCAGTCCTCCTTTAGAGCTAGTCGGATTTATTTCATTTGCAGCTAACAAATGCCATCTAGCGGTTCTTTTGGGCTTAATTGAGCATGCGGTAAAACACAGCAGCTTGGCCTTGCATGAATAAGAATCATAAGTAGTTAATGCAGAAAAGAGGACTCTGTGCTTAGGGCATTCTCTAGTTACCCCACAGTTTTTGTGGACTAAGACGTAAATAAATACATATTGATCTGGTTGTGTTGATATTGCCTTACCACTCATACCAGTTATTTAATCATCAGTCCTAATCAAATTAGTGCAGCCACACTCCATTTTCTGAATACAATTTGTATTTACACAGGGGAACTCCTCCACCCATCTATTTTTTCTCACTCCTGCAAACAAATATTGTTTTTCATGGAAGATGTTTCCATTTAATTAAGCCAATGAGTCAGGCATTCAATTAGTGCAAATTCATTACACAAGAAAAGATTTCCAAAGCAGAGATTTGCATAAACCATGAAGGGCTGTTAAAAGCATTGGAATCCAGAGATGACAGTCTACCTAAGCAGTGGACTGTAGAGATTACAGGGGTTTTTTAAGTAAAAATCTGTATTGGGCAGTAGTTATTACTCCTCAGTAAGTTATTACACCTCAGTAAGTTATTACTCCTCAGGATTATGATGTAAAAGATTTGAAACAAGTACATTTTCACAATGCACACATTTAACTCATAGGATGCATTGCTGTAGGTTTCTGACCACAAGTGCAAATGAGTTTAAAAATGAGCTCTGACAAATTAATCTGTCATAGATCCATCCTGGGATGTATGGGTATGTGTGTGTGTCATGCCTGGATGAACTGTCTAGCTCAGGATTTCCTGGGTGCTGAAAGTAGGCAGGGTCTCCATTACAAAAAATTAGCCTATGTTTTTCTCACTTTTATGTGATTTTTGCCTGAGAAATAAGTTACTGATGATCATCTGGTAAAAGGCTCTGGACTTTGCTTCAGCCCTGGATGTCAATTCTGACAGTCTTATCTGCCTCAGAGACTCTGTAAATATTGGCTGATTTAAGAGATTTCCTAAATGAAGTGCCTGTAATCCTTTGCCGGAAGGAATCAGATATCCACAATTTTTATGCATTATATGCACTGTACATACACTCATTCATTAAAATTCTGACTTATTTCACACTTCCTCTTTTGACTTTTATTTCTTTTCCCCTTTTCATGTCTTCATCAATCTCGTTTCTGGTTTGACTAAGCAGACAAAAATGCTCTCCACACTGAGATAAGCATCTCATTTGCCAAAGTGTGGTGTATGAGTAAGGTGGTAAAATAAAACAATTTTGCCTACTCCTACTTTGTGTATTATAAACTACAGAACAAAGATTATAAGTGAAATTACTCTGAGGTTTGCCCTTTGTGACCAGTTTAATGAATCACTTTTCATACAGCATGTAGAGCATCTGCCAGGTGAAAGATGAAGATTTCAGTGTGCTAACTCTAAAGAGAAACAGACTTAGAGCTGTCTCTTAGTCTCAATGTATTCTAAAATAGCTTACATTCCTACATAATGAAGTTAATTTATAAAGAAAAGTGAATGTGGAATAATAGTGCAACGTCACCACCTGTGATTTCAGTGAGGATGAGGAGTCACTCAGCAGGATTACGACAGGTAATCTTTTCACAGATTGGAAAAATCCACCAAATCCTGAACAGGTAGCAGCTATCAGGACATTGTGACGCTAAAACAATTGAAGGTGAATTCAGTAGTCACCCTGGTTCTGTGGGGCTGACACTTGTGGCCACTGACTGGGAAGTAAGAAATGTCTTGATGCTGTTTTGGTTTCCACAGAGCCACCAGTTATGCAGGGGGCCAACCCAAGGGGGATCAGTGGTGGCACAAGGGACTGGCAGTCTTTGCTTTGGGAGAAACCACAGACAGATAAATTTTGAATAAATACATACACTGTGCTCACTGCTGAATTGTTTGCACTGAAGCAACTTAAGGTTCAAAAAAATCTTCTGTTTAATAATTTATAGAAGAATCAAAATGCTTAGAGATTACATGCCTTTTTTTTCTGTATAAAATCCATAGGTGAGAACATTCCAGCTTAAATGTGCAAGGACCAGATGTGATCTCTCTTATATCACAGAATATATCAGGACAGCTCTCTATTCAGTCCTTTTCCTCTGACTGCATGCTTTGTCCCTTCTCAAAGAACACGGGTGAAGTAAGGGATAGAACTCTGCTGTCAAGTTCTGCCAAACCCCAGAACACAGCAAACTGTCTCACCCACTCTGACTCTTCCTAAATACATTTACTACCTCTTCTAAGGTAAGTTTAATGCAGTATGTGCTTCCCTGCTTGACAGAAGATTTTGCTGCTTGGTAAGTTAAAGACCATACTGGAAGAATAAGAGGTGGTTAAAACTCATTCTTGCCTGGGGAGGTTTGAAAATTTAATGTCCTACCTCCTGGCAAGGTTCATGACTGTGATAATGGGTGGTTCATAGATTTCTCCTGCTCATAGGGCTGCCCTATCCAGCTCGGCACTGTCCTCTCTGCAGCTGCAATTGCCCTCCAGCCCCCATCCCACTTCCACGGTGCTCTTGAGCCACTGTTCATTCCCCTGGGCAATACCTGACCCTGCTTAGGACAGCAGTGATTCACCACCCCAGGGGAAAATAAAAAATAGCAAAAAATCCTTTTATGTAGATTTTCTTGGTTAGCTTATTAATTATTACCTCTTACTTTATTCATGTGATTTCTCAGGAATGCAAAGTATCTATACAGACTCTTGTCTGGAAAGAGTGATTGATGCAGTTCTACATTAAATACACTAAACAGTTCATGAGGTTAAAAGGATAACATAATAAACACATTTCCCAAACTCACACTTTCTCGACTGTTTACATTCATATCCATAAAAGAAACAAAATCTGATTAATGGAACTACCCTGGTAGTTTTCATATTAACTGATCAAATCCCCCTTTCTAGACATGAATGTCATAACATAAGTTAAATGTATATTTTACGAAGTTGTCATGATTTTTATGGTGGAATTAGGGTCACTAATGAGTTTCAGCTCCATTTGACATGCATAAGTGTAGAAACAGCCTTTTACAATACTTTCTCTGTATTAATCCACATCTTCAGTGTGTTTAAACAAGTAGTTGAAATAACAGCCACAGTGAAATAAAAAACCCAGCAGGGGCAAAAATGTATCAGATTAGCAGGTTACATTTATGCTAACTGATTTTCCATATATTCAGATGGATACACACACTCTAAATCAAATAAGATATTTCAGGAATCTTGAAAAATTAATCAGCTTTCAGAATTTGGTTCTCAGAGGATAAATGGAGAGTTAAAAGTGTAGCCACATCTGCTGATTTCATTTACGCTGTCATAGCGTACTGTAACTATTGAAATAAGCTATGATGAGCCAATGCATGTCCTGAAAAAAATGAAAATAAAATGATTCTCAGAATTATGTATAAGACACACTTTTGGAGTGGGAAGATATGAAAGGCTTGTGGATCACAATTTAAAAAAAAGGAGCGGGGATTTTAAATATTTCTGTGATTTGAATATGAAAAATGGAATGAAGTGGGAGTTTCCAGGAATGAGAGTATTAAGGAATAGTTCCCATTAAATTAAATTCTATCTGACATATTTCTCAGAGCAGGGATGAACTGTGAAGATTCTACAGGTAGGAGGAGATGAACAATATTTTAAAAGCCTTGTAATGCTTTTTTTTTCTGGTCTGGTACAACGTCAGCATTAAAAAATGGTTATGTAAAAAATGTAGAAAAGGTTATTTAAAAAATTCCAGTACCTTTAGTGCCTCTGCAAGATCATGATTGGGTAAATGCATTTTTGACACCAGTCCCCAAATTTCATGTAAAGATAGGAAGCATGTGAGGTATCGCATTTTGTATCCAAGCCTATGCTTAGGAACAGATAGTTGCTCATAACACTCCATAATTGGTTTAGAGACTGATATAGAATAGGGAAATGAAATAAAATACCAGTCTGTTCACCACAGACAATACAAAAATGTTAAAGAACTACAGTGAAAGAGGTGATTAAGCAGTCTGCATCAGAAAACCTTTACAGGCATGTAAGAGAGGCAATTGATCCCACAAGTTCATAACAGATGTTTTAAAAAGTTTGAAGTTGAAAAATAAAGGAAATGAGATGGAAAGCACAATGACATTTAGAACATTTTAACAGAGTTATTTTAAGTTGAGTTGTAAAATTGTTGACTGTAAGACAATGCATTTGCTTAACATGAACAGGATGATGCAGATCTTACCTTTCTCTAAAAATCCACAAACTCTTACAACAGAGATAAAAATATTTTTTAAAAATTTTATTTTTTAATAATCGGTGTTTTAGTTCTACAAATATAATCTAAAACCAGGAAGTTTTATCACTCCACTGAGAGAGTTTGAAAGTGGATCCACATGTTATCTTTTGAGGATACAAGGTGGCTAAACATAATTTGTGAAAATGGTAATTAGTACAGACTTTCCTTATTCTCAATGACAATCTGATGTGTGCTGGAGCACAGTCAGGTACACAGACACAGAGCTGTGCTTTGGGATCTCTGCCTAAGTGCAGAATATGGGGTGTTGTCTCAGTGCTGTCACATCTGAGGTTTTCAAAGTTGTATAATTCAGGATCCTGCCTGCCAGCTCTGCCATAGCTCTGTGTAAGCTGTAAATTACTGCAGTGGGACAGTCTCCAAACCACTCTTATGACTCTCAGATGAGCTTCAAGTCAGCTTTATTCCTATTTTCAGCAAGTAAATGAAAATTAGTATTTTCTTTTATTAAACATTTTTCGTTTCTTTTCTTTTTTAATACTTTCAAGAGACATTACACTGGCTATAATCTCTTGATCACTGTGAGGGAATACCTATATATATGGCTGAGAATCTTTCACAAATAAATTGATAAAACACAGTTGTGACTGATTGACAAAATAAATCTTGATCAAAATTTGAATGAAGGTGTTAAACAAGACTAGAAAACATACAGTGAACAACCACCTAGTTACTGCATAAAGGCAAAATTCCTCTGGAAAGTGGAGTACATGATCATGAATCATCTTGCCTCTGAGTAATGACAATAAACTATTTTCCTAAAGAAAATCTTTCAGTATAAAAGGAACTGTAACCCATAGGGATTGAGAAACCTGCAGAGTTAGAGATTCTGCCATTGGGTTTAACCTAAATTTTTTGCTCACCGAAGCAATTTAGACAGCATTAAAAAGCTGTGCTCAAGCAAAAAATGCTTTGCCTCTCTCAGGACTCCTTGAAACTTCCACTGACACCTTTCAATTCCTTTCAAGCTCTGTTCTTTAGAAGAATTTAAGGGTGCTTTTATACCAAGGGCACGTGGAGGCAGAAATTAAATAAATAATAGCCTAGATATTAGACTTCATGTTTTGTCAATGTATATCTATCATTTTGTAGAGAACTGGAGAGTTATTAATCAAATTTATTGGGGTCATAAAAGCCCTGATCAGAGAAGTGATTTGTCCCTGGCTGTCCAGCTGCAGAAACATAATCCAGGAGTCCTAAATACTGATGCCAAGAACATCCAATCTTACACGTCTTTTATACCAGCTTTAAAAGTCTTCTGGCAGAAGATGAAAGGTGCTGTAAAAATATTAAACTATACAATTAAAAGCCATCTTCTTCTAGTTCATATACAATAGTCTAGGATGGAGGTCCCAGCCTGACAGATGTTCCATACTATGGGAGTTGTCTTCAATATTGCCTTGATTGGTTTTTAGAAGATATGGAGTATTTATTAGATTGTCATGCCCTTAAAATCCTGTAATTCAAGATTAAAAGTGCTGCACAGTCTCAAGAAACATCATGAGGTGTGAAAGCTGTATGAAAGTTTATGAATGCCACATCACATTTGAGCTCTGTTGTATTCATTTAAATGCAGTGTAAAGCCAATGTATTGCTATAAATACACACAAAAGGGAGGTTTTAAAGAATAAATTTTTAAAGATGTACATTATACTAGATTTTAATGAGATCTCAATCTAGATTTGAATTAAATCTTCACTCTTAGACCAGGACTTCCCAATCAGATTTTAATTATTATTTTCAACATGCTTGCAAGTACCTGTGTCTTCCATAGGGTTTGGGATGAGAGACACAATCTGAGAGCATCTCATCTGAGTGCTCCTGTCTTAGCATTGCAGCTCCATCCTCATCAAATCTCCACTGTTTGATACTCTTTTTTTATTAATGAATCTCATCAAAACTATTTCTCTCTGACTTGTTGATAGTATGTTGCTCCAAGATCTACAAGAGTGCAATAGCACATACATTTTTTTCTGCAGAAGTGACCATTTTAAGAGACTTTTCTCATCTGCTCATCCGTGCTTGTGATTTATCATACCACTCAGTCACACTAATTCATTGAAATAAACACTGACTTCAGTAGAAAAAAACCTTCAAACTAAAACACCAAAGTAATTCCTTATCTCACTTCACAACATAGCACATAAAAGGGGCAGGGAACTGCAGGCCAAGGTAGCTGCCAGTGGTTGAGAATAGGCTGCAATATTGAAAAAAACCTATAACATGGAGACAAAATGTATGCAAAGTTGTACTATTAAAAGAAAAAACTAATTTGAAATAGTTGGCTGAGAAAATTTTCCTGCAAGACAGGAATCCACAGGAAGTGTGCTAATTCACTACTCCAGCATTTTGGGCCTAGCATAAATTTCTTTCTTATGAAAATTTATACAGCACCAGGCCACAGGATGAACTTTCATTTTTTTTCTCAGTAGATTTGTCTGAAGGTTTTCCTTAGAGAAAAAAAAGAAAATAGCAGCAAACTCACCCAAGACTTAATTTATCAGGAATAGTCCAACAAAATGGACTCTTAAAGAACGATTTAAAGAGAACAGGTCTGAGGTTGCACTCGTGTATAGCCCAGCTGCTAGCATTACCAGAGGTCAAACTTAGTTTGTTTTCAGCATGTTTCTTTGCACAGATATTAGTCTTTGTCTTTAATTTTGGCAATGTCTCTATTTTCCTAGCTCAGGTTAATCTAACACACCATCTGTCTTACTGTTTCTTTAAAAAACCTCAACAACCAACATATACAAGTCATGGTATTTGAAATACTTTTCTTTGGGTCAGTTTGTTAAATTGCTTCAGATTAAATAAACAAAATCACAGGCTGCTATGTTTTCAATAGTGTAAATTTATTTATATAGAATATCTGTTATTTTGGGGTAAAACCAGCAAGTCACATATTTAACCCCCATAAGGAATTATAGATCTGAGAAATTATAGAAGTGACACTGGTTTCTACTCTCTGAGGGCTTGGTACAGAAGTCTGGTTACATGATCCAGACATATTTAGATATTTCTTTTACTAAAAGCCACAGTTTTCAGATGATCAGAGTAGGAAACAGGGTGTTTTTATGAATCTACATGATGGGGGTTATAATGTTATATAAGATTATAATGGGGTGTTATTTATTCATACTAAATGGATTTATTATGGTTATTTTGTCCTTCTTGAAGTGAATCTTGAATTAATCTTACTTCTGCTGTTAATTCTCTGATTATATTGTAGCTAGCCCTTCAGACGCTTTAGATCAGACATCAGGTTAGGCTCAAAAAGAAATGTGGATTTAAGGCACAGTGTATAGGATCCATGTTGTAGGCCCCAAGGTGAAAATCTGTTGGGTCTGTGACCAGAACTCACTGTGAAGAGCCTCACCATCTGCTTTATGCAGTTCTCCAGCTCTGCCCATGTATTACACGAAACCAAGATTTACCACAACATAGCCCACAAGTGGTGCACATGGTGCCCATATTAGACAACACTGAATTCTGCAGAGGGCTATATCTGACGCTTTCTCCAGCTCAGGCACCCTTGTGTTATGAAGATTCAGAGTCTGAAATAGATTAATGTGGTTTTACTACACTTTTTTTTTCTCTTTACAAAATGTTTGGTTTTTTTTTTCCCCAACAGCAGTTAGAGCAGTGCATAGAAAGCCAGAGCTCTGAGATACTGTCCCTTCTCATGTCTCATTTCAATATGTCCCTGTGGATATTTCTCATATAAGAATAAGAGTAGATAAAAATGTACACTGACTATTCTGCTTGCCAAAGTTGAACCACAATACATCCAGGAGTGAAAAATTCACTGGCTCAGAGACAGTGCCTAGTGTTGACTGGACTTCTGGCCAATTCTTGTCTCTCTTTATAGCTCTGATTTATTAAGCTGGGGAAGGGGACAATAAACTACCTCTATAAGAATGGTTCCTTTAAAAGCTGGAAACTGACCTCAGCTCATGTAGTTAAGGATATGTGTTTAAATTTTTGTGCACAAATCCTGCAGCCTCTTCCTGTTGCAGAATTTATAGGGATGCAGTCAAGCTCTGCTCTGCATGTAACTCCTATTACTGTCAGTAGTCATCTTCTTACTGGTATCTAAAATTGGATTTGGGCCTGTAGAAATGCAGGGTTTCCTGATATAAGTTTCTCAATATCTCTTTTTTTTAGAAAGCACTATGAAAAAAGAGCAAAATCCTGAATTCAATATTTTACAACCAAAGTAGAACGGTGCAAATTAGAATCATGTTTTTCCTGGATATTGAACTTACCAAATCTTTAAAGAAAAAATTGTTTAGTAGAATATATACATATAATTTTATTACAAGTCACATAAAAAAAAACATCAGAAGTTGGGCCACATGTTTAAACCATCAACTCTTTAAAAACTTTAATTTTGTTTTAATACCATTTTCTGGTTAGGAGAGAGTAAAAAGTCCCCATAAATCCCATATGTAGAATTTTATTTTTTTTAATTTACACTATAACATTCAGTCCCATAAGATTTTTTTCATGCTTAAAATTAAATTAGTATTTTATTTAGTTTCAAAATACTAGAAAAATACAGCATTTCTAAATAGAGTAAATTCATGAAACAACATAATTTTATTTAATATACCATTTTCCATAAAAAATTCCTATCAAATACTTTTACAGTCTTTGATAACAAATTCAGAACTGAGCCCTGCTCTTATTTAAGGAGAAAATGGTGTTGTGTTAGTATCTGTGTTTGAAAGGATTGATGGGGTTACAAACACTGTAAATGTAACCATGCAGTTCTTCAGGATGATTCCTTCTCCACAGCTGAGTTTGTCTTAAGGTCTGCTGATTTTGTATTTCTGTTAAAATAGTGCGCTAAAATTAAAGAAAATTAAAATTATTTTATATTAAATAAATTTAAAAAATTATTCTAAATAAAAATAAAATTAAATAAAATTAGTAATTTTGTTGCTATATGCTTCATGACCAAGGTCCTGCTTATGTCCCCATCCTTCTTTCTTATGTGCAGACAAAGTGTTGGAAGATCTACCAGGAGCCTAAGGCAGATCTTAACTGACCCCTTATTTTTAAGCAAATGTTCAATACAAGACACTTT
This sequence comes from Loriotus luctuosus, assembly GCA_035582745.1. Lineage (NCBI taxonomy): Eukaryota > Metazoa > Chordata > Aves > Passeriformes > Thraupidae > Loriotus > Loriotus luctuosus. The sequence continues at coordinate 10,157,258 of JAWWEY010000055.1, forward strand.
CTTATCTTCTCTTCATTATATTTTTCAATAGATATTAGAAAGTTGCAGTACTTTCAAGAGAAATTGCTAATGAAATCAAATTGCAAAACAGGGTTTAGTTAAATAGAGAACATCTTTGGCTTTGTTGCACTGCACCTGATATGATCCCTGTCCATTTTCTTGTAGTCACAAAATTTCCCAAATTTCTTTTTTTTCTCCTCCAATTGCAATTCCTTTGAAGGTATCTCCATTCCAGACTGTTT
>JAWWEY010000055.1:10159141-10179984 GCA_035582745.1 Loriotus luctuosus
TATGATATGATACTATATTATATTATATCATATCATATCATATATATTATATCATATTACATTATATCATATTATATTATATTATATTATATTATATTATATTATATTATATTATAAATGTTACATACATTGTATGTTATATATATGATATATATGTTATAGATGTACATATATAACACATATCTATAACACATATACAAACATACATATAACATATATATTAAAACAGATATGATATGATATAAAATAAAATATATAATATAGTATAATATAATATAATATAATATAACATAATATAACATAACATAACATAACATAACATAACATAACATAACATAATATAATATAACATATTTATTTATTATATTATTTCTTTAAATAATATTTCATTAAGGATAAATAATATTTAATGACTGTGTTTCAAATCCCAAGTGACTGGGCCCAGCCTGCTGCCACTGGGTGACCTGCCCTGCTGCTCTGAGCTTGCATCCAGAGCTCTCAGCACATGGGGGACACCTAAACTGTGCTCCTGAAAACATCCTCTTCCTCAGCACCTCATGAGCTGGCAGCTCTCTGATGGGAAGTTTGCTCTTGGAAAGGATTCAACCTCCTGGAATGGGCAGCAGTGGCTGCAGGAGCTTGGCTCCTCTGTCCAGGGATGGTCAATACAGAAGAGAATCACAGAATCATGGAATGGTTTGGGTTGGAATAGACTTGAAAGCTCATCTCATTCCAGCCTCCTGCCATGGGCAGGACATCTTCCACAAAACCAGGTCGCTCTAAACCCCATCCAGCTTGGCCTTGAACACTTCCAGGACTGGGGGAGCCACAGCTTTCCTGGGTAACCTGTGCCAGGGCCTCACCTCCCTGACAGGGAACAATTTCCTTCCAGTATCCCCTCTAACTCTGCCCTCTAAGTGCCAGTGGGAAGCCATTGTCCCGTGTCCTGTCACTCCTGACCCCTGTCCAAAGTCCCTCTCCAGCTGTCCAGGAGCCCCTTTAGGCACTGGAAGGAGTTCTAAGGTCTCCCTGAAGTCTTCTTTTCTCCAGGCTGCCTCCAGCCCCCAGAGCATCTTCATGGCTACTTCTGGATTTGCTCCAGCAATTCCATGTCCTTCTTGTGCTGAGGGCATGAGAACTGGACCCTGCACTGCAGGTGGGTCTCACAAGGGCAGAGTAGAGGAGAACAATCCACCAGCTCAGCATGCTGGTATCAATCTCAGCACAGCTCTTCAGATCCAGAGAACTCAGAGGGAAGTGGATGATGGATGCCCCAGTTTGCTCCTGCAGAGCTCTGAAGTGACATCTAGATGATCTTCCACCCTCACTGAGGCTCAGCTTGGCCACAATGGCACCTCCCTGCACGTGATTCCTGCGGGCACCTCGTGTGCAGGGCACACACACCCTGCAGGATGGGCTGCTGGGGTGCTGGGCTGCAGCCAGGGATGTTTCTCTGGGAGAAGAGGCTGCAGTTCTGCTCCTGGCACGCTGCCTGCTCCCTGCCCACTGCCTGCTGCCCCTCCTGGTGCATATTTCAGCACTGTATGGGGAAAGATGGGCTGAGAGGAAGGACAAAGCCACCTCTGGATTTGTTCCAGCACCCTCATGAAGCAGAGAGGACAGAGCAGCTGCTGACAAGAAGTGTCATCCATCACCTTCCCACCATCCTATCCCCCAAGCAATGCCCAGCCTCCCTCTGACTCTTCTGGCCCTTTTCATGGCATGTCAGGGTTCTTTAGGGCTGGAGACAACTTCCAGCAAGGTCTTCAGAGCTTTTTTAGCGAGCAGCAACCTCCTCCAGATGCCAGAGCTCTGTTGGCTTCTCTGATGCTGCTGTTTCCACAGCAGCCTCCCCACTGCCTTCTCCTGTGTGCCTGATCCTGCTCTGAGCTCCCTCCCACCCTGCCTGAAGCTGCACCCCCTGGGACCCCCTGGAACCAGCAGCATCCCTGTCGCAGGCATCTTTTCACTAAAAATATTTTCTTTAGGATTTTTCCTTCTGAGAAGCAGAGGCCTCAGAAACAGAATGTAAACATTGATTATCTGCTGCTGTGGAATGCAACAGGTCTGTCTGTGATTGGCCCATCTTGGATGTTTATAATTAATGGCCAATCAAGGGCTGAGCTATCTTGGGCAGAGTCTGAGAGAGCTGCTTTTGTTATCATTCTTTCCTATTCTTAACTAAGCTAGCTTCTGAGGAAACCTTTCCTTCTATTTCTTTTTAGTATAGTTACAATGTAATATATATATAATAAAATAACAAATCAAGCCTTCTGAACATGGAGTCAGCGTTCTCATCTCTTCCCTCAATCAAGAACCCTTGTGACCACTGTCACAGCTCAAAAGAAAACAGTTTCTGTGGGTGACTCCCTGCTTACAAAGTTTGAGTCATCGTTTTCTTGATGAATCCAGAAAAATAAGTTAGGAAGTGTGAGGTTCTGTAATTCACAGACGGGGATATGTGTGTCAGGGAAGTCTTCAACGGAAGATTTTTTGCAAGGAAATGCAATCTTATAGAAAGCTAACAGGCTAGAATTTAGAAATTTGGTTACTTCTCTTTTTGTTTTCAAAATAATTTGCTAAAAATATCTTTCTGGTATAAAGAGAAAAGTTGTAATGGAAAAAAAATATAGAGAAAGTAGACCCAGTTGAGCCAAGCTCTCACATACAGAGGCATTTTATCCTGTGGCTTGCACATCTCATGCTGGTTTAGCTTTTGAATCCTTCTCTTCTTCCTCTAGACCAGCAAATAAGCAATTATTCTCACACATGATCCTCTTCAGAAGACAACTTTGATGTACACTGTTAACTTAGTCTGGGATAGCTTTAATGTGTCCACTCTGCACAGGAACAGTTATGGAACAATCTGTCTTATATACAGAACATTTGCTCTTTGCTACTTTCTGTGGTTCATTTTCATCAGCTAAAGTGATAGATTAATGATGTATCAACACTCCCTCTGCAGGGACCTGACTGTGGGTTTTCCTTGTCCTGAGCTAGTGCCCTAGACAACAGACACTTCTGATCCTGTCAAGGGGGGCAGAGGGGGAGTAGTGACAGAGAACAAAAGAAATTGGTCAGTTTATGCTTTGAGGTAAAAGAAAGAAAGCATTAAAATCCCTGAAAATTCCTAAAGAACTAAAAAAAAAATATAATATTTGTTCAGGAAATTAGATGTGCAATGAATTACATACATATAATTTGAGTGAACCCTTTTTACTTTATCAATATCTTATTGTACTTGATCATGATATTACTCTAATAATGGTCTTTTTACACCAGTCTTTACATAAATTGTAAAGGTAAGATGATTTCATTGAACTTAGTACTTCTTTATCTAAGATATCAGAAGCCATTTAGTGTCTCTAATTTCACATGACATAAGTACATCTTTTATTTCACCACAGCCAGGAGTTACTTGCTGTCTATCAATGATTTCACACACAGCAAATCTGCTGCAGGCTCTTGGCTTCTCAGTGCAGCCTGAAGAATATACCAAGCGTTCAGCTGTCATAAGTTTCCACCTTTTCTGCTCAAGTTTAAATTGTGTCTCTTCTTTTATCATATTCATAAGACTTAAAGGAAACTTAGGGCAATGACATGTATGTTTTGCTATGAGTATATATGATATTTAAGATTAAAGTTGTTCATAATATTTATTTTTTTAGTCTGTCTCATATAGTCAGTCTGCACAAGGTCTAATGCAGCTATTTTTCTTTACCCCTCTCTTTATTTATTCCAACTGATGTAGTAATGTCACCTCTAAACCAGGATTCTAAACAAGGAAAGAATCTTAAAAACAACACTATATAATTGAAGGTTTGGATATGTATGGTGATATTCCTCCAGGCACTTTCCACAAGTGGAGTGTTAAATTTGCCATCCAAGCTGCTGCTTGTAGTAGAGATCATTTCCTACAGGCAAATAAGGCCAGATTTGTTTCATGTCAGCATTATGCTAGAAGCCAGAGCTAGCTTGTGATTGAGTCCTTGTGCACATCCCTCAGAAGTGGAAGGAGGTCTGTGCCTCTCAGAGCATTCCTGCTCTGGCCCATGGGCACTAATGTCATCCAGAACTTCTCAGGAGCAGGGGACAGACAAACTCTGTCCTCAGGGTGCTGCATCTGAGATCTCCCACCCTCCTGAAGGGCCAGTGCTCATTGCTGTGACACTGCACCACCACAGCCACACCATCCTTGCAGGTCAGGTCTGCAGCTCTGCTCCTCACAGATGAAGTGTGAGCTCAAAACCTTGTTTCTGTGATTTTTTGCTGAGCACATCTTTATTTTTTAACTTTTGCTGTACACCATGAGTCTGTGGTATCTTTCACGTTTATGTTCATGCAAGAACACCAATTGAACTCCCATCCTCATGCAGATGTAGGAGACATTGCACTGACTGTGTTGTTGCATTTTCTCTAGTATAGCTCAATCTTTCAGCTTCATAACCTTTCTGATGTGAGCAGATTTTGTGTAATATTAGCTATATTTTTATCAAATATATATTACTTAAGGTGGGAAGCAAAGGAATGTTTTTGTCTAGTCCAAACTCCTGCATAACTTGGGTTGCATAATTTCAATCCATAATTCTGTAAGTGTTTTAAGCCAAGTCCTTTTAGGAGAATAATAGAAGCTTCTTTGTCTTAAGACTGCCAGGAAATGTAGACAGTTCTCCTAACCCCCAGAACTGCCAAGGAAATGTGTGTACATTAAATCTTCTCTATTTTAGTATTGGCTAGTGCTTGCCTAAGAATAAAATATACAAGGCATAATTAAAACCTGCTGGATTTCTTCTACTGCCCATGTCCTCAATAAAACAAAATAATCAAAGCTGTGGCACATTCAAAAAAGACTTGGTTTGTCCTAGAAAAAAAATAATCTGGTTAGTTTTCTCCAGGAAGCTAAAGATTAAAAAAATATACTGTGCCTCAGCAGTAAATCTGTTTAATAAACAGCCTCTCACCAGAATAAAGTCTGTTTAAATTTGTTACTATTTTTATTTTACTATGCAAGAGGAATTACAAGGGAAAGCTAAAAATAGATTGGAGACAAAAGCCTGAGCTGATACGAATGCTTTGTTTGAAAAGTTTAATGTCCTGGTTTGTTAGGTTTTTTTAGAATACAAAAATCTCAGTAGCTAATGTTTTTATATTTATTTTCTCCTGTTTATTTATTTTTATGTATCACTAAGTTGAACTCCCACCACTATATTACACTGTATTTCCTCAGTGATTTGAAGCCTGATGGCTGGAGCTGAATGAATAACATTTGACTGACTAAAAGCGTGGCATATTCTAACCCCTAATTATTAATCACGTACAAAGAAAGTAAGGGCCACGTTAATAAATTTCATTAAGTGCAGGCTTCTTGGTCTGGGCAGTGGCATTTGCCTTTCACAAACCTGTAGATTCACAAGGGGCAAATCAGCATTTGTCTCTCATCCCTAACACACTGCTGCTGCCTCATTTAAGGAGTAGAGTCTCCAACCACTTTGTATTATTGAGGGCATGGCTATAGTGGCACATATTCCAGCCTGGAGCTCAGAGACAACACAAAGAACAGTGATATTTATTTTGCAGAAGGTGACTGGAACAGTGTCTGAAGCATGCATGAAGTGCAGGAAGAACTCTAAATCCTCATGTGAATGTATATACACGAAATGGGGATTGCTACTTCTGGTCCTGGCAAAGGGCATCTTTCAGATATCCCATGTACAACAGAGGCTTCTAGCCAGCAGGTCTCCTAGTGGGCTGCAAAATACATCAGCATATAGCTGGAGCTTCTCTAAAAAGTGCTGAAAATGTTTTACAAGTCAAACTCAGTCATTTTTATATGAGTTTTTCTTTAAAAAAGTAAATTAGAAGAAAACTAAATCCGAACAAAAACTGGACAGACACGAACAAGAAGGATTAGCATAGCTCAAAACCTCTCCAAACTCCTGTAAAACTGAACTTAGTGCATTAGATAGTGGATCTCCTTTATATGAAAAACAGATGGGTGAAGAAAGTAGAAGAAAAGTCACGCTGCAGAGCACACAAAACATCATAACGGTAAAAAATATCATTTAATGAGGTAAAAAATGTCTTCAGTTGGCAATTTTTCTAGCATTCACATCACTGAACAGAAATTTTCAAGAGAGTGCTTTATTCTCATACCTATTATCTGGCTTCCTAATTCTACTGTAGAAATCATATCATGACTTGCAGCTTCACTCAGACTGCATAGAAATTGAAATCCAATGTCTATGCTTAGCATAAGAGGGCCAAACTAGTATTAGGGCTGGCAAAGTCTTTGATTTTTTTTAATTATTATTTTGAGACATTAAGTATCTGAGTTGGATGCCATAAGTTTTGAGAAAAAGTTCTTTTCTTTTCATTTTTTTCTTTCCTTTTTCCCCCCCAGGAGCTTGAGCTCCTAAGCACTAAAAAGTAGTTAAAACAAATAAGAAAAAACTCAAAACAACAGAATCTCTGTGTGTGAGTGCCAGTGATAAGGTGTTCTGCTCATCCAGAAATAGCTGTTGAAATGTTACAGAAAAGTAGTGCTGTTCTCATTTTCTGGCTTTGGTGATAAAACCCAGAAGCTTTAGAAAAGATGCAAAGGATGCACAATAGGAATAACTTCATCCAGAAAGATTTCCTTTTAATCTTTCACATAAAAGAGATTGATTTAAACCTGAAAAAGGGAATTTTCAAAACCTTTCCAATATTCTTTATTTTAGCATTAATTATAACAGCTTTAGCTTTTCTTGGGATATGTATAAAATACAACCTTTTTAAAATTTGGTAGGGAGATAATCTAAGACATGTTCTGTTACTCAGAGTTGGTGAAACAATGATTTGTTGCTTTTATGGAAGAGAAATGAAAGACGTTGCACACTAAGGAGAAATATTGATTGAATATATAAAAGTCTATTAGGCCTAATTTATAAGGACTGGGCCATTAAAGAACAACAATGGAGATGGCACATAACAATATAAATCACAATTATGTATAATGATTTGCATCACTGAGACATTTTGCTGCAACTTAGGGTCTTTTCTTTTGACGGAGACTAGTTTTAAATTGTTAAACTAGTAGAAAAATTGTTTTAAAGACAGGACCTTAATTGATAATGTCCTCATGATCACTAACATCTAAAGAATTATTGTGAGATATAAAATAATTTCTATTTAGGATGTTTCCCAAATCTGCAAATTTATTGACAAGCACTGTAAAGGCTATCACTTAAAGAATAAGATTTAAAAAAACCATAACAAACCAGACCTACAAATGACCAAAGAAAGATGCTTAAATTCTTTGGATGAACCTTCTTAGTCAAGTATTCTTACAGTAATGTATTCTTGCTTCCCAAACAAATCCAGTCAAGTAACATATCTATACTTGGTATGTTACATTGGGTAAAGAAAAGTTTGGGAACCTAAATGTTTAATTAAGGTTATAAACAAGGCTTTGAGAATATCCGATTTTTCATTCATTAAAAGAAAAAAATATAGAAAAGAAACCCTGAAGGATTTCTTTTGAAATGGCTTTTTGTTCCAACAGAGGCAAAAGCTGTGAATATTCCAACAAATGCAAAAGCTCAATACAGTTTCAGCTCTGTCCTAAATTAAATATTTAATTAAGAAAGAACAGTTTTTCTTGTTCCCTCTTTCACCTCCCAACTCTCAGCAGACTCATCTATAGCACAAAATCTTATGGTGTGTATCTGTTTCCTAGTAATGGTTCCAGGAAAGGACAGAGCACAGCAAAGAAGCAGGGAAGAAGTGAGTTATCAAGTATTTCTTCTGTCTGTCAAGTGTCACAAGTATTCAAAAGTAACCTGTGACTTCCTTTTAGTCTAGGAAAAAAATAAAGAAGGTAACATTTTTATTTTTTACCACTTATATCTCACTGATGTCAACAAGGCCAGAGGATAAACTGCAGCCGTAAGGAAGCTGAATGGTGACAGTCCTGGGATCATCTGGGTGTTTGATAGAGTATGAAAAGACAGTCAAGTTTGCCTTCAGACATTGTCTGTCTCCTGTCATTGTTCTACCATGCACAGGGCCTGAAGGCTGAGAGCTGAGCATCCCCTACAAAGGGCAACCTCAGCCAGCTCCTCTTGACAGGATTTTGATGCAGAACAGCAGCAACAAGTCAGGCTGGGGAGATCTTCTACATCTGTTTTGAGCAATTAATCCCCTAGAGGTAACTCCACTCACATGAAACTAATTTTGCTGTGTTTTAGCTAGAATGTGATTGAGTGAGCAGACTGGAAATTGAAGAAACTTGGTATTTATTTTGTGAAAACAAATGAAGAGGCCATTAACCTTCCAATAGAAATGATTACTATATATGTTTTAAAACAGTACTTTTTTCTCTTCCCAGGCTTGGGAACCGTGCAACAGCTTTGGTGACAATCAAGATGATGCTGCTTGTCAACACTAAGCCAAAACAGATTATTGTGATGAGGGAATCAGAACTCTCCAAACACAATAATGAAATCTGACCCTATAGACTCCTGCAGCCCCTCTTGTTATCAATCAGCTGTAGGTTAAATTCTCTCAGAGAAGAAAGCAATCAAAGTTTATTTCAGAGTGCATTAATAGAATTTCCTAGACCTCACTGAAATAAATTAATGCCTCTCTCACAAATTAGTGTCTGTTTGGACTTCAATGAAGAATGTTGAAGTTCCTGTATTCCTTGAATTTCTGAGGTCACAAAAAAGAAGTTAATTCTATTTCTATGTTTTCAGATTCACATAAATTCATCAGATTGTATGCATACATTTTATAATTCCACTGCCATGAATGACAGATTTCATCTATATATATTTTGTTTTGTGCATAGATACAGATACTTGCCAACACAAACTTATCTTGAAAATGATGGCAAAGTGGGTATCAAAACTTTTGTTCTGGACTGGCTCGAAATCAGTGTTAAAAATTAATATCTTTAATCATTGTTAGCTATGGATTATTTTTCTATTCCTAGCAATTAGTTCTCATGTTGTATAGGCTGATCAAAGTTGAAATGTCCCACAGAATAAGCACTGTTTTAAATAATGCTTTAGCAGTGTGCCTCTCCTCTGTAGGAAAGCATGGAGACAGGAAGGTTAGGGTATCTGAGCAAGTGCTTGTCTTAAAAGTGTACCTATAGCAATTTTATTCTTTATCCACCTTTATCTCCACATTACTTCCAAAGAATTAGCATCTCATTAGCCACTTTTAGCTGACAGAAGTATTATCAAAGTATTATTAAAACTTTAGTTGCTGCATAGAGGAGGAATACCAAGATAACTACTCCCAACTGAAGAATAAAAGTATCTCCAGAGAAGTCACATATGTTACTGTTACATACTTCATAAAGCACACAGGACAGAACTGTATGAAACTCACAGGAAATCAGGCTTGATAAAACCTGCTGCTCCTGAAAGTGCTTATCTTACTTGCCTGTGCACAAAGATATTCCCAGGGCAGACACTATTTAGCCACAACTCAGTGTGAAAAAATTACATTAGTAGCTTGGTCACCTGCAGTTTCTGAGGCCACATTGTTTTGGAAACATTAATTTCTTCTGCATTAAAAAATAAAACATAAATTCAATATCCTTGTGGTGTCCCTCCAACAGAATAACTTTAAGGTGAACTCCATTCATTTATTTGGAGAAGTTTTGTAGTACTGAGTGCAAGTAAATCTACTGGGGATAGGTGCTGGTAAACTTTCTAACACATTGCCTAAGCAATAGACACAGCTTATCCCCTTCAGGCTCCATCCTCATTCACTTTGATATTGAAAATAATTTTTATTTTATTAAGTTGCTTAGACAAATGTAAACTTGCCATTCATATTTTTATTTAACTCAAAGATAAATTTGACCTACTGCTTCCAAAAGGTTGGTTAACCATAGAATCATAGAATGTTTTATGTTGGAAGAGACCTTAAAAATAATTTCTTTCCAACCCTGCTGCCATGGGCAGGGACAGCTTCCACTAGACCAGGTTGCTCAAAGCTCCATCCAATGTAGACTTGAACACTAAAAGAGATGGAATCATCCCCAGCTTCTCTGGGCAACTTGTTTCAGTGCATCATCACCCTCACAAAAAAGAAAATATTTAGTTAGCTTACAGTTTAAAATTAAATTGGTATTTTAAGAACCAAGGTTGTATCCTCTCATAATAAAGGAATTTTCGACCACTGTGCAGAAATATGTAAATGAGATCATTTGAAAACTAAAAACCATGTAAGTAATTATTGCTACTTTTCAAAATCTTAATGTGTAATAAGGAGATTGATATGAGTGGTTTTGGGGGATTTTTTCCCTAGCAGAAAAACTGAGGGATCTGTAAATCATTGAATTTTAGAAATACCAGGATCTCTTGTTCTAAGCAGATATGTGTCATGAGCCCCCCTTCCCCATGGAGCTCTTCTATGACTAAATCTGACAGGAATTTGCTTTCAGAGTTGTCTTTAAGATATCAGAGAATCTTTTTCTCAGCCCACAAATCCAGGTAGATGATCAAGTCTGGGATAAGTTTTTATATTGACAGAATCAAGTGATCTAATTCCCAAAGAGCTTTTGCAGTTGGGAAATCTGTTAAGAGATGCTTTATTCTCATGACAGATCTCCATGTACCCAGAAATGTAGCAAACATTTAGAAGATGCCTTGCTTGCAAGCAGATTGATTGTTCTGATGATGTTAAAAAAGAAAAGAGCTATTGCTAGCATTGTCATAAGTTGGTGGCCCCCTCCCCCTGTATCTGAAAGATCAGGCAGAAGATCTGAGCTTAACAAAGTTTGTCTGGGTGGATCTGCTCTCAGACAGGCTTGGACTGGGACAGCCAATGCTCAGGGCTGAATTACTCAGCCTGAAGCAAGCACTCCCAGGATGATTTTGATGGGATATCTAGTCATAAAAAATTAGTTGTTATGAAAATCTATTTCCATTTAGAGAACACTGTTGTTGGAAAGGAGCTCCATGGAGAAAAAAATCCATCTTAAAAATATGCAGATATTGTGAAAATGAAGGGACACACTGAAAATGCAGAATTAAGAAACACATAATCAATGCCAAACACTGATAAGTAGGTTACATTGCTATCTAAAGAACTGTTTTTATGTTTTATGGTTTTCCTCACTTGGAGCACATCATCTCACTGTATGCTAGCTTGCACCAAATATTGTCATGCAGTGAGCTGTGTGTCTTTTTGTGTCAGTGGACTGTAAGGTCTCATAAAAATTAGAGCATGTTGAGCTCTCAGAAAAATAAAATACAATGAAAAAAGATGAATTGGATACAATCCAGCTTGGAGATTTATTCTACTTTTTATGTGAAAAAAGCGTGTGTACTTTATGATCCCTCTGGGTACAACAGTTCTTAAACCTTGTGAATTTTAATATGACTGTATGAAACCATACACATTTGAATAAGATTTATTAACAACATACACTTAAAATTATTGTCTACACATAGCAAAAATAAAAGCCTGTCTCATCACTGGTTTCTTCTCACCCTGAACTTTCCCTTTAAATCTTATAAACCTGATAAAAGAAGCAAGGGGGATGTCACAAGTTGAAACTGTTTTTCTATCATCGGGTCAGTAAGGTTTCATGCATTTGCAGAGAATTTTATGATTTACAGTTCTCACATTCCAGTCTGGTTATGAGTATAGCAAGGTCCCAGCGACTGTCACATCCATGAGTCACATTATTAATCCACTGCCAGACTCTCTTTGAACTGCTACACTTGTGAAGGAGCCAGCATGAAACTCTTGGTTTTTGCAGACTGTCTGATAGAGCCTGAGTGAGTGAAAACTAAAGTTTCATAGACCTCAATACAATTCCAGCCAAATACAGCCACTGATATTCCCTTGGTGTTTATCTCAACTCCTATTGACTTATTAGGTGTCTAAACAGCAGTAGCATGCAGGGATCAGAGTGACAGAACATGCATTTCTTAGAAATGCCAGAAAAATATTTGAAGATGACAGTGACAACAGAATATTTCTAGTGTATTGCAGTGATAAATCTTACAGAATGTCCTACATTCAATAATACATTTTAGTAACAGTTTTTTATATTTGTCATATTACATTCTGTATCATCCAGCCATAGGTGTTAATAAAAATTTTACTAATGACAGCATGGATCTAGAGGTACACAATCTGATTACATTCCTCTCATGCTGAAATCTTTACTGGGAAACTCACAGACACAAATATTAGTTTGATATTGATAAGAATGAAGCTAAAACACATGAACACCTTAACTGTATTAGAAATTAATTTTAAATTTTGGGTTTTTTTTCTCAAAAGACTGCTGAAGACTGATCCATGGCCCAAGCCCTTTTGCATTGCAGTAAGAAAGAGCACCATAATTGTTTCTCTGTATCACAATTCTGACTTGAATCCAGTAACAAAACAATAAATGAAGTCATGAAAATCAAGGACTGTGAGAAAGTAAAGACAAAATGCTAACCAGAGTAAATTACTTATTTAGAAGCTGCTGTGGTTTTTTTTGTTGAGGAAAAATATTTGAAAAAGGATTTTGAGGGAAATAACACAACAGGTTTGTGACTTTTGAATGAAATGAAGGGCAAGATGGGGAAAAACATCAAAATTCACGAAGTTTGAAAAGTGGGCAGTGAAAAGCAGTAATAAGACTGGAGAGGAAGCTGATGTTTCAATACAAATGATGAGATGACGGGACATCCCTTAACATTAAGGAAAACTATTGTGACACTAGAGCAAGGAAGGTCACAAGGACTGCAAAATGGACGTGGCAGTGCAAGAGCTCTCACAGCAGGTTTGGTGTGTAGGACTACATTTGGCCAAGCCCAACAAAGGATATTTATTATATAAGTGAGGATGATGAAAGCCTGGACAAAACCTTTAGCTGAACATGGATAGGAAAGGGAAATATAAATATCCTAGATTTGTTATATGGGAGGAACATGACTGCTTTGATATTGGTCAGATGAGCTGATCTGGTGTGCAAGTGACTATGGTTAAGGCCAGGCTGATCATCACCCTGACTGCCACTATGACTGAGGAAAGGCAGCATGGAAGACATGAAATTGGCAAAAACAGATCAAGGAAAAGAGGGAACAAAAATACAATTTGTATATTCAGAGTATGCAGCTCAATTTCTATTTGAGGGAAAAAAAAAGGTACAAAAAATACAGAGAGACAAAAAATCATAAGATCATTAAGGTTGGAAAATGTTTACAAGGCCATCAAGTCCAATCATAAACTCAACCTTGCCAAGTCCACAACTTAACCAAAGACGACTGAAAATAAATAAGAAGGAAAAGAGTAGGCAAGAAAATGGATGCTCATCTCAGAAGACTGGAAAGACCAAGGTCCTACAAAGGCAAGGAAGACTGGAAAGGATAATGAATGAGAAATATCTGCACTTAAAGAGGAGGAGAAGGAGCAGGAGCAAGGTGAGTGCCTGTATTGAAAATTTTCTATATCTTCTCTGCTTTCAGATATAGACAGTCAGTGACAGGAGTGGGAGGCTCAAGGCGACTTAACTAAAATTTAAAATGTGTTTATGGTGTCCTACTTGATTTTGGAGTTACAGTACTCAAAATCTAGTGGAGGTTAACAGGCTGTTTGCATTCAGGTGTAATTCTTACAATTTGATTCACAAGGTGTATGCCCACATGTGAGCTGATTACCCTACTCTCACAGTCAGTGAAGAGAAATTCATACCTGTAGGAAATAACTTAGGCTGATTTATCTTTGACTCCTGGATCTCCATGAGTTGGGTTTTTATTCTTTTTCTTTCCAGTCACTTCAAAAGAAATGTTGGGCACTTAGTTCCAACTTCAATGTCTGCCACAGAGCTCTAAATTGTCTTTTTTTGGCCAACAGAATCACATGTTTTAATGGTTATTTTTTAATGATTTTATAATAGTCTCTTTGGTCCAAAACACTCTAAAATAATTTGAGATTTGTTTTGAAATTGCTGAACAAATCATGTAGAATGAGACCATAAGAATCCACTGGCAGCATGAATTATGTCCCTTTACTTATAAATTGTTGCAGTCCTGGGGATATTTATGACAGCATTGATTCAGGTCCAGAAACTCTTTTAGCTCTAATGTTCACCTTTGCATTTGATCACTCTGTGAAATCACAGGGAATTAGGGAAATATCTGTCACCATGCTAGACAGTAGTAAACAGAAGTTTTACAGGAAAAGACATGTTATTTAATTTTGCTTATATATTTTTTCCACAACTGAGGGTTTCAGTTCTCATGTGTGTGCCCTTTCATATTTCAATTTACATGTTTAAAATCTATATAAATACATATATATGTGTTTAAATACACATACCATTTATATTAAGGTTGCTTCTCTATTCCAGCAGTGATAGCAGAACCAAAAATCTCCCTTGATCATATCCTCTCTAACATCTGCTAGCGTTTTTATGCATACCCATTTGGGACAAAGTTGTTTGAATGTATTCACCTCTTTAAATATTTTAGTCAGCTTAGAGAATACAGAAAAGGGGAATTTCATGCAAGATAGCTTGACTGGAGAAAAATTAGATAAGCATGAATTATGACAGTTATAAAAATAGCAATATAATCCACCCTCCCTCTAGTGTGTATTTCTCCCTCTATATGGGTCCAAACTCAGTTTTCAAAAGGAAGTTTAGGAAAGTAGATACTAATGTTCCAAATCTGTACTTGTGCTGCATCAATTACCTGCTGGGAAGGAAGGCTCAGCATGGGTGTTTGCACTGGAACAACATACTTATGCGATTTATTTCCTTTTATAAAGGCTGGAGGGGCTCTAAGAATCCTTCAGCTTGTGACCTGGAAGAAACTGGAAGCTATTACAGTAGCTTTGGATTGCCAGACTAGCAGGTTACTGCCAGGCATCACTGGCTCTGCCCTGCAATATTGTCTCAAGCTATTGACATTGGCTCTGTGCTGCAGGGCAAGCTGTTATTTGGTCATTTCCACCAGTTTTTCTTCACCAAAGAAGCAATCTTACCCTCAGCTCACAGCATTTACAAAGCACTGCTGTTTTCTGCTTAGGGGTGAGGGAGAGAGTTGAAAGCTTAGCCTGGCATCCTTCAGCCTTCACTATGCAGAAGCACTTCACATCATTAGCTCAGTGTCTGCCAACACACTGGCACATGGCACGGGAATGCTCCTCTCTTCCAAAAATAACAAAGCAAGAACAAGGGAAAAGCCTAGATTTTATCCAAAATAAAGCAAGCTTTAGTCTGCGATGTGTACTCCTAAGTGAAGCCACAGAAGAATTTTCTTATGTCTCTCAAAACAAAAAAAAAAGTTAGAAATTATAGAAATACAGGCTACAGGAAAGCTAAAAAGGGACCATGGGTGGTCCTTAGTAGTTAGAAACCACAGGACTACTTACTCAAAGAGCAAAGCTCTGGAACAGAAACCAAACCTCTGTGGCAGATGAGAACTTTATAACAGCCACAGCAGTGGGGAATTACAGGGAGGGGATTTGTATAGCCATACCTTCAAACTCAAGGTCAATAATAAAATACCAAAAGCTACAACTGTATCACAGAAAAAGATCAGAAGAGATTCAAGGCATCTTCCTTTATCACAATGCAATTCAGATCATCCAACCATCCCTACTGATGTAGTCACAGGGACAAAAAGCTCCTCAATTCTAAGTTAATATACAGTCCCTTAATATAGAGTGCTTCAACAGGACGTATTAATAGACACCAGTAATTGTTTGATCTACCAGAAGAACAAGAGTAATCTCTACCCAAACCTTCAATGTGCTACTGGTTCTATTTTTATGACTACTTTTCCTCTCAAGCTCTTTTAATTCGTTGGTTTGTTTTTTGTTTGGTTTTTTCCCTAAGCAAAGACTTACAGAAAACTTACAGAAACAGAAAAAAATATTTGGAGGGAATTGCAGAAGTTTATTGGAGGATGGCTAAATTCAAGGTTAGATTAAAAAAAAAAAAAGCTTTTTGAAAATTTCTGAGAACACAGCTTCAACAAGGTCTCTACCTGGGTCTCTACCATGGGCTTCACATGTGTTTTATTGTTGAAACTCTTACCATTTCTCTGGGTCCATTGTTTTAGTTTGCTGAAGTCCCTTTCCTCTGAAGGGCAGCCCTTCCCTGCTAGGGCTTGACTCTACCCCACGGGGTGCCACCTGTGAAGGAGGTGAGGCTGTCTTCCAGCCCCATTCTCCAGGTCTTCAGGGGATAAATAAAACATCATAGGCACCATACCAACCCCATTAGGAACATTATTTTTCAGTCAGCACCAGTCAGATTTTAAACTGTTGTTTAATAAATAACAACTGTTGTTGTTTTAAAACAACTAGCTTGTTGTTTTGTATTAAAGTACTTCCACTCTTTGAAATTATGCACAGTTAAAGTGAGATTTTTCAAAGAATTGACATAATCCCAAATCAAGCAACACAAGCTGGTTTTCACCTGCCCAGCAGTCCACCTATCTAGTCCATATCCCTCTTGGCAGTAATCTGACTACAGGGCTGTTTTGTGATACCACAACAAAAACCTTACTGAAGCCTCTTGCATTTATTACCCCCAGGACGTTACAGATACTCTTGTTTGTGTTTCCTATAATCTGTGCTCACACTGTGTGTGCTCTCAGGAATATTTATGGTGATCTGAATTCAAAAATAGTTAGTTTCAGAGTAAAGTCTGTAGTGATTAATGCACCTACATAACAAAAAAGCTGATATCAGCACGAAAGGTGCTGCAGAAAGAGCAAAGCAGAACTATTCCTAGGACACTGAGGGCTGCATGTCTAAAGCTTACATAGACAATCCTTCCAAAATAACCCTACCTTTGGCCTCTATTCATCGAGTGTACACCAAAAACCATTTCTTCTTTTTTTTTTATTATGTAGCTACCCAAAAGAATTACAGATTTTTTGCTTCAGCTTTTGAACACTTTTGTTTTAAACAAGCTTTTCAGCATTGTTTTCTGAGCAGAGCATCAACATGAAGCTTAATGAGAAAGCCAAAAAAGAAATCAACTTAAAAACACAATCAAAACAACAACAAAAAAAGCCAACCTCCCCAACACACACACATGAAAAAGAGAAAGCAACTGCTGAGCATCTAGCCCAGGAGAATGTTTTGAGGTGAGCCATGTCTCTGAATTTATATCTGGTGTGATATGGAAGAAGCATCATTTATAGGAACTGTCAATTAAAACCAGGAGATGTAATGCAGTAAAAATTAACTCTTATGATGCCATCACAGCTTATGTTCCAAACTAGATGTCAGTGCTGTGGCATGAAGAAAGTTTCACAGACAGATAAGAAAGGGTATTAAAACATCCCTTTAGGATAGTAGTAAAAGTGCAACATGGCAGAATGTGGGGAAGTTCTGAGTTTTGACAGGAGTGTGAAGCATGTGTTGTGTATGTGCTCTGTATGGAATAGGGAATGCTCAGTGGAGCTCTGAATCCTCTCAGCAGCAGCCCAGACACTCTGTGAAATAAAAATCCAGACATCAGTCTGGCTGAAAGCATTGAAACTAAGCTAAAAACATATGTGATTACTTGTGTAGGTGACAAGAGAAACTGGAATATAAAGTACTCTAGACAGTCAATAAACCTGTCTTACAAACTTCCCTTTGTCCTCAGTAAAAAAAACCCAACAAACAACAAACCTCTCAAAATCATCCAAAAACTCAGCCTCAAGTGTAACTAAATATAAATGTCAAATATTTTTAGAAAACACAAGGTTAGTGAGGTTTTCTGACTGAAAAAGACTACATATTCAAAACAAGCAGAAAATAATCCCAGCTCTGCACAATAACCATGCTTTCTGTCTGCTCCTGCAGTTAAAATATTAAAGAATTTTTGGTGCATCATTAACATGTGTTCTGCAAACTGTGCCACAGGGTTTGGATGACCAGTGGCAACTGTGATATCTAGCTTCTTGGAACAATGTGCTACATGATCTTGGAAGGCTGAAACAGAACCCTTTATCATCATAAAACTCCCAAGATTAGATACAGATAAGAGTAGTTGTGCAGTAAAAGAGTTTACTATTATTTTCCTTTTTGTTTTCTTCTCCACAGCTTTCAACTGAAAAGGCTGTAAGAGGAAAGGGAAAAGAACAATAAAATTGCATTTTTCATAATGTCAACAGGTATCCTTAGTAAAGTGTCATGATGTGCTGCTGAACAGCATTTGTGATAATTACAATGAAAATAAATGGTATCACTACTACTTTAAAGAAGCAGCTGATAGTGTTTTCATCATAATTGCCATGAGTGCTTTTCAAAGGGAGAAGATGCAAATATTCCATATTCACTAAATTACATTGATGCAGTGACTTAAAAACCAACCTGAGATACTTTCCACAAGTAATAATGCATTTAAAGTGCAAAAGAAGTTCATCCAGTTTCTATAACAAAGAAAGGTCCTTGGTGATCCTATAATAAAGCTCAAAAAATCTAGGAGGTTTTAAGACAATGCCTAGAAACTGCTGCAAAAACTCCACTCTACTAACAAAGGAGAAGTTCGGTGTGTGTTACCCCACAACCGAGGCTGTCACCCCTGCAAGAGCAGCTGGGCTAGGGACACCTCAAACTGAACATTTAAACTGTGCTTTCAGCTGTGCTGGTTGATGCTTTTCCACATGTAAAGCAACAACCACCTCGTGACACAAACCTTCTTCTTTTCAAACTGAGGACTAGTTTTTTCTAAAAGAGGGTATCTTGAAAAATTGATGCTCAAACTCGAGGTGGTGTTAGTCACCTCTCTGCAGAGGTTCCAGATCTTGCCACATCATAGATCATGTGTCTCACCTGGCAGAGCTGGTCTGACAGATTGAGGGCAGTTAGAGGGCAGAAAAGGTAATTACATAGATAGGCCATTACAAAAGAAATGAAGCAATAGAACCAACCTTGTAATGCATAGATCCTCAAATGACAACACAGTGCTAGAACCTAAGGAATATACTACAAGAACAGTTATAAAAGTAAATCGTACCAGCTTTTGCCTCAGAAGTTCTACCTTCTGAGGTAGAACTGAAGTAGAAATTATTTGTTCTACCTTCATGGTGATATTATTCAGGTGTCTTTTGTGCTAAATACTGAATTCCAGAAATTTAACTGGCTGCTTCAAAGCACCATGCCAAATCTTCTGAGACTTTTCATGCTGCATGAGTTAGTTTGTGTGCCATGCTGTGTGGAAGTTCTGTTGTAATCAGAAACCACTTTTCCCAGAGAAGGGAAACTGACAATGCACAAACCTTAGAGCTCAAAGAGTGCTCTGTAGAGCAGTGAGATGCTCCATGCACCAATTATGTAGCAGCACATACATGGGAGAGGAAAAATCATCTCATCTGATTCCATGGATTCAATTAACTTTTAACACTGATTTGTGTGTTCAGGTCTAGTGCAGATGAGAAATGCCAAATGCTGTGCTAGTCCAGGTATTGTCTACTGGGTTACATCCAGTCTGAGGTGGCTTTAATTGTGAAAATGATGTCAAACATCTTCAATCTGTTGGGAAAGTCATAGAATCATAAAACCATAGAAAAGAGGATCTGCTGAGTTGGAAAGGATCCATCAGAATGGAGTCCTGTGCACAACAGCCCAAGAATCACAGCATGGGCCTGAGAGCATTGTCCAAGTGCTTCTTGAACTCTTTCAGGCTGTGACTGAGGAGCCTTTTCAGTGCTCAACCAGCCTCTGGGTAAAAACCCTTTTTCTAATATCCAAACTAAACCTGACTCAGTACCCTGCCATTCCCTTGAGTGCTGTCTCTGGTCATGAGAGTGAACAATGAATATCTGCTTCTCCACTTGCCCTCATGAGGACATAGAAAACCACAATGTGGTCTCCCCTCTGCCTTCTCTTTTCCAGACTGGACAAATCAGGTGACCTCAGCTGTGCCTCAATAGGATCCCCAACCAGACCCTTCATCATCATTATGACCTTCCTTTGCACACTCTCCAACAGTTCAGTGTCTTTTTTCATATTGTGGCACCCAAAATTGCCCCTACGACTCAAAGTCCTGCAGAGCAGAGCAGTCCCCTCCCTGGCCCTGATGCCCCCCTGGATGTAGCTGACTATTGTATCAGGACATCCCCTGTGGCAGGGAGAAATGATGCATCTGACACCATGGATATCAGAAGGCTAATTAATTACTTTATTCTAGTGTATTATATCACAGGATATTGCATTACATCTAAACCGAATCTGCCAAGCACTCAACTCAACTGCCCAGAGTCTCATGACTGTCAGCCAACAGTCCCTGGCTTCAATTGGTCAATGAATCAAAATACTCACACCAGAATCCACTTAACAATTCCCTTCAGGTAAACAATCTTCCACGATGCATTCCACTTGTGAGCAACACAGGAGCAGTAAATGAGATAACTGTTTTGATCATTCTTTTCTCTGCTTCTCTCACTGTTTCTCTCAGGTTCAGAGAATGTGAATCCCACAGTTGACCCTCTGGGCTGCCTGATGACTCATTTTCAACCAGGACCCCCAGGTCTCTTTCCCCATCACTGCTTTCCAGCCTCACATTTCCCAGTCTGTCTGTACATCCAGGGTTGCCCCATCCCAGGTGCAGAACCCAGCACTTTCCCTGGTTGAACTTCATGTGATTGGTGATTGCCCATCCCCCTGATTTGTTAAAGTCTCTCTGCAGGTCCTCTCTGCCCTCAAGGGAGTCAAAAGCTCTTCCCAATTTAGTGACATTGACAAACTTCCTTAGTGTTCATTTGAGTCCAGTGTCCAGGTTGTTAATGAAAATACTGAAGAGAGCAGGGCTGAGGGTGGAGCCCTGCAGAACCCCACAGGTCACCAGCCTGTAATCAAGTCCTCATAGATTTCTTTATTAGGTGGATTTACAC
>JAWWEY010000055.1:10180084-10247468 GCA_035582745.1 Loriotus luctuosus
TGGAGCCCTGCAGAACCCCACAGGTCACCAGCCTGTAATCAAGTCCTCATAGATTTCTTTATTAGGTGGATTTACACTGCATTTTATTTCAAATCAAGCAGCTAAGGCAAAAATTATGAGAACTATGAATGTAGTTGAGTTTTCACTTGAAAACTAGTCCAGAAATCAAGGTAATCTAATTTAGATTTACACAGTTCCAGATGGATGTCTAGATCCCTTTGAGACCATCAAAAAACTGGCCAGTTCTGATGCTAAAATATTTTGGCAATCAAAGAGCTGCTATTAGCTATTATTAAGTGCTACTGAAAGTGGAAGAATTCTTAGGAATTCTTTCAAGAATGGGGTCGTATCCTTCCCCAGATTGTATCTATAATCTTGTAGATAGTATGCCAGGTTTTTGATGGTGGCTAAAAACTGCTGTAAGCTCATAAAAAGCCTGATTTTTTCACTGGAGAGTTCCAACTGACATCAAGCTCTATGCTGACATAATACAGCTTGTAGCTGACTGTCAAAAATTTTAGAGACTTGTATATTTTAAATATGTGTTTTATGGCATAAGTTATTAAATATATAGATATTTATAGGAATTCATGTGTGTATATAGACTGATTAGTCTATTACAGAATGTATTGAACTAAACTTTTATGCTCACATATTGACTTAGAAATGCATTCAAATTTTTCCTCAGACATCACCTCCTGCAGATGTTATTTTCTCTGACATTTTAAAATATAAGCTGTTTTTATGCTATTCATTAATACATTATGTTTGAACTCTTTTTAATTAACAGATTTTAAATAATTTATGTTTAAACAATTTGATTTTTTTCTGGATTGAGGCAAAAGTTTTATAAATCTTATCTGGGATGAATTTTTTTGCAACCTAGCATAAGAACAAAGTGAGTTTCTAAAATAGTTTACTATTGTGGGTTTGGATATTCTCTTTTATTCATCTGGATTTTTGCTGGACAAATTAATTTTCTAGGGACCTAAAATAACTGCAAGACCCCATCCTCTCTCAGCACCCTGTTTTCTCTCATGTAAATCTCTAACCTTACAGACAGAGCTTCCAATACTTCTATTCCAAGCATAGCTTTGCAGATGTTGTTTTCTCAAAGTGACTACTCAAATCAACAAAATAATCCTGTCTACACTATGGATACCAAACCAAGTTGATTGTTGGGAGTTTTTTTTTGTTGTTGTTTTGTTTTCTTTTGTGGTTTTTTTTGTTTTGTTTTGTTTTTTGGGGTGTTTAATTTTTGGTGTTTTTTTTTTTGCCACTGTTTTTATTTTTGTGTTTTGTTTTTGTTGTAGTCAGTTCTGTTGGTTTTTGGTTTTTTTCCCTAAACACAATGAATATGTCAGTATGAGAACAGATGAAGGGCAGCCTAGCTCCAGACAGAGCTGAGCAGGGCAAAGCCAGCCACGTTGCTGTGTTGGCTCCACATCAGCAGCATTGGACATACCAGGAGGGAGCTCAGGGAGACTTGATGTGCTGGAGTGAATATCTCAGAAGCCAAAACTCTCTGTATTGGTGCCCAGACCAGGAAGATTTAATCCTGAGCGTGGTATCACACTAGCACAGTTCCCATGGCTCCAGCATCGCTAATGGCTTAAGTTAATCAAAGTCAGGAAAAGGGAAATTCCCTCCTTTGTCTCCCTTGTGCCAGCACAAACTCTTCTATACCTGGGTGAGGAGCCAAAGCACTTCTAGATTGACAGAGACTGGATCAGGAAAAGAACTTGTAGGTAAAAAACATTAGAATAAAATAAAATTAAATATTAAAGCAGGAAAGGAAAAGGATGGGTTCTCTGCATTTCAGCTCTGCTTCCACAGCAGAGATAGAGGAAAAAGGAAGGATCAGACTGTTGTCAATGTAAAAACAAGGTTTTGCTTATCAGACCTTATGCATGGAGGACCATGCTGTCTCTGACTTTTCTGTGAGGAGACAAAAGCTTTCTCTAGGCTTCCCATCTATTTTCTGTTTTCCTTTCTTCTACTATTGGCTGCATGTGGCCTGTATGTGGTGACTTCTCAGGTAGAATTCAACACTGGAGTGATCAGAAGAAAAACAAAGTGAAATTGCTTTAACTGAGGCAATTAGGAAAAGAGTGAGAGCAGTCAGAAGCCAAGAGCTTGGTGATGGCAGTCAGTAACCAGCCCAGAGAGCCAGAAAGTTTAATTTCAGTTTCTTATCTGGCTGTCATGTGCTAGGTTTGCTCAGATAAAGAGAAAGGAACCATTTCTATCAATAGCTGTGTTAGTCAGTAAAACTGTGATGTAGGAAGGGAAGTGAGGTTTCTCTTCCCAATGTAAATATAAAGTTATGGTAAAATTGTGTGATTCCCCAAATGGGTTGTTTCACACACTTCTATAAATCTAACTTTTGGCTTAAGAGTTTTAACACATTTTCTCAGAGTGGTTTCCAAAGTGCAAGAAGATGTTGGGTTGGACAGAGGTTGTAGGGGTTCCAAGTGAAACAGGCATGGCAATATTATCAACAATTACACAGTAAATAAAAAATTCCCAAATAACTTCATCCTTTATGGATCACCTGAACTGATTTCTCTTTCTCCTTTTTATAGGAATTTAAAGATATTTTTGTTGATTATTCCTCTTTCATGTCCATAAATTACAAAGAAAGATGTAAAATGTAACAAATTAAAGGAAGACTTTGAAGACAAATTCAGTTTTATACCGAAAGGCATTGAGGTAATGATAATATCTCTCCTTTAACAGCCCAGTTACCTAAGTCAGTAGTTTTGTCCTAAGGTGAGAGAACTGCCCAGAGACAAAATTCAAGATCTAATTAAATTAAGCATATACATGGGCAACTTCTTTCTGACAGTTTGAAGTAAAAGATCAGAAGGTCACACAGCAGAGCAGAATGTAGAGAATGAAACCCAGAACTACCAAAGCTGACAAGGACAGAGATCCAGAGTTTCTCTTGCTCTGTTCAGCCATGCCAAGCAGTGTAAGTAAGGAGTCAGACCCAATATATATGTAGAAATATAATTAGATTTTATAACATAATAAATAATTTCATTCTTCCAAAGAAGTAAAAAAAAAAAACCAAACAAACCAACAAAAGAAAACAACACGAGAGAACTTTTTCTACAGAAGTCAAAATCAGACTTTTAAAAAACACATTCTTTTTAGGTACACAATATAAAATAAAAAATAGATTATTAGCAGCATTATCATGAATCACCATTGCAAGTTGCTTAGATTTCTTGGACACTTATAAAGGTCAGTTTATCTCCATTACTTGGAAAGGGAAATAAAATGTCCAAAAGGCTGTTAGGCACTTGAAAGATGAAGTGTCATAACATGGTAAGTGACAAGATGAAAGCACATCTTTTGGTTTATTTTGATATGTATTCCTGACCTGCAACATGGGGCTTCAACATTTAAAAAACTCATATTGAATTATCTGCTTACATGTGCCTGCTGGCCTCTCCAGAACATTTACCCCTTTTCTGGCAAAATATGAACCTTCCCACATTTCTTCTGTAACCCAAAAAACATAATATGATATTGTCAGAAGAAAAACTTTATTTTTCAATAACTATCCTAGATGAAATACATGAAGCCAGTTGAGACCTGCCACAGAGCCAGCTGTGTTTACCAATTGACAATAAGACAAATTTACTGGGCAGTTGAATCACCCCAAAATGTGCTCTTCACCTTTCAAAAAAACCTGTGTTTGATTTAAATTTGTAACTGCAATTTTGTTGAGTTTTCATTTTTATCCAGACTACTGGAGGTAACAGACAAGATTTCTTTAGATAAATTAGATACAAGTTTTCTCAAATACATGAAAGTGGAACCTTCAGCAGCTTGATGCTCAAAGTAGCTTAACTTCAGAGCATACCATGCTAATGGAGCAAATGTCTTGAAGGCACCTTAGGGATTGAGTGGTTACATGATTTATTTTCTGAAGGACATTACAGATACAAGGAAATACCCAAGTAAACTGTTGCAATTTTTATAGCGTGCAATATATGTCAGAGATGAATGAATAATCTTGTTAGAGAAAATCAAGGTGACTGAGGTCTACTAATATTATTGCAAATGTCAAAAGTTTCCACTTTACTCAAATGTTTGAATAAAAAAGGGAAAGACAAAAAATCCAACATGATAAAAGCCAAACAGGAGTGTTTTCTCAAGGCTTGTCTAATCAACGTGTAATAATAGTGGAGATTTTAGCTGTCCTTTTGGTTAACTATTAATTTACATTGCAAATTACAGTTGCTGTTTGTTTAAATATTACTTTTGCAGGGGCAGGGAAAGAAAACTTTAAGGATGCCATAATTCTGCAGTTTACAAATCTTTAGATGCTGGTGGTTGAGCTGATTAAAGAACACATCTGTGCATTCAATTCTCAGAGACTCTTTCCATGCTAGCTGAAACCAGAAAATGTTGGAAATCTATTGAGAAGGTTTAAGGTTCCCAGTTCAAAAATCCAAGGCACACACACTTGCCTAAGGATCTGAATGGAGTTATTTGAAACCAAATTGCTGCCACCAATCTATTTGTCTTCAGAGGCACAGAATTTGTCAGCTTAGGATAGGCTTATTTATAAGACAGAGTCACATTGTGCTCTGTTCAGTCCAAACCACATGATAAGCAGAAGGAATAGAGTTGTGGGTTTTTTCTGTAATTTGTCCTTAGTCTGCGTTCACTTTGTGTGCGGTCTCATCACTTACAGCAATCAAGAAATATATGAACATTTCCAGTAGAATAAGGCAGCATGTGGCTCTGGAATCTGACTATATTCCTGATGATTAAAGTAAAAGGAGTAGTTTAAATTCCAAATGATGGCAGAATCAGAGAAGGGTTGAAAACACTACGCTACTGCAAAGTAGGAGAATGAAAAGCTAACATAACTTCAGTAGATAAAGCCATATTAATAATATAATAATTTACAATTTTTTGGTAATGATTTCCTGACTTTATTGACTTTTTAAATGTTAATGCAAAGTTATTTTCCTTTTCAAATAAGCTTTTGGAAAAGTAAGAAGAAAGACTGGTCTAATTTAATTGATCTTGTTCCCTGGTTGCACTAAATGCTTTTAGAAGGCAAAGCCAATCTGATGGGAAGGAGATACACAGGATTTTAGGAATATTTTCACACACTTAAATGCCATATTAATCATAGGTTATCTTATCAAGCACCATTCTCCTTTTGAGTCCAACTCGAGTTTAAGATACGACCGGCTCAGGAGCCATAAGAATCCCGGTGTTCCTTCCAGAAGCTGTACTGTGTGTTTGATTGAACCAGACCATTTTAGGTTTCATTTGTATCTAGCTTTGTTCTGGCTACAAACATCATGAGAATACTTTCAGCTCTCAGGCTAAAGGAATTACTGAAGCAAGATTATTTTTATTTCTTTCATGTGTGTCCTAACTTATCCTGTGGCCAGATAAATCCAAAAAGACCAATAAATTAACTGACCACGTGCTTTCCGGCAAGAAACTTGCCTTAACTTACTTCACATTCAAAACCCTTTTTCACAGTCTCTTTCAACCTTTGATGATAATGTCTAACACTGAAAGAAACCTATCACCCTGTCTGTAATTCCCTCAATCATTTAAAGGTGATGCTTACCTGTACTGTCACAGCTTTAAAGAGAAACATGAATATATCTTAAACAAAAGATAAATCTGAACATGAATTTATTGGTTAAAGCTTCACACAGGGGTTGACTAGCATGTCATTTGTCTGAATACCTCTTTTCTAGGACAGGAAATAGACAGGAAACAAGGAGCAGCTAATGCAGCTTGTCCTTAGACTGAATTTCAGAGCTTGGTCTTTGCAATCAAAAAGTAATTCTACAAGCTCAATTGCTAATAATGTTTCTTATTGGATTTTAAGATAGGATGCTTTGTGTGAATCAGTACTTGCTTGGAAGGTCAGAGTGCTACTCATCATGATTCACTCTCATTTTCAACAAGTGACATTGGTCTGTTGAGAGATGGATAATCTTAAGATATATGCAAGGAATTTACTATTTCAGATGTTTTGGATTACAAAAAAAAAAAACCCCAATCCCAACTAATCTATATTTAGGAGAATAAATCTGTGGTCTTAACTATGTTCCTCATACATTCTGAGAAGTGGTTCTGAATTTCTTATTTTTGTTCCATTGTGGTGATGGGTTAATAGTGAGAGAAATCCAACACTTAATTCACTCACAAAACCCCCTGCCTACTGCAAATGTTTCAATCAAATCATGTTTGAGTTTTGACAAAAGGGCTCAAATGCAGCATTGATTTAACTTCACTAGTCCTTTTGCTGAATTAAATTAGCAATTTAATTTACTAAGTGGCACATTTAGTTACCATACAGCCAGAGCCTGAAACCCTTCCAGAATCTCATAACAGAGGACACTGAGATGCATATTCATTTTAGGGCTGGTGCTTTGGTTCTTGGCCCAGCTTCCATCCCTTTACTGCTGATGAAAAAATGAATTATTTAAGTAGATACAATATTCAGGCTTTTGTGCTTTATCAGCCTTCAGTGTTTTGAATTCCTTCCAACCACCAGTAGGGAGATAGATAAGGCATCCCCTTACATATGTAATGGAAAGAAATTATCTTTATTTCTTTTATTTTTTTTTTAAATATATAATATGCTGAAAAACAAAGTAAAAGATGAATGGGTTTTTTATGCAGTTGATAAAATTAGTTTCCTTTCAACAATTTGTTTTTATATGTGAAATAATTTACACTTTTAATAAACACTTTTCCCATCTTTCTTCACATTGCTGCTTCCAAGAGTGTTTATTAGAGTTCGAGAATCGAGCAATTCAATACAAAAGTTGGAGAAAATTGAGAGAACATCTTTAGAAAGACAATCTGTGTCTATATTTATAATGAACTATGACAAGTTATCAAGGTAATGTGCAGCTGAGGGAAAATCTAAGATGCAAGCAGTATTGGCATGAGGAATTGAAAGTTCTGATGTAAGAAATATTATTGAAGCCCACTGTATTGTAAACATATTTAACTTGAAAAAATACAGAAAAAAATTACTTGAATAGCAATGAACCACCTTTCTTAGCCTGTCTCTGTTAGTAAGTGCAAAATCTAAAGCACAATTCAGATGGCAGCAAAAACAAGCAAAATGCCCACACAGAAAGGATGTACTGGGAATAACCAATTCCACCATGGCTTGATGGTTTGGGGTGACAGTATCTGAGTGGAGGAAGGGAATCATTTGGCCAGTTGGAAAGAAATGGAAAGAAAATTTAAAAATATGGAAATGATTGGGGATGGAGGAAAGAAGAATTAACAGTGTGGAAACTCAGTTGAAAAATGTGTAGTTAAATGATAAAAGCTCTTGGATCAGACAATTAAAGTAAGATGAGGTGTAGTAGTAAAGGTAGAAAAAAGCTTCAAGATCCCATTAACAACAATCAAACAGTTGTATAAACAAATTTTTGTTGGATGATGTTAATAAACCTTAAAGTTCAAAGGAAAACCTGTCCACAAAATGTGTCAGAGTTTTCAAATCTCCATCTGAGAAGGAGAACACAGGAACAGAGAAAACCTTCATTCCTAGGTTCTTTTCCACTTTCAGGACAAGTAATGCCTGTTGCATGGTAGTATCCTGTATAGTTCAATATAAATTTCTAGTTCTTTAAGCTTCCTGGAAAATTAAAATTTCTCTATAAGTAGTGAAGTATATTTTGCTGATTTTTGTTGTTGTTGCTTTAATTTCCTGTGCATATTTTGGTTCAGGAACTTTTAATTTTTTTAATTTAGCTTTTAATGGGTTTTTGTTCTCTTTTATTCTTTTATTTTTTCTCCTTACTTTATTTCATCAGCACTATGAAGGAAAAAAAAATCTCTTCAAATGAAAAAATCATTCTCTGAAGTGCGAAGCAAAAGTTGGAGCTCACTATTCATGAACCATAGAGATTTTCCAAGATACCTGCCCCAGCTGACTCCCCTTTTATGCATTAAGCATAGTCCATAAATTCCATTTCGAAGTTGAAATTTACAATGGACTCCATTCATAAAACTGTCATGGTAGGTTTTCTGAGAGCATTTCACACTGATGTGCAGAATGCTTCCAAGCTGAGTAAAAGCTGAGTGGCTCACACATATCAAAGCTTTCTCCTTTACAGACAGATGGCCAACTTGCCATTGGGCTGAGAGAAGTCGGTGGGAGAAGTGTTACCCCAGACATGCCAGACTACAATGAAACTGCTTCGTAAAGAGCTGATCTGTGCTCTTTGCTGCCTGCCCAGAACCCATTTTAAGAACGTGACCTAACTCACATTGAATCCACCAGGCTTCTGTAGGAACTGGAACACATCCTGTGTCTGAAAAGGAGCACTTCTCTGGCATGGAGCACGACAACTCATGAGTGGGAGTTAAGAGAGCATGGCAAAAGGAAAGGAATTTCTGTCTTATTAAATTTCCTCTTCGTTACTGTATTAAAAAGTATAACTCATTTCATGCCTTGAAAAATGGTCATGTCTGTCGGATTCTTCGTTGATAGAACAGCCACAGTTGCGACTCATGTAGATCTGCAGTAATTTCTGATTTATTTGTACCATGATCCTTTACATTAACTAGAGGAGGACGTGTATAATGTATTGATTGGGTAAAGATCATCAGGTAATGGCAGCATTCAAATTCTCCTTCTGTACAGAATTTCTTGGGGTTTATTGTTTTATAATTAATTTCCAGTCAGTTGCCTGCAACAGTTTTAATGCTCCTTTGACTTTTTTTGAGAGGCAGAGGTCTAAATTAAAAAAAAAAATTCAAAAATCTAGAAACAGAAGATACTATACAATAGTTATAGAAAATTAAATTGGAAAAAACCATGTCTGCATTAGAACCCAAATTTTTACTCATGAAATCACAGTGGAAAGACTTGTATAATATGGTTCACCCAATACATTCAATGTAACTTTAGAAATTCTAATGCACATCAAGGTTGCTATTTTTCATCTTCTCTCTGACCAAGTAAAAATAAAGTGCCTGCTTCTTTGGTTCACAGCCAGAGCTGGGAAAAAGCTTAACTTAAACCATTCTAAATATACTATGATAAAACCCAGGAGCTTTATAAATTTTATGGGGGTATTTTTTTTAGATACAATCTGTAAATGATATCATTATAATATTAAGAGGATTTAATAAGTATGAGAAATTTAATGAATAATATCTGTTTTAATTTATTCCCAAAAATGTGAACTTTCCAAGAATACACTTTGGAATGAGCTGTAGAGTCTACTGGGTAGTGTTCACTTGCCATGCCACTGGCATTTGAAAAATAGCACCATGGCCATCCCTTTCTAATGGGAAGACTCTCTTATGATGATTTTTTTTTTCCCACTTGTGGCTAACAAAATCCCCTCTCCTTGAACAATTCTTGAATTTTTTTTAAAGACTGCAATAAAATCTCCTTTATTTCAGTCTATAATAGACTCCCGTCTCTAATGTCAAGTGCAGGTCTTTGAGGAACACAACCTGGACACTATTCATGCTAGAATACTTAATACTCTTATTTTCCCTTGTATCCCCATTGCCCCCTCAGAAAACACTTTCCAGATTTTTCTAAAATGGAATTCTGTTTCTCATGGGAAGGTTTCATTCCTCACTCTGATAAATAGGGATACAGGGTTTTATTTTATATATTAAGAAAATCAGTATTCTATTCTATTCTATTCTATTCTATTCTATTCTATTCTATTCTATTCTATTCTATTCTATTCTATCCTATTTGCATTGCATTGCATTCCATTCCAATTTATGACACAAAAGTTTCATAACCTTTTTCTCCTAATACATTTTGTACAAGGTACTACTAAATGCAAGAGGAAAATTACCTTAATAGTAAAGAGAAGTATTTTGGTTATGCTCTGTCTACATGAGAGGCAAGGGAACTAGTGCAAAGATACAAAAGGACAAGAAGAAAAGTATGTGCAGGAAGAAGATTTTTGGAACACGTATGACAAGATATGTGTTCTAGAGAAGAAAAGAAATGTGTCTCCTTAAATTGGTGATGATTTTTCTCATGGTCTTGAGAAAATTTTTGAAAAATAAATTCTGTCTACTGCAGAGTTTCAAACTCAGAAGGTCTGAAGTTTTTCTGTACTTTTACTCAATATTTTATTTCATATAATAAACACCTTCAAGTTCCTCCAATCCTTCAGCATCTTTTCCTGGCTGAAATTTACATTCCCCGAAGTTTATAGTGTCTATCACATAATAAGCATTTTGAAATAATTCTGCAGTTTAGGCTCTAGGGAGAAATTTCTTTTCTTTTTTTTTAATGCAGATGAGTAAGTGTGCTTGTAAACCTGCATGTGTTTTATTTACTGTGTTGAATTAAAATTACATTCTCACAATAGTTAGAGGAAGCAGAGATCTGTTGCTTTCAAGTTGTTTTCTTCAAAATACAGCATTTTTCCTCCCAGACACGGGAAGTTATTATATTCCATCTTTATAAAAACACCCTTATAGATTTTCTCATAAAAATACCACTCATTTTTCTCCTAAAAACCCTTTTGGTTGAGCATCAATAGAGAGTTATTTGTCATTTCAATGAACAAACCCTTTGCAGGTGATTGTATGTGAATGGAAAATATAACAAATTTTGTTATTCCAAGTACTGCATCAGTGTACCTGGAAGCACTTAAGTGTTTTGCTGGAAGACTCCTTTAAATTCTACATATTTTTTTTATTGATCACAATGGCTTTGCCTGGATTTCCCAGGCCCATTGATAGACTTTTCCCTAGTGCAATATGCACATTTATTTTTCCTATAGATTTGCTTACCATTATATCTCCATTTTTCCTCTGATCCATCTACAAAGCCAGTCTAAACTTCTGAAGTTCCTGGCTTAACAAGGATATCAGTCATGCTCAGTTTAAAGTGGTGGTTTAGCTGTATTCTTATTATTTAAACATGGGCTTCAGCTGAACAATCAATGTTGAGAATAAGCTTTCTGCTAGTCCTACAGTAGGGAGCTTAATACTGTTCTGTTTCACCTTCTTAAAATCTAAGGGGTAACATCCAGCTGAGCCATATCTCATTTGTTTGTTTTCAAATGGCCTCTGAATTCGACCCATGACAAATCTTAATGAATAGATAGGGGAAAAGAAATTAAATTGGAATGTAATGGTACATTTTACATTAGAATATTAAATCCTATGAATGCACCCTGTATGTGTCTTGCACATTTGGGTGTTTTCTTGCCAAGTACTGCCTGGTCTCTCTGAAACAAGGCAGTTGAGAATGCTGTGTTCCTTAAAATTTTTCAACTAATAATTCCAAAGGGCTAAACTATAATTTAGAATATGATGCTACGCATGTTTAATCTATTGTTTCATTCATTCAAATACAAAATTTTCCTTCTGAGACCAATATTCTACATAAAACCTGGACTCCCCTACAACAAATGACAGAAGGAGTTTCCATTCAGCATTGCATTAAAGTGAATACATGTAAATTAGTAGTTAATTGGTCCAAAATGAAGCATTTTTTTAAACTTTTCATTCCACAAAAATACTTTCTTTTTATTTTTTTTTTCCTCTAACCCTTCAGGAAATTCATCTTGAAAACCAAGTGTGAATTCTCCTTAATTCTGAGTTCTGATATTCGTTCTTTACTGATAAGTACAGATCTCATGTAGAAGCTTTCCCTCACTGGTCTGTCACATCCCTCACAAACTTCAGAAAAATGAAAGAAAATTATAACTCAAACATCACAGTTATAAATCACAGATTATGTTTTAATTGGAAACATATTTATAGATGGATCAACAAAATATCAAAACTATGACTGAATACTAGAGATCTTGAACTATTTGACTCAAAAATCTCAGAATCTCACACAGTGATGTGTCCTAAATTCATTAGTTATTCTCAGTTAATTCTCCTGCAAATGCAATAGAAAGACTAATGGAAAGTGACTGTACAGAACAGAAACTTAAATAGATATGAGAAGATTGAAAAATGAGACTATTCAAATATGTTTCTCTACAAGATTTGTTACTAAATAATTAAAGAAAAAGTTTTACAAACATTTTTATTAAGAGTTATTATGATGATTTTGGAGAATAAATTCAATCAACAAAATGTGAGAAGAGGTTTTAAAATCTTCTATCTGTGTAAACCAAAATGTGAGTTTTAACTACTGATGCCTAACAATTTTTAGGGATGTAAACCCCTGCATTCACATTGGGCCTTTATCTTTCTCCTAAGTTGATGGGTTAACTGAATAATAGACTGATTTACTTTGCCATCACATGTCTTGCCTTGATTGTTTTGATAAGAATGTCTGTTTTAAGAAAAATGTTTATTTTCTAGTCCATTTACTTTGGACACCTTTTCATTGATTTATAGGCTTCCTAACGGAACTTATAGCAAAGGCATAGGCTGTTTGATCCCATCGAAACACATAATTAAGCCTGTGAAATAAAATATTCTCAAATGAGACAAACCTTCTGTATTTCTGCTTTACTTGGATCATCTGTTGCCTCGAGGGACCTAGTAAAAAAAAAAACCCTTAAAATATTACATTGACCGAAATATCATTTCTATGCATAGAATATATTTTATGCTAAACTAGCCTAAACCAATTTCCCTGGCTTAGTTACTTGCAAAAAACTTGAGGTTTGCCAGCATAATTCGACTGGAAAGAGTGGGCTTCCTTCCTTAGATAAGA
This sequence comes from Loriotus luctuosus, assembly GCA_035582745.1. Lineage (NCBI taxonomy): Eukaryota > Metazoa > Chordata > Aves > Passeriformes > Thraupidae > Loriotus > Loriotus luctuosus. Next base: position 10,192,773 of record JAWWEY010000055.1, read on the forward strand.
GCCTGAACACATATTTGTCATTATTTATATTCCAACAGCATTTTGTGTTAGCACAGAGGCTCTGAGCCTCCTGTGCTAGAGAGCACAAGCCCATTAGTGGGTATGGGCTACATCCAAGAAGCTGAGTCTCTAATTTAGGTGCTAGTAGAATAAATTTAATTTAAAATTAAAAAAAAAAAAATTTAAAAAACCAAACTAGCTATAAACATAGTAATAGTATTGAAAGATTAAGGAGTGGAAGATTTTTCAAGTTCACTGCACTGGATTAAATCTGTATTTAGGGAACTCCAAAGGAATGGAAGGTAAGGGCTCAGCAGGTGGCACTATTCCCTCAAAATCAATATCTAGCTTTTTCTTCACAGGTATTTTGGGTGTTGAGGTAGTAAAAGTCATCTGCTGAAGATGTACAACATTCTTCATAGAGTCTTTGTGGTGAATAAAGATACTGTAATTATAGGAAAATACACATAATAATGCCTTGCCAAATAGATAGCAATGTTGGAGACAAACAGTGTGTATTTTTTTCCCTTTTTTTACTTAAGATTTTTTTTCTTAATTTTTAGGCATTCCCGCATCTTAATAGGTTAATTATATAAAACAGCTGAATGTGGGGCAAAAGGACAATTTTTTCTTTCAACTAAAGAAAAAAATAAAGATTTTTTTGAAAAACAATTTTTTAAGCATATCAACATCAACAGAGTAATCTCCTACATTTCTGAATATGTATCATTCTTAAAGTTAGTACTCACAAAGTACTTCCAAAAATGAAGTGCCTAAGAGAGTATGGTGACTGTTAATGACTGGAGAAAGTATATGTACTTGAACCTAGCACTGATAGATTCCAGTAGCACCAGCACTGCAGACTTTGCTTAGTTATGCTTTCTTCAGGTACCTGCCTCCAGAATTAGTTTGACTTGCAAATCAAGCACTTGGAAGCACCTTTTGTAGACCTCTTTGCAATACCATTGCACAATACTCTTTTTCAATATATTCAATTAAACCTTTTTAATATTCAAAATAGCAATGAACTGCATGAACTTCACAATCAGTGAACAACACATTATAAATTGAAAAAGAACATTAGCTCTATAGCACCCAATTTCATGGGTACTTTCCAAACTTATAAAAACTTTAAAAATATACCTATTTTTATTTTTAATAACTCTTTTAGGCTAAAATTCAGTGTGTATAATAATCCTTGAGAAGAAGAAAAATGTTATTACAATTAAATAATATATAAAATTGTTATTAAAATTTATTAGAATTAAATAATTTATAATTTAACTAGACAGATTTAAAGTTTTCAAATTACTCAGGAGAGGTTTTACAGAAAATGTTTTCTATAGTCGACATGGTAATGCTGTTTTTTCTGAATAGAATATCCACATATCACTGATTATCTCAGAAGATATTAAAGGTCCTAATTTGGCAGTATATTTCTCTTGAAGTGCTTTTAGGAAAATAAAATCACATGATATAATGGGAGCAATATTGGAATGCTTGATCCCTTAATTGCAGTTGTTTATTTTTCCATTTTGCAATCCAAGCATTCAGGCACTTTACAGCTTACATGCAGATTTTACTTGTAAAATAAACCATCACATGTGTAACCTATGACACTAAAAGTGAATGAAGCTTTATGGTAACTTTGAGGGTCTTTTATGGCATAGACAAAAGCCCACAGCTACCCTGGTGTTACAGATTGTTACCAGTTACTATTTGAATTCTTCTTAATGGATAACACCCAATAACTGTTTTGCTTTTCACTGTGCCTGCAATCTGATATCTGCAAGAAATCCTAAATCTGAGTCAGCTTAAAATCTTTACTAAAATATTAAAGAAGAGAATGAATAATAAAGCATCCAGTGTTTCTAAAAGCCATATGCCCTTATTTTTAATGTCCTAAAGTTCAAGCTATCCCCAGTTTACAATAATATTAACTGCTTGGGTTCAACTTTGGCTTAACTTGTATAAGCAAAGCAAAAGAATAGGGAGTATCCACACACTAACAAAGGTGATGATGATTTCAGAAGTGGTTTCAACTTTAAATATGGCTCTATCATTAAAAGTAATTCCTCTGCTGGCACAGAGCTCCTCAGCAACTGGGTCATGGCTGGCTCCCAATGGCTGGCAGAGGAGAAAACTGGGCTCAGTCTGCATTTCACATCCTATATGGTACCTAGAAATAAGTACAGGCTCAAAAAGCACTTAATGGAGAACACTTGGTTGAAGCTCAGTGCTTCCTGCTGCAATCCTGCCACAGTAAGTGGTTCCATACATCGTAAGAAAGTAGAACAAAAATAGGTTATTTTAAAAATCCTATTAATTTATATTTACTTGGTGTTTCTAGAAATTGCTGAATCCAGACCATTGCAAAATCTCCTTGTTTTTGCAGATTTTATTTTAAAACTTATTGCTTAATCGTTTTTCTGCTATTTCTCAATTGAATAAAAGTACCTTTGCTTGTATCCAAGGCTGACAGAACATAATTCTGTTATCTCATCTTGTACTGAGGCAATCTGTCATTATCACAGGAATCTCTTCAACAGACTGGATTCTGTTCAGAATCAGGAAAGATGCATTTAACAATTTGGGTTCTGTAATTTGGCTATTTCTTCCAAATTAGAAATGAAAACTAATCGAAATAGGAAAGAGGAATAAAAACATATTTATATGCACAGTGTGTATCTTGTTTTTGTTTTGTTTTGTTTTGTTTTTTAAATTAAACAGCCATAAATGTTACATACTTTATTTTTAGGAGCTCACATATAAATAGGTATGCAATATTCTCTATAAAATATGGTTAAAAGTATATATGGTTTAATTTGCACACAATAGATGCTGTCTCATATTAAAAAACTCATTTAATTTTACAACTTAGGCCTAGTTTCTTATGAAAAAGAGAAGACACAAATTTTTCCACCTGATGAAGCACTTAGTCCAGCTATAATTCTAAACCTTGACTGTCATTCCATTTCCATTAATTTTGAAAACGAAACCTTTTTATCTTCCATGAATGAAAAAAGTAATTAGTTTTTTGGTGTTATTTGTCTGTTTGAGTTTTGGATTTATTTTGGTTTGTTTTCGTTTGGTTTTTTGGGGCTTTATTTTATGCCTGCTGACACCTGCAGTAATTCACTTGACACTTGAAGCTGCAGGCTGCTTAACTTTTCCAATTTTTGAATATGAATAAGAACAGAGAAGTTCTTGGACTGCAAAGTATACCTATACAATGAAATTCAGAAAATATCTTAAAACACCATTAATATTGATAAAATATCAGGAGGAAACTGCCCTGATTGAAAATATCATCTTGTTGAAAAGACACACCTCTTTTTATCACTGTGGATAAAGGTCTTTGCTGAAGTGCATGTAATTGATGCACTGGTTGTAACAAACAGCATGTGGAGTTCCATATGCTGTGCTTCATAAAACCTGTGCAAACTGCCCCTCTGTAGCAGACAGTGGAAACACTGTTGGAATGAAACGTGCTGTGAATGGAGCCCAGTGTTGGAAGGCAGTTCAAAGAAGCTTTATCTAAGCAAATTGGAATGGCTGATTTCCTTGCAGTTTTACAGTAATTATTAGGCATATGCCAAGCTTCTCAGGAAAGCTTGTAGTAACTTTGAAATGAGGTAATACAAATATTGATCTCCTCTACTTGGGAAAGTTTAGTAGTAAGAAAATATTTTTTTTGCATTGTGAGCCTTTCTTTAAAGCCTCTTTGCACATAATTACACTCTCCCCATAGGCAGAGGCTTTGAATATTCCTAAATTTAAGCACTTTAGATGCCCTATTAACTAAGAAAAAAAGGCTATCAAATATCCACCATTAAACATGTTAATAAATCCTATACAATCTTGTACTTCAAAGCCTTAATTTCAAGTACAAGCATAAAAAATGGCCTCAATTTTATAAAGAGAAGAAATCCTTTTCTCAGCTGAACTATGAGCCACAGCTGAATTTATATCCAGGTGCTATTTAATAGTTTTATATAATAGTTCAAGTTCAAATATATTGTAAGAATTAGAAAATTCCCAAAACAGTTTTGCAAAGAAAAAATTCAACAGTAATATTTTAATTTCTCTGCTGTACTGATGCAAGAATGGAGATTACTTATCCAGTCCCACTCAAGGGCAATGGCAAAGCTGTATTTAGAAGTATTGAATCTAATGCTACATTTCATCAACATGATGTGTTCTCTAAAATGAGAATTTTCTGTATCTGTTGCTCAGCTCTCACAAGATTTATGAGACATATCATCACTTTTGGAGTGCCTGCACATATTCAGTTTTACAATTTTCCCTTTATCTCATATGAATTGGGTATTTCAAACATTTGTGAGCACTGCAAAATAGACAAAAGTATTTAAAAAAGCTGTTTCCTAGGCTAAGGCTATGGAAACAGTTATAAAGATCTCAGGAGCTCTCCTCACATCTTAGTTCAAAACTGTGAGGCTGTCGTGAGTATGTGAATAAGAGCAGGGAAAAAAAAAGTAAATGAAAAAATGTGACACCTAAGATCCATAAATCAGTAACTTAATCTTCCTGTCTAAATAAGAGGAACTCATCTCATCTGTGGATGCCTATAGCTGAACACATTAATTAAGTTACAGGAGGGTCTCTTTGTAGTCTGTAGAGGGGAGTGAGCGTCTTATAATTCAAATATGTCAGGTTAGAAGAATTCCCTTTTTGAAGCTATCTTTTTTCTCTCCATTGACCATTTAATACACACATAATACCTAGCTCAGACATAAGTATCCAAATTCTGGATGCTCAAGTTGATTCGTGGGGAGATGAAACTCTCCTCAAATTGCCCATAGGTTTTTACATAATCTCTCTCTGCTTTCTGCAGTGAATTGTTCTTCTCTGATGGTCACCCAACAAATACTAGCAATAAATCTCTTTTAAATCTGAAATAGTGCCATGAAAGAATGATTAAAATCTGAAGCAGTTTGTAAATAGACCTCAAGAAATCATTCTCCTGTAGTCTTTAGTATCAGGTACATGTAAATTTTGGTGGAGGAATCTCTGTATGGTACCATTGTCAGAAAATGTTGGTTTACTCTTCCTTTTTCACATTAAGAACTTAGCTTCAGCAACCTGAAATGTTTTCCAAATGCACTCTATAGGATTTAGATTTATATAACTCTTTCTCATGATTAAGTAATTCCAGCAGAAGTGAACTCAGCATTTCAATATATTCTATTATGTTCTCCTTCCTGATTAAGTTATGGCTTTACAGAATATTTTTGTAATAGAAAACATGAGAAATTATGCCACTTTTCTATAATAATATATTTTCTAATTAAGAAACACACCCTGATGGTAACAGCAAGACAGAAACTCTCTGAAGTCAGTACTATCAATTAATTACTGCATAGAATTTGACCTCACAATCCTAACAAACAATTTGTAAATCACCATTAGCAAATCCACACTGTTTGACATGACAGTGCAGCACCCTCTTAGTAACTACGTTGTCTTTAATGCAGATGTTCTGAATCCTAGAGTTCAATAACAGCTCCAATTTGGTCTCTGATTTATTTAGGCCTTTTAGCTGTAATGCAGCACAGCCCTACTGCAAACACACACGTCTGATAGTATATAAAAAACATTTTATTAAGTCACATAATGTTTGTAGGCAAGAACTCCTGTCTCTTTAAGAGCCATGTACCTGATAATTCATGCAGTCAACATACATGCAACATCTGCTTCCATAAAGATTTAATACTCCTTCCTTGTAGAATTTGGATCTCATTGTTCTTAAATGAAGTTAAAAGCAAAGAAATAGCGAACTATATAAGAGCAGAAAATAAAAGCATGTGGGTTTTACAAATAACAGATCCTTACTGGTGAACTTAACACAGACAGTCTTAATTAGACCAGGCAGACTTACAAAACCAATGTAACCCTTGTATAGAGTTCTTATGGAGAAGACAGAAACTCCATGAAGTTTCTCTCTTGATGTATTCCTAGAGGTTTTCCTGCTTGTGAAAAAGATTTTTTTTCCCCAAACTGTACTTTTGCTTTGCTATAAAAGACAGAAAAGCCACCTATACACTGTTTACTGTCAGTTTTTGCCACATTCATACAGTTGAAAATGTCTCTGCAAAGTCTGTGTCTCCAGAACTCTCTGCTTCAGAGACTGCTTCACAACATGAAGACAGATACATCCAAAACTATATTGATTTTAAAAGCATCAGTTTACATGACAGAAAAAGGTGCAAGGGTGAAGAAAATGTGGTAAATATTTCTTCCCAGGATAGCTGTTTCCAAATCAGTCCTTCTTGAAAAGGATTTCAGAGTAAAGTCAGAATAATAGGCTTTCTAGAATTGTTACTACATTCAAGGCACATCTAAAAATTTTATCTCCTTCTATTTCTTCTAACTTTGGATAAAAATGGATGGCAAATTTCCTTCCACTGAAGCAGAATTTAAATTAAGTTGCAATGGTTTCATTTATTTCAAGCAATGAACAATCACAAAAACTGAAGGCCTATCCTGGAGTTCATAGCATCACACAACATTGAGAACTGAAAATGTGAAACATTTTTTGCACTGTTATCTAGAGATAAGACTCCACACAGCCAGGACTTTTCAGACATTTCAGAACAAGTTTGTTTCACTAGAAAGAATTTTAATGGAAAGCCTAACTCCACAACACAAACTATCTCAGGTGAGTATTCTTCATTCTGAATTCCATTTCTTCATCACTCCCACCTGACAAGTTTTTGCAAGACAAGAAATCTGCAATAATGGCAGTCTACACTGAAGCATCCCTAAGCTCCATGTAACCAATATGCAATATGGTTGCTGATGAACTGCAATGTCAGCAAATTCATTATCAGTGAATCACTAAAAGATAGAATACAGCAACCTACAGTGTTGTGAGCACTTGTACAAGTGAAGCCAACTGGATTTGATTCAACCTAGCTCTTATTTTTATCTACTGCTGTCTACTCAAAAATTTGCTGTGGTGTTCATTTCTGCTTTACAACAGCACAGTCTCTTGCTATTTAAACATACTCTGCAGTTTTTTTGGATAGTACTGCAGGGATAGGTAGTCTGACATTCTAAGGCTGAACTTAATCAGAATATGTGGACTGAAGATTTCAGAAAGTATTTTAGCATCTCTGAAAAAAGAATAAGGACAAATTGTTTCTATCACTCCTCCTAAATGCAGCAAATTGAGATCATCAGCTAATGTAAATCAGTAGAACCCACTGAATTTATTAGAGATCTTCTGGTTCACATCTGCAGACAATCTGCATAATCATGTTGTCACATGTAATAGTTATATTATGTTCTCATGATTCCTCTTTAGCTGGATAGAAACGGCTTTCCTGTCCACAAAAATGTTAATTACTTTAGAAAATTCCCATTCCATGTTAGGGCAAGCCTAAGACTAAACTTGTATGTATAATATCTTGAAGTTTTTTGGTTCAGATGCAAGTGGTAAATGAAACTGATTTTTGTGGTATTTTCAGACAATTATAATTTTTTTTCTTTTTGGTTGAATGAAATATTTTCAACTTCTTGAAGAACAAATTGTTATGTTCAGTTACAAACCATTTTAGATTAAAGCAAGTGAAAGAAAAGAGTGTGTTTTGTCAAGACATTATGGGGTTATATTCCGTATTCTCTGGAAGACAGAATGAGGAGAAGGGTTCACATCTCCTATGTACCCCAGGGGAAACCAAGTCATTTTTTATGATGAGTGATATCCACCTTAACAAACAGGTTTATATAATTTAAAATGGCTTCAGAGTTGCATTAGTTTCCTCCCTCACTCCTCAAACTCTTAACAAAAAACAGGATTCATGAATTTTATCTCATAGTCCAAGCTGGATAAAGACAGCAAATGAATACAGAGTTCTTATATCTGTTAAGTTCACTAAAACCTGGACAACCTTTCTTTTAATAAATTATGTTTTAGAGAGTATATAAGAAAATTTGCTATCATTCAGAGGTGTATTGCAACATTTACATTTCTTACTGCTTATCCTATGCAATTACCACCCTCCAAAGAGAAGGGAATGACTCAGAAATTCTGGAACAAACCTTGCCTGTGATAGAGAGATTCATATTCAGGTCTGTTTTGCTGTTTTTCTCATAGTTATGAGAATAGATCTATCAAAAGAGACTTTTAAAGCAAACAGACTGACCAAAGTTGTCTGAATCCATCATCATCATCTCTGTTGGACAAATATACTTAGGACCTGATGGCATTTCCACAATTTGGAATTGGTATTTCTTACTGTATTGATACATACAGCTAAAAGCAGCATTGGAATATCAATACCATTCCTGCTCAACCAGACAGCTTCAGAACCCTCTGCTATTCCCTGCTTATTGTTTTAAATCAGAGTCTTGTGCAGTTGGAAACTCTTCAAGGTCTCATATGTTAAATAATAACTGGCTGTCCATGTCTTTTTTCTGGCAGCAAAAGAAATTGCCAAGCCAGGCTGGCAAGAATTCAGTCTGCTACCTCTAAAGGATCAACAGTCCTCATGCCTATGCTTTCAGAGAGAGAGGAAAAATTTGCTTAAAAAATTCAAAAATTAATGAATATTTTATGGCAACCATCAGCCATCTCAGAGCTGTCACTTGATGATCAAAATTAATAATAGTTTTATTTTCATTTGACTGACAGCATAGTATCAATAATACACAGGTAAGAGTTCTTGCTGTCATTTGTGTTTACCAGTGTTTTCTAACTGATTTTCCTAGATCTTTGTTTTTTATTCTATGTAAGATTCCTTTTCTATATAAAACCATTGCTATCTGTTCAACCCCTCTTATATTCCTATTCTAACATAATGTTTAAATAAAATAAATTGAAAAAAAAAAAACAAACAAAAAAAGCAAAATTATTGATCATATATTTTAAAAGGTTAACCCACACTCAGGTCTGAAAGGGATGATCCAACACACATTTGCTGCACAGCTGGTCTTCCTTTGCATAGTCCTCAGGTCAGCTCCTGCCACAAAGGCACAACCAATGTCTGCCAGAGGAAGCAGCAGTGGCAGGAATGCAGCCAACAAAGCTCTTTGGAGTTAAACAAATCTTTCATCAGGATGCAATTATTTAATCTCATTGATTAAGAATATGCCTGTGCATCCCCCCCTAAGATTTGAGTCCTACTTATGACTGTAGTGCTGTGTATTACAATGTATCCTCCATAGGGCAGAAAATTTAAGTGGATGTTTAAAAAAGAAAGACCAAATAAATTTCTATACCTACTAAACTGATAAACACTCATCATAACTGTACAAAGACTGTGGAAAATGATTTCGTGGTTTGCCCTGTCAGCAAAAATTCTAGCAATTTTTAACCATGTGCCAAGGTGTATTTTCTCCTGGCACAAAAATGAAGAATATTTCAGAAAAGGATTCTATTTTATTTAAAACACTTCAAAGAAGTTTGCTCCGTTGGGCGTATCCATATAGGTTTCAGCTCCTCTGGACCTCCTGCAGAACAGGACTGCAAACAGTAAGAGGCTGAAGTTTCCAGCAATTTTGCTGGAAGATAATTTGTCAAGGATGGAACCCAAGCACCTGTTCTGATTTCATAGCTGAGTAGGAATGCACAAAAGCACAACACAAATGGAAGTCACTACTTACACTAACTTATTTGTAGTTTTACATACCATGAATTGGTCACAGTACCAAGCCTGCCAGAGTTCAAGACGTGTTTGGACAATACCCTGAGGCACATTGGGTAATTTAGGGGATGTCCTGTGCAGCTTGACCTCAATGTTTCTTATGTGTCCCTTCCAATTCAGGATATTCTGTGATGATTCTATTATAATTTCTTTGTTATTCTTACATGTATTCCCTAAAGAAGTAGCAGATTTGCCCTCATCTCAGCAGAGTTCCCCCAGGAGTCTGTGAGCCATGTTGAAACTTATATACTAGTGAATATTCAACCCTTTTTAGTCTCTATAGTTAGAAGTGCATTCTTTATAAAAGGATCTTAGTGAGGGTGGAATGCTGAAATTTTCTACTGAAGTGCTTTTAAAGCAAACATGCCTTGAGCTGTTATGGATGAAAGGTGTTTGTTAAATTGCTTGATGTTACAAATATCTGAAATTGAGTGGGTGATTGATTTAATTGCAGTTGTCAGACTGGTTTTAAAAGCATATTTCTCATTTTCTGTTTTTCAGATCTGCAGAATAGTTGGATTCTGAACATAAAGAAAAGAAAGTGTCTGACAATACTAATCACAAAATTCAGCTTCTGGCTAAGCCAAGCCACACTGTCAAGATGAAATGCTGCAGAATTTTTAAAACAGTCTGGCCAATGCATTTAATCTCTGAATAGCAGTGCCCCTGTTGTTCCAGTCACTGCTATTTTCTGAATAAAAATGTCTAATAATTGTGATACTGTGCTGCTTTCACATAAATGTAAATATATGAAATAATAGAAAAAATAGGAAAATTAGTGAATGGTGTGATGCTGCAACTTCCAGCTTGGTAGCCTCTCCCAAGTTGCCAAACCCTATCAGGGACAGGGGATCCTTCAAAACTCAGTTCCTCAGCCTTGTGTCAATGCTTGCTGTTCTAGAATAAAAGCAATTCAAGCAGCATTTGGAATGTGATTTGCTCCAGCCTGATTCTGTGCTGAAGCACAACAATAAATGCTGCTGGTTTGTTAGTGTGCTATGTTTCTGAAGTTGCCACTGTTTAAAACCTGAAACAATCAGGGTAAACTTCACCAGAAGGGCTTTAGTTAGGTGATGCTATTGCTCAGAATGCCACTCTGCTAAAACACTGGTATAATAGTTAGGCAGCTTCCCAATCTCTCCTGTTGAATTTGTATCAGTTCTATATTGTGTACAATAATCACAGGTTTGAAAGGCTAGAGAAAATTTTAGGCAATTTACCATGACAAGTCCTGTTCCTTTCTTCTTTCCAGTGAAAGATGAATGTTGTAGCGTTTCAAAGAAAGCAGAGAAATTGTAATGGGAGAAACTGTGAAAAAGCCTCCTCTGGCAGCACAGGATACCCTGCAGCTTGAATCTCAGCTGCTTAGAAAATTAAGAGTCAGCGAGGTGAACCCCGAGATGAAGTGTTGTGGATAAATGATCTTCTCGAGTCAATAGTGGCTGAAAAATAATTAAATTAACATTTTCTTGTGAATTCATAAAAATCTAAGGTTCTCCATGCAGTCAGTTGCTATGGTTCTTCTCTTGAGTGGTAACTCATCACATAAGTAATCCTTTAATTATTTTTTATTACCAGCCCATGTCCTAAATTTCTTTTCTGACGCCTTTGAAAATACTGGCCTTGCATCTCAAATCTCCTAAAATCTGTTTTGAAACACTTACTAATGTGAAAGTTCCCCATTGATTTTAACGGGCTTTGGATCAGCCCCATGAATAATAGGGAAAAGTCATAATTTCTTTCATATGCTTTATCACTGGGAAGCAAAGAAAATTACCTTTGTGCACAGTGTGCTTGTACAGCTTGGTATTTAGTTCTCAGTTAGATGATATTATTGTCTGGCATCAAAGTGAAGTTCAGAGAAACAAAATGAAAAAGCTTATAGGAAAACATTTATTGAAGCACAGGATAATCTTAGATTTACTTTTGTTTCACCACACACAATTGTATCTGGAGGAATGTGCACATCAGCAAAGTCCTGAGCAGGCAGGTCTTTCAAGGTTTCACATAAAATGACAGATACCAGGAGGCATCAGACACCTTCACAGCTTTAGGCATCATTAACTAACATTGTCTAAGATGTGTGGGGTTCACAAGAGGCCTCTGTTTGGCTCTTACAGAGGGAAAACAGTTTGTCTCATTATTGAGAGGTCTGCACTGGAGGTTACTGAGGAACTGAGGTGGGACCTCATGGCCCTGCCTCGTGAGGGGAAGGGGAGGAGCAGGCACGGATGCACTGATCTTTTGTCCCTGGTGACCAGTGATAGGAATGGCCTGGAGTTGTGTTAGGAGAGGTTTAGGTTAGGTATTATGAAAAGATTTCTAACCCAGAGGGTGGTTGGGCATTGGAAAAGGCTCCACAATGAGGCTGCCACAGCACCAAGCCTCAAAGAGTTCAAGAAGACACATGGTGTGATCCTTTGGGACCGGGAGTCAGACTCAATGATCCTGGATATTCCCTTACAACTCAGGGTATTCTATGATTCTGTTTTTCTCTGATCTACAAAATTTCCACCTTCAGTGGAATCTGGATTAAGACTGTGAGGCACAATTTAAACTGTGCAAGGACACCTAGAACTAAAACAGATTCAACACAAGTATTGGAAACAGAATTATGGGTGTACCCTACTGTCACTCCATAAGTACAGCTATAGCACAACAGACATGGAAATTTGTCTTCAGTATTATATTGAAGAGATGTAGAAATACCAAACTGGCTATGGTGGTGTGCTATTATAATTTCTGAGTCTGACATTTAAAAGACACGAAAAGTAATGTTAATTGGTAAGGAAAAGATGGTAAGTGCATGCAAAAATACAGTAATTATTTATAACCCTAGAAATGGTCCAATAAAAGAAAGATAAAAAACCCCACATATTTAACTCAAAATCATGCATTAAAAATTCAGGCAGTACTTTATTTGCAGATTCTTTATTTCTGTTTAAAAGCCCTTCTATCCAACACAAGTTTAAGCCAGGTCTTTATGTACCATTTGTCATAATATTGCAATTTAATTAACATCACAAAGTGCTTTACTGTATTTCTGGTGTCAATGCCTATACTTGACTTCTATCTGGACCTTTTCTAAAGGTTTTCATGAGGTACCTGAATGGAAAATTCCTATTTAATGTCCTTTTTTTTCTCATCAAGAAATTTCAATGGGGAAATTCTCTCCAGCTCTAATAACTGCTCATTTATTGCTGAGCAAACATATGGTGGAATGGAAAAGCCATAGACTGTTCAGCTCTCCTGGTGGCAGTAATGCTGGCTTGCCTCCTTCCCTCTCTCACCACTTCAGTGGTTCTCTAATGCAGGACAGTGACCTTGAAAGCCAAATTTTTTTTTTGTGTAATGTGTCCATTGCTGCTGATATAGGAGCTGGTGACTGAGCTGTTGGCCTGTGGGCAAACTGAGCTTTGCCTTCAAAGGTACCTGGGCAAGTCGAGCAATTCTGCAATTCTGCAAACAGTGAGAAGAGGAAACTAAATCCTTCTGGCAATATTTGCTTCTGGCTGTGGCAGTGCACCTGAGGTGTTCCCCTGTGCAGGGCATTGCCAGGGAGGGGTAACAAAGGGGTTTGGTGAAAGCCTGCACACACCAGTGGGTGTGTGAGGGCTCTCCCTAGGGGCACTGGCAGGAGGGCTCAGTGGGTGACAACAGGGGGCAACAGGGATAAAAGGGATGGTCAATGGTCCTGAGCCTGATACAATTGCTGGGACACGAGGCTCGGCAGCTGGGAAAATGGACACACATGTCCTGGGTGGGGACTTCAAGCATTTTACTGTCTGTCCTACCTTTGCTTTATTAGCTTTAAAACATGCAGGTGTTTGATGAAATGTTATTCAGAAAGGCCCAGTTAAACTCTTCATCTGGACCTTTCCACAGTATAAAAATGTGGGCCCAACAGAGCAGATGCAGGTGTTGACTTTCTGAGGCTGGCAATGGCATCTTCCCTCGGCCTCCCTGACCCTCTCGTACATTTGTTTCCCTAGGTAGAAATTAGTTTATCCATCTTAGCACCCTGGACCCTTGACCTGCCTTAGCCAGAGGGAGCAGATGCTTTCTCTGTGCTTTAACCTCACAAGATATTTTTGGCTTTGCACACAACAAGGAGGTAGGTAAAGTGGTGTAGGTGCAGGAACATCTGGGCTGAAAGACAAAGGACCAAGGCATATGCAAGTGACCTGCCCTGAGAAAATCCAACCTTACAGATTGTTAGAAGGGTTGCAAGTGCAATCATTGCCTCCAGCCTATGCTCATGTTTGGATGTTATTTAGGGGACACTAGTCAGACACAGACTATTCCCAGTAGTCTTTCCTTTGAGGGGCAAGGATACTCCTTTATGAGTGCAAGAGACTTGTCACATTGACTTAATGGAGGTCTCACAAGATTTACTAACCTTGATGTAACTTCAAGTACTCTACCTCTTCTTCAGCTTTCTCACGTGGTTTTGACACAGACAAAAATAAAGAGATAACTGTAGCATGTATAAAACATAATTAACCATCTATAACCATCAGGTTTTCATTTAAGTTATTATTAATTTTATTTTTAATGCTTCTATGTGTTAATTACCACTTTTCTAACAGATAACCACACTTGAAGATGTCTATTTCAGAGTCCAAGGCTGTCTAGGTAATCAATGGAGAGAGACAAATGCCTCTTGGGGACAATCTTGAGACCCTAAATTAAGAACCTAATAATTAAAAAAATGAGATGCAATAATTCGTTTTCTACAGAGTCTTGAAAAATCCTCTAAGAAGTAGAAATTCTTCCTCATTTTTTGAGCTGATGAAGGGCTCCTTTTTTCCCAAATAATTTGTGATTTGAATATATCATGTTAAATATAAATAAGGTTATGCTTTCTGCTACAGATCTCATTTTGACTTCCTTTTGCTCTACCCTGATTAATTTTTTAAAAATTAAGACTTATATGGTTTTAGTGGGATTAGTTATACACAAATCAAGGCAGTAAAATTTCAGGTAAGGAATAAGGAACCTGCAAAGAGAGAGTCAATAACATTTATTAAAATGCTGCTATTTTATACACGGTTAAATATTTAAACACAAACAAATATAAAGAATCCCACTCAAAAACTCTGATTTTAGCATCAATATCTTATAATATACAGTGTACAGTCTAAACAACAAAGACATCTTTGAGCAGTTTAAGGTTAAACATTTTGATAGACCAAGAAATTCATGCCTGGACTAGATGTAATATACTTTTATTGTGCCTGAATTTTCTCATGAATGGGACTGTAATACCTTATGTAATGGAAAGAGAATATGAACAGGGCATTTATATTCAAAGAGTACTATGAAATTTCATATTTTCCCCTTTGGGTTTTCTGAGTGAGGCTTTATAATTCTAGCCACATATGCAAACACAGATAAAATATCTGGCTTCTTTTTTGGCCAGGGGACAGAGATATGAGTCATGGAAAGCAAGATTTATTGGTCTACCAGAAACTTTTAGTTTAAATTTTCTCCTGTCAAATTCTTTCAAAGAAACTGAATCTGCATGTAATTGCACACAACCATGAAAAGTGCAGCTTACTCTTTGACTAATTTAATTCACTGCCTTTTTGCTGAGGTTCTGGCCTGTGGCTTTGCTCTAATAGACACAAATCTTGTGTTGACTTATCCAAGTCTCCTGTCTGATTTACTGTTTTAATGTACCAGTGATAAACAGCTTAATATACTCCTTGCAGTGCTAGAACATACTGTCCCATTATTGTCATATTGCCTAAAGGTGTGAGTTGACACACAGCCTTTTCTAAAACCTGTGCAATGCTTGAGAACCACATGAAAATAAGAATTAAATAATGAGATGGGTGGCTGGGCTATGAAATTGGCATCCAGCTCACTGGAGCTTGAAGGGACAATAGCACCAGTGTCACAGAGCAGCAAGAGAAATTCCAAAGATCTGGCTCCCTGCTGCCAAGGGGAAAACTCCACAACCTGATCCCTTGGAGCTTTGGGAGCTCTGGCATCAATAGGTGAGTCAGGACTGGCTGGTTTGTACCAGGGGAGCCCATCTGTGGGGTCAGGAGTTAAACCCCACTTGGAGGGAGGTTCACCTTGTTCCAAGGAAAAATCCTGAAAACTCTAGTGAGTTCTGGAGTTATAGGTCTCAAAATAACTGGGTCCTGACTTCAGGGGAGATATAGTGATTATTTTGGCTAGGGACTGTCCCCATTTTCCAGGTACATCTGCCAAAGGGAATGGACATTTCAGTGCTATGGTGTTATGAGCTGTTTGCTCAATAAATGAGGTTTTGTTGACATGTAAAATGCTGTAGCAATACGGTGTCTTCTGTGAAGGTACACAGTTATCCAGGGAAGCATTCATTTATTGTTGAGTTTGTGAAGGTCCCTAGGATGAGGTGAGAGATGAGAATCTGACTCCATGTTCTCAGAAGGCTCATTTATTATCATATTCTATTCTATTCTATTCTATTCTATTCTATTCTATTCTATTCTATTCTATTCGCTATACTAGAGATAGGATACAGACAGAAAGCTTAACAAGAATGATAATGAAACCTTGTGGCTGACTCTTCAGAGTCCAACACAGCTGATGGTGACTGGTCATTAAGTAAAACCAATTCACATGAAACCAATCAAACGTGCACCTGTTGGTAAACGATCTCCAGCCACATTCCAAAGCAGCAAAACAGGGAGAAGCAAGTGAGATATTTATTGTTTTCATTATTTTCTGAGGTTTCTCAGCTTCCCAGGAGAAGAAGTCTTGGTTAAGGGATTTTTCAGAAAATATAACAGTGACAACTTATACCCAGAAACTGGGTGTGTTTAGACAGTAATATATGAGTATGAAAAAGCAGTTTAGGGAAAACTTGACTGACTTCTTTAATTGATCAATACAGCCTTAGATTTCAGAAGGAAAAAAAAGACTTCTTCAGCAACCTAAAGGAGTGTTAATGGATATCCTCAGCAGCATCTTCAAAAATTTAAGTACACACAGGTCTTTCTCCTGCTGCATGCCTCACAGCATCCCTGATGGGAGCACAGTGCTCCTAGGCACATTTGGAGCATGACACGTTGGCTCTCCTGTTTGCTTGCAGTGGTGACATCTCTGTGGCACAACATTAACTCAGAAATAAAAGCCCTGAATTCAAGGATATCCTAAGCCTATGGAGGTTTCAATTATATTTGTTCACACAGAAAAATGCTAGAATGGCCAGACTACAAATTATAGGCATCTAAGGGGTTATTTTACCCAGACACCCTCAGCATATCATATCCTCAAAAGGAGGGAATGGTTAAACCATCCCTGGACCTCCTAGAGAGTGTAAAGCATTATGCTGGGTGTGAAGCAGCAGAGGGCTCTGCTGTCAAGATTAATTATGGGTTTTATCCCAAAACTGTAAAATCCATAAAATCTATAAATGACACATAAAGGAGAGTTTCTGGACTCTGGACTGAGAAATGAGTAGCTGAAGCCCAGTGCTAGTGAGCCTGTGGGCTTCCTCCAGGCTACTTTTCCTCCTTCATGGTATTTAAAAAAAAAAAAAAAAAAAAAAAGAAGGAAAAAAAAGAAAAAATGCTGTTGATTAAATGATTTAATGTCCTAATTGGATTAAATCATATTTCAAAAGGTCTCTTCTGTTGGCATAATACTGACTTCATTTAGGTTTTTGATGAAGAGATTGAAAATAAAAAAAGAGATTACAGTTCTGTCTGGTATAGTGATGTTATAAGAAAACATTATGATTTGGGGAATCTCCACATTTCATTGGGTTTTGGACTTTATATTTTTTTTTTTGCTGACTTTTTAATACGAGGTATTGTGTTCTCTCTCCTTTGGATTCTTAACCTCAGAAGGACTTTAAAAAACTGCTGTTCAAACATTTGTACACATTCCTCCTTCATGAGCGCTCTTCACATTTTCACATTCTGGAAATGCTCTTGTGAACAAATATTTGCTCATACAACAGTTCTCAAAAGGTGAATAAAAGAACAGGAACATTATCAAGGCAAATACGTGTGGCGCCTGGTACACGAACATTTATGATCACATTTTGGCAGGACTGAGCCAATGCCAACAGGGCTTCAGCACAACATACAGAAGTGCACTTTTACAGATTCAAAGATATGCATTACTGCAGCAAGAATTAGAAGATCATTGTTCTTGGAGGGTTCCCTGGGTGATATTCTAGCCCTGATAAACTGAGGGACACCTCTCCTGCTTTCTGTCATCAGAAGTAATTTCATATGTTCAGATATTATTCCATATTTTACTTCCACCTTATTTAAGGACATAACATTCTCTTGGTTGCTTGGATTTTTTGCTGAAAACAACTAACAGAAATTAAATTGAGATAAACTTTATTTGACAGCCCAGTGCAAAACCCACCAAAGTCAAGAGAACAACTTATGTTCAGAGGGCTTTTAGCCAGCTGCTGACTGACTATGACATGTCTGAAATGGACTAGCAGTAGGATTTATGGTGCAAGAACCAGGCTGGTTTTGTTTTATCTCTTTTAATAATGTTGAATGCCCCACAGGAAATATTCAAGCTCAGATATTAAGGCACCAGACTAAAGGTAAGAGTTGAGATCTCGGAGACTGCACAGCTGACCAGTACAGTTAGAAATACACCTAATGGATTGTGATGTCCTCAGTCCCTGGTAATGTTTGCAGCATTAGGAACAAACCTTCCACTACTGGTACTTCCCTTTGACAGCAGAGGGAGCATTTCATCCAGTAACTCATTTCTTTTTCTATATTCTCCTGAAAATCCTGGCAATGGTTAATAAATAATTACATTACCAAACCAAATATCTCTAATCAGGCAGATAGCCTGTGGTTGGTTAGCAGTAAACCAAGGTACAGCAGCTGAAAAAAAGTAAAGTATAGGAAAATCAGAAGCTGTTAATGGTGGAGATCAGAAACTGTTTCTCCTTTTCTACTTGAGAGATAATTTTATGAAGAGTAAGGATCTAAATGAGTGAAAGAGAATGTTTTTTCACTACTAAAAAAAAGAACCATGAGAGGAAAAGTAATTTGTAAATATTAAAAATTCTCAACAACTAAAGACCAAACAAACAAAAAACCTGGTTAAGGAGAGTCCCCAAACCTCAAATTTTGTCTCAAATTTTTAAGGTCTGGCTGCTCAGAACTCCCCATGATTTTCTTTCAGACATGTCTGTGCTGAAAGCACCAACAATTTTGTTACAGAATCCAGGCCTTCAGCTGCTGGGGAGGTAAGGGAGAGCAGACAATAAAAATCAAGCTTCAAGTACCTGGAATACAAAGGGCATCACTGATTTAACAGCATCCTGTGTAAGGGTAACAGATAAAAAGGACAGTGACAAAAAACACGTTTTAGTAGCTCTGATTAGATGATAAATATGAAGTAGCAATTTCCTATTGCAGTAGTTACTTATGGAGATGATTCTCCCTTTTTTAAAAATGTGCTGACCCTGTCTCCTGCCATTTCTGGTTAGAAAAATCCTTACTGAGTACATTAACAAATGTAGCCTGTACACTGCAGCCACAGCACTGACAGTACTGGCTTTTCCATGAGCTTTCCTCACTAGAGAGTTTACTGATCATATTGTTTGTTTCATTGAATGGTCTTTTTATTTTTCCTTGGCCTTTTCTCAAGCAGACTATGATACTTCAAAGAGATTTTATTAAATGAAGACCACTTGCCTCCAGGTGATATTAATAACTTGGATTCAACTACACTCTGAACTGGTTAAAACCAGGCTGCATTCATATGTCAGGTTAAACCATGAGATTCTAAAGATGAGCAACTGCTTCTCTAAATCAGTGGAAATTTTGCTTCTTCAAGGAGGAGGTCACAAACATTAAAAAAGTTTTATTTGCTCATTAACTTAGGCTTCAGCCCTGAATCAAGGTCTGCCAATATTTTTAACAAAACTTGTAATACAACCTGTCTTCAAGGGATACAGAATGTTTCTGATTACATAGACAGCCATTGGTGTATAAGGTAAGGTAGACAATAAAATATATTTTGAAAGTTTTAAAAACTCAACACTTGATTAGGAGCAGGCTGAAAGCAATGTTTAAGCTGAAGCCCGCTCTCTAAAAATGAAATGCTATAGTCAGAAATTTCATTTAAGGATCAGGGACTCTTACTCATGACTGTCTTATTCTAAGAAGGCTTTTTGATCTGTAACATCACTGTAAGGTTGTGGATGGACCTGATACGTCACTGATCTCAGAATCTAAGAATGGTTGAGATTGGAAAAAATCACTGGTGGTGTTCATCTAGTCCAACCTTCCTGATAAGCAAGGCTGTCCTAGACCACGTGGCAAAGGATTGTACCCAAACAGTTCTTGAATATCTCCAGTGAAGGAGACTCCACAACCCCTCCAGGCAAGAGATAACTCCAAATCTCTCAATTTTTATGTTCCTGCCTCTCTTATCAGACTTTTTCTGTTATTTTTCACCCTGCTCCATGGAATGGAATATTAATATATTTGAATATTTCTTTTACTATTTGAATCAAGGTTTCCTAACCATTGATGTGGTTGGCCAGGAACACATTTGAAATGAACATACCCCTGTACATTTTTCCAGGGTGACTCAGCCAGTCTCATAAGCATACTGCAAAGCTGGAAGCATTGTATGGTTTCTGAAGTGAGGACTTTTATTATCTACAATGAAAAGGCAGTTTTTTAGATTCACTAGCCTAAATACTCATGATTTCTTATTAAGCCAGTTTTCTAAGTGGAAGTAACTGTGTACCTAGCAGTGTACATTTTGTACAACTGTGTACCTAGCAATGTTAAAATTACTCCCACACAAAAAAAAACCAAACAAACAAACAAACAAAAAAAAAAAACAAAAACCCATACAAACAACAACAACAACCAAGAGGAAGATCAGCTCTTTGGGTATTTTGCTGCTTGAATTTTGCAGGCACTTTTAGGATCTCTCTGGCTGGCCTTTAATTGCATATTTGTCCATCTCTACTCGAAGTGTGGAGAAGAGCTGTTTTATTTTGAGTAGGCAATATGCATACCCTGAAATTTGTGACAGGCACATGCTGGGCTATTTTTATTAAAGAAACTCCAGAATCCATGGCATGTTACAATAAATGCTTATCCTTGCACATTCTTAGAGATGAATTTAAAAGAAACAGGAGAATGAGGCCAGCAGCTAAGATACCTGTCTAGAAAGGGGGACTAAGATTTTCAGCAAGTGGTAGGAACAGATCCAAGTCCTGTCTTAGCTTAGACCTATTTGAGTTGATGGGTTTGCACTTGTATAAATGAGAGAAGAACTTGGCTTGTAAACTTCAAAAGACTCACAATAGAAAACAGGGAAAAAACCAGAAGAAATGAAAAAGCAAACAATGCCATGTGGAATGAATCTGAGACATCCCATCCCAGTAAGAGCACTCAGCAGTCCATTATATTTATTCAGATCAAATGCAGACTGTGAGATATATAGACTATGTTAGGATAGGGTGGGAAAGCAAAAATGTTCAAATAAAAGCATTATTTTGGCAGTGCTGCTGAGATTAATGGGGTTTACAAAAAGAGTGCATCTAAGACTGGCACTGGAACTCCTGATAGCTAAGCAGGTTCACAGGGATGAATTTATTATGACAACCCGAATGCTGAGGAAAAGAAAACACAAAATCAGGACCTATAATTTCATATGAAGTAATTACTGGTAATAAAAAGGTTTAATTTAAATCGAACAATGAGGTTTGAAATTGAACAGGAATATATTATAATAAATAATGTATTTTTATAATACCTGAATAATCAAAGCACAAATATAGAAAGAGGCAAATTAGTCCTTCGAAAGAAAAAAAAATTCTTTTTTCAATGGAAAAAATACTTTTGCATACTAAGTACTGAAGACCTGCATCGCCTATGTGGGTCAGGGAAGCCTACATGGTCCCCATTCAAGCACATAGTACCTTTTAACTATGAAAATTATGGCTATCTAAAGCTTCTTGGAGATAAGTGAATTTGTAGGTCAAACTTGCAGAAAATATTCTATGTGCTCATTTTGGTGCTGTTGTGTAACCACAGGGTTACTTTTTCTGCTTGTTGAAGAACAGCTTCTACTCCTAAAACATCCTCAGAGGCACAGGAGCTTTACCATTTCTTTTTCATTGGCTAAATTTCAAAAATCAGTTATGAAGAGTTCAGAGGGGCAGGAAGGTGTCCAACACAGAATTGCTCTAAAGAAAGACTCAGCTCCACTTCAGGGTGCAGCAAACCTAAGACCATCAGCTGTACTCTCCAAATGAAGGCTTTCAGTGTTCTACTGCTTTTCAGCTGGTTCCTGTAGCAGGTTTTTTGTGTTAACAGAGAAAACTCTGTTTTTCTCTGTTAACACAAAAAGCTCTCCCTTGCAGAGAGCTACTCATGGTGTCTGTAGCAGCATGGTTAGGTGTCAGATGATTCACCTTTTGAATCTCGCATTTCCTGCGTGTCAGAGTCAGCCTGGGGAGGCTGGCTTGGACACAGATACCCCAAACAGTTTGAGTGGGAGGAAAGTACAATTTTGACCTGATGTACTAAGAGATACCTCTCTGAAACGCTCTTAAACTTACTATTTTTATCTTATTTTTCAAGTACATAGCTTGACTTATTTACCTGTCCTGAGTTATTTAGCCACATATGCACACATAGGTTTGACTATATTTTCCCACTTGCTATTGATTCCTATGGGTGAAACTAATCTAGATGTAGTGGCTAATAAACACAGACCAAAAGGCAGGTGAAATTACATCATGAAGTTTATAGCAATTCCTGAAGAGACAAGAGCCTCCAAAGAGACTATATAGATAATCCTCCTTATGACCCACAAGAAAGTTGTTTAATCTGAGGAAATATATAGCACATGTAGGATTTGTTTCTAATAGGATCATCTAAATATTTCAAAAGTCACTCCAGCTAACAGAACTTTAAAATTATTTCATGCCTCTGTGCCAAACTGAAGAGGTAGAACAAACTTCCATTTGCTTGAAAAGAAAAAAAAAATATATTAAAAAGCGTTATTACCCCAATTCTTAGCTCTACTAGTAGAATTTCATTTTGCTAGTCCATTAAAATCAGTACTTTTTGTTGGTAACTTGAAATATGGCTATCTTTTTGCAAATTGTGATTCATAATTGAAAAATCATGACATAACCTGGCTTTGGTTTCACAAGTTTGTGGAGAGGAGGTATAAATATTCAGTAAAAAATATTTGCAAAAGATCTAGATATAGATTTTTTTTGTGTCTGTGGGCATGCAAGCAATTCTAAAGGGTGAATATGTTTTTCTTCTTTCCATTTAAATTAGACGAAATTGTGGTGGTGCCAGGTTGACCACTGTTATCTTTGTACCTTAATTTTATAAGACAAATTCTTATTTTGGAAAGCAACCTCTGTGCTTTGATAGAAGCTTGCAATTCTATCAAAAATTCTCACCCTATCAGAACATGAATTCCATTGGAATCAGTAACATCCCTTTCTTCTTGAGGGGCACTCCCCTCAAGAGCTCAAAGCTCCGAAGCATGATTTATTGGGAAATTTAGAATAATTTTAAGGTTTTATAGAAGCTTCTTTTTCAATATTTTGATTTTGGAGCATTTTATGCTTTATTAAACATTCTTCCAGATGTAGTAAAAGTATTTTCCTTGATGCTTTAAACTCAAAAACCTGTCTTTTACTTCAGTGAATATATTTATTCTATAAATTAGTCAGCTACTACACTTGACAAAACAGTGCCTACTGTACCTACTTGGAAAATCTTAGGTACAATTAAGTTGTGACATAATTATTGTTTAATATGCTAATGTAACTTACATTAATTTAGTTTTCCTAAATTTTTACTTCAGAATTTGGATTAAAAAAAGAGATAATTCAAAGGCAAGCTTCTTATTCAGTGACTATCTAGTATAGTAAATTGAAATAGGAGGGAAGGTTTAGTTAAGTTTAAAGTTACAACAAATAATTTAAATATATTTTGTCTATTTAAAAAGCGAAATAAATATAATCAGTGAAATTAAATATCCTTCATGCAATAATCCCAGAATTAATTAGTCTTTAGAAGATCCATAATTGAACACACCATCCATCACCTTATAATGAACCTGAAGGAGAATGATTGCAAAATGCCAATTCTCCACCAACAATAGAAATAGTGCTGATCCATTATGCTACAACATCAATTTTCTGTACTTTGTTTTTTAAATTTTTGTATTGTTAATTAGAAAAAGCATTTATTCGGCATACTTTTATTTTTATAGGCATACCCAGGGGAGGGTTTTTTTTATTTTTGTAATTCTTGTAAGCATGCAATGGCTTAATTGATATTAGCATCACACATCTATCATTAACTCTTAACTTTCTGTGTTAGTGAGTTTTACTCAATTTTACATATTACTATAAATTTTAAGTGGGACGTCTTTTATGCTTTTCTCTTTTAACATGAAATCTACCAAAGCTATTCTGAGAGTGTGGGAGAACAAACATATTTGAAATAACTTTCTCTCTTGCAAGCATTAAATTTTACTGAAAGCAGTTTCTTCTACATTGACACATATATTAACACTTACTGAGGATGTGGTTGAGGAGCAGTAAACATTCCCTGATAAATAAGTTCAAATTGTCTTTGTTTCTAAGAATGAAGTAGTTCTGTAGATTGCAAAATTAATTGGATTATTAAATGTAGTGTCTTGTCCTGAGATATAAGTATTATTTATGGCTACAGCTTCATCAGGATTAAGAACAAATGAAATATATCATGTTGCCATCCTGGAAAGTACAAAATGCCCCTCCTGGCTTAAAGGATAAATGACATAATGCTTGTTATTGTAAGCCTCATGCTAATAACTACAGATTAAATGTCACTGTCAGGCATTTTGAAATCTTTACTATGTTCATAATTACTTTTACCTTTGGTCAGGTTAAAACAGTGTGAAAAATCTCCTGCTGATTTTAATAATTCCAGACTGATCCAAGCACATTGTTCAATCTTACAGCACATCAGTATTCATGGTCTTCCTGCAGCTTTACTTTTCCTTATTCTCTTAGCATTAAAGGGCCAAAAGAAATCAGTGGGTCTAACAAAAAAATCAAAACCAAACATAACAGAAATTTTTTGGTTGCTGTAAGAATCCGAACACATTGGAACTCAAGTCTGAACAGAAAAATACTTTTATAATCTGTAAAAGCCCAGAAAAAGAGACTCAAAGGTTATTTGAAGTATTTTTGCCTCTGACATATAATGGTCTTGTGCTCCTTGGGAGCACGTAGCTCGAATAACCTACTTAATTAAGTTCAAGGAGAGTGAAAAGCAGGAAAATTGCATTCCTGAATGAGGTTAGATGGAAACTCTATTTTAAAGCTAAATTAAGGTAGCTGAATTCACATTGTAGCAGTATTTTAGGCACCTGAATGCCAGCAAACGTCTCACCTACCAGATGAGGCAGCCCAAGTCCTCACAAGCAGCATCTCCTTCCAGGCAGACAGATGAGGGAACAGGCAGGAAACTTAGATGGCAGCTATGTTTGACCAACACAAACACTTCTGTTGAAGATGACCAAAATAAGTGGGAAAGGTGGCAGCAGAACAAAGATACCCCAGTTCTTCATCTAGGATTGCATATCTGTGCCTTCTTAGTCAATGCTTAAAATCATTCAATGCCAATGTACTATTGGACTTACATTTTATAAAGGATATTGGCAAAAAATCAATGTAGAAAATAAGATTTCCTCCATTTATTGCTTCTCTTTTTTAATATAGAAGGAAGTAACAATTTTTAAAATTTGCTGACAAGTGTTATGTCAACATATGGCCTACATGTGCATTTTCTGGGTTTGTATTCTAAATATTATTAGGAGAGTAAAAATAAAGGTTAAGAAAAAGTTGATTTCAAATGTGGGTATATTCGTGGCAGACATTTCTGTCCTGAAGTGAATAAAATCAATTCATGCTGACCTCAGAAGTCGGGTTTGACTTTTGCTTTCCTAGGTGAGTACTCTTTGGTGTCTGGAAGCTGCAGACTGAAGACATCAAAGGATGAGCTGCAAGTAACAAATGCTGCTGACATTTAAGTCATCACATCTGGAGTCAGCATAATTCTATTCACCTGGAACACTCTTATAGCCAAAAATGTCACAGAATGGTTTAGAAAACTACTTAAAACCTGTCAAAAGTGTACACTTTAAAAATGATAAATTAGTCATTAAGTACCACAGATTTTTGTCTCAATGTTAAATAAAAAAGTCACATGGGAGCACCATGTCTTCCAGGAACTAATATAATGAACTCACCTCCAGCTGAAATGCAAAACTATAATATTAATTTTTATGCATTTAGGCACTTAAGATCAAATATCTTAAGCGCTGTGTGAATAGTACGTGAATCATGGATCAAATTGACTTTAAAGGGGGCTAAGAGCTAAGGTAGATGTAATGTCTTTTCTGCAGTATTTGTGGGCTTGCCAATTAAAAAAAATTGATATTTTTAGCCTGAATGAACTCAAAGCACCAGTCTTGGTTTTATAAATTACATCAATGAACTTTTGGGAGTACAAACCAGGAGCTCAGGTAGCTTGGAACAAAGTTCTTTTGTTGTGTGTATGGCTGAGGAAAGGGGAAGCTGTGCCAACAAAAGCTTTTATTTTGTCCTGTGATCTCAGCCAGACCAAAACAGGTCACATTGAGATTTGGTGTGGCAGTCAGATCTTGGCATTTCAAAATCAAAATAAACTTCCTAATAATCCAGTGCTGGCACTGGGGTAGCATAATCAGGGATCTGCTATAAGTCAAAATGACACAGTGCCTCACAAAGAAGTTAAATTTTGTACCTTCTTAAATGCTACTAAATGTAATAGATGTTTTCCACATTAATAGCCTTTAATAGTAGATAATTTTGAAACATAGCTGCCAGATTAATTTTGACCACACATCCAACAGGCAGTAATACAATATATAACCTGTAAGCCTGCCTGGTCTTCCTCCAGTCAAGTGTGGTGGCCTGCTGTGGCAGGGAACAGCAACCCTTCTGTTTCTGTGTGTTTTTCTACCTCTATGTTATAAATAAGGATTTTAACGACGGAAATCTGCCAAAAAATCAAAAGCCCGTTTAGTGATTATATCAACTTTTTCTCATTATATCCTCTCATGTATGTTATTGTGGGCTTTCTATTACCTTTATTTCTTCTTCCATTTTTTCTATATTTATGAGCAGAAATTATTTTCTTTATTGTCTTTTTTTGTTTTTAAGATTCTCATCTCCTTAAGTCTCCTCATATATCACAGGTTTTCCTTCTTTCCTGATAACCCAGTAGCCATTCTTAGTATCTCCTCTGGTTTAAATTAATTTTCTTCAACAGAGATCTCTCCACAGAGATATTTTGATCATCATAGTCATTCAGATTTGGGATGATGATTCCATCTTCCTCTGCAATTATGCTGACTTCCAGTACCTACTGGTTTACAACAATACTTACAATAAGGTTTGTATTTTCCTATTAGAACTTTAATTCAGACTTTTCTAAAGACTATAAACTGAGACATTCCCTTAAAAGCCTTTTTCCAGCCAGATATTATCTTCCTCAATCACTGTCTTTCTTGAGCCATCCCTTTGTTCAACATTCAGTTCCTCTGCTAATCCCCATCTCCTCCAGTTTCGGATGGAATTTCCTTTGTGCCATTGCAGCAAATCCCTTACCAAAGTAGACAGAAAAAAAAGCTGCAGCATCTCCTTTGGTTTGGAAAAGAATTTCCTTATCAAGGAAGTTACCTTTTCAAAGATCTCTGAGAACATCTGCCTTTGGGAAACACATGTTGAAGTTTACATCATTTATTATTTTCTTATGTCTTTAATTATTCCCCTCATCTATAGCTCATTCTAATATATACATGCAATGGAGAAATATATCTAAATTGGTCTTTTTTTCTCTTGCATGACTCCCACTAGACATCAGAATTTCTATATGATTGTTTCATTAAATAGTTTCAGGTACAGGGTCTGTGATTTCACATGCCAGTTTTTTTGACACTGGAATGAGTTTATGCTGGCTTCCCATTTTTAGGACATTTTACCTCTTCAGATTTTGTTGCTACTCAAGAGTTGTTTTCATTTTCACATTCTCATTTTCATTTGCCTTTGATTCTCTACCCAAACACAATTATTCTCCCTGAAACCTGACATTAAGTACTCATTTATCTTTGTGCCTGTAACTGGGTTATGCTAATGTTCAAAGTCAGTGTGCTGCACAGTTCTTCACACTTTCTTCTTTTTCAGTCTCTGTATAGCAGAAAAATAGAAGTAGTTTTAAATTACTGTATATTATGGAAATTCAATGAAGTACAGGCTAATCTCTGATTAGTGCTGGCTGTGAATGATGACTTTTTATTACCTGTCATTGTTTCTTATTTTTTAATTCCAGTAATTACAATTCTTCTTTGTCACCCACCACTATTCAGCCTTGCCATCAAATTCAGGCATCCTTTCTCCTAACTCTTCCTGAGTTCTGACAGATTTATTCCTGTCTGAAATATTTTATTAATTACTATAAACCCTTATTTTCATAGACTCTATCTCTGCTATTTCCATCTCCTCTCCCCCAGTTATCCTGGCCAGTCTCCCTGTGATTTGAATCAATCTTAGAAAGAGTTATTTCTGCTCCTCTGTAGATACATTTCACATTGTTCTTGTCTTCAGCTCTACATAATTTACCAAGCATTTTCTCTGCATCTCATGTCCTGTTTTATTTGTTTGGGTTTTTTCACATATTCTTTCTCTTTTTGCTCCCCTATATTTTCTCTCCTTACAGGTTAGATTATTTTTTACAATTCTTAATTTTGTCCAATGTTTTTCTCTACAAATCCATAGCTTTTTTTTAGATAATGGCCTAACAATAGCTGAAACATCTTAGATATTTTTTTTTGTTATAATAATACCAATGAAACTATGTTAACATGAACTTCAATCCAGACTAGTTGCCTTGGAGCATGTCTGAGATCACTGGTGTGTTTAAGATTCCTGAGCTAGAATCTATGCTTTCATAACTGATTCCAACTATCTAAACAAGCTACAGTAGAACCTCTATGAATAAGCTTATCTCAACTACCTCTGGACAAAAATAAGTTTCTAGTTTCTCAAATGCTCATAAATATCACTTGCAATATTACAATATTAAGTCAAATTATTTGAGATTTAAATTGAAAAAAAAAGTATTCATGTCTGATAAACTAACCTACAGGCCTTTTCAAAATAAAATCTAGTTCTCAAACCTAGAATAGGTACAGGAATTAGGTGTGTCACTGGCAGTTCAAAAGCTTGCATCCCCACTCTGCATGACATAAGGGAGAAACTTGAATATGAGGCACTCACAGACCAGGTGTTCACCAGGTAACAGGTTAGGAAACACTACATTTTATTCCCTCCTTGAACAATGAAGAGAAAACCAACTTTTGAACAGTGTTGAATCAGCACTTTCTATTCAATACTGGACTTAATTTTCTGTGGTCCAGATGAATGCCCTTATCACATGTCTATGTCTATAGCCATAGAGAAAATATTCTTCTCTCTGTCTCTGGAAACATGAAATTATTTACTAAAAATGGGACAACACCACCAATACAAACTACAGTAAAATCATCCAATAGTAGTCCTAAACCATACTCATATGGTGATTCAAGTCCTTGGTCTGAAACATGCCAGTCATGTTTCCTTGTAAGTCCTCACCCACTTAACCCCTGTCAATCCCTTCTCCTCAACATCCTTCCCTTTCCATTCCTCCTTTCTTATCTTCGTGTGGTACTTGCTTTGACAAACATTAGCTCATGGCTGATAGAAAAAATTTCATGAAAAAATAAAATATTGTCTTTACTAAGATTCCTTGGAAGGTTCAGTTTTAAATAACTGGTATTTTCTGTCAAAACTGTTTTTGTGGAAAATCTCAAGTTGGAAATAGCATGAATAACTGCAGGGAATTATTGTCAAGGAAATTTACTCACATTGTTTAGGACCAGCCAGCTTGGGCTATTGGGTATTTGCTGACTTCAGACAATTCTCTGAAAAAATGTTCATAAACATTTATAATTAAGTCAATTATTAAAGTGAATATAATTTTTTTAAAAATAAATCTGTACTGTAAAGCCATCAGATTAGGAACAATTGCAATTAAAATTGCTTTCGTTATTTCATTGTGGTGTCCTTTATATGTTCATTACAATGTAGCTTTTAATTATATAATTTTATGTTATTTATTCCATGTAGAGAGTGGGGAGTGCTCACTTGTGAGCAGCTAATCAAAATTATGTATACAGTGTGCAGTGTTTACTGCGTAGCCCAAGTTACGTTTGCTGCCCGAAATGTAGGAGTTGCAACAGATTATTAAAAGCAGCATGTGCTTTGTCATGACATTCCTCACTATGACATCCACATCCTTTGTATTTGTCCATTAATTTTCACATCTTTGGTGGTATTAGTGGTTGTGAGAAACAGGAGAAGGTCATAAAGCTTGAAGCTGATGCACACAGTAAATCAAATGGATCTTTTAATTTGAGGCATCTATTAGTTTGTTTTTTCAAGTATATACCATGACACAGCACTATCTCTCAAACACACTAAGTGAATCTGCAAATTTCTCACCAGAAAATAATGATGAACACAGAAATAAATACAAAAACCATGGCTATTGATATCCAGGACAAATTTCACTGAAGTAGGATTCTAATATTGATGTCTTCAAGACAAATGCAGACTAGAGGCTCTCAAGGCAAAGTTCAACAACACTTCATTTTCCCATGCTTAACCTTTGTCATTCAATACTCATCTTCCATATCTATGGGAATGTTAAGATGCAACATCCTTACAGGGCTCTGGCTGATTTTGTGCTGTGACTAGACAGGGAAACTTTGGAAGACTTAAATAGGAGATTACATTGAAGACTTTGCCATATTGAGATTGCACAGGAAATACAAATACTGAAATTGTCCAATTTGGTATTTCCTTATTTTGAAGCCCTAGTTCCAGTCAATGAGACATGACAGGAGTTATTCATATTGTTAATGAACTAGCTAGAAGGTGGAAAACTAGTGGTCAAATTTCACAGTAATATGAGACGAACAGTGAAATCCTTCAAAGATCTGTGGGAAAAACTATGTTAACATAACTGATTTAGAATGGAGGACAAAAGGCAAGCTGTATGTTTGGATACTTAAAGCAGCACCTGACTATAAAGTTTTCCAGCAAATACTTGCAAATACTGGGTATCTGGGGGAGAATATGAATAAATGGGCAAAAATATCAGTCCCAAATTTATTTTTATTTAGCTCTGAGTAGCTCTGACCTATGTTATGATGCTGAAATGAGACAATTAATTAGATAGAAGAGATCCTGTGGTTAACAGGTGGAAATCAAACAAAGAGCATTTTTCTGTACCTCTGTAAAGACACCTGATGCATCAACTTTACCACTGTGTGAAAAATGAAGATGTAGTGAAACTGGGGAAAGTGCAAGAAATAGAGAACAGTTTCTGGATTAGGTAGGAGGTGCAGACTCCTATCAAAAGCCTGCTCAGAAACAAAATTAAAAGCAGAGTATGCAAAAGAACCCTTTGTCCTTACAGGGAGATGGCTGAAAGAAGAATGATGGAAATATGGTAGAAAAATGCAAAACTATCGATGGAAGAAACCCTGAACTGGAAATATCCATTAACTGTCACTTCAACTTCAAGGACCAAAGATTCTCAGATGAAACTGGGTTGGGCAGGGGATTCTTAGGTTCAAAATTAGGTAGAGAAAAATTTATCCATATGACATGAATTTACATTCTGGTATTTTCTGCAGAATTCTGAGTGTCAAAAGCTTATACAGCTTCAATTTGTATAAATTCATGGGAGAGAAACACCTTGAAAGCTACAAGAGAGTTCAGAGCCATCACTCCTGGCACTGGAAGTCCCCATTGTTTATTAGGGAGTGCTGGAGGGAGATGTCATACCCAATTCCTCTGTTTTACTCTCTCATGTGAGTGAATCTGTGTGATCTACTTTGAGTGACAGCATACTGGGCAAGAGGAAGAGTGCAAATATTGTATTTCTTTTGTTCCTGTTACACTTTTCTGTGAGTTTAGGTATATATAGAACACAGAACAAAAGACACATGAATGTTTTATATATAAGAAATGTTTATTTTTGAAATTTTTTTTTAATTCTTTAGGAA
The DNA here is from genome assembly GCA_035582745.1 of Loriotus luctuosus. Classification (NCBI taxonomy): domain Eukaryota; kingdom Metazoa; phylum Chordata; class Aves; order Passeriformes; family Thraupidae; genus Loriotus; species Loriotus luctuosus. The sequence goes on from JAWWEY010000055.1 coordinate 10,224,626, forward strand.
ATTTACTTAAAATAAAATCGTCTTATTATTCTAAGTGTATTATCTAGCTGAAACTTGCATCATCATTCATATTAGGAGTTTCAAGACCAAATTAATTTACTCTTCCACCAGCCAAACAAGGCATTCTGTGTAGAGGTCTACACAGTGCTACATGTGTTTCATATGTGATCTCTTCACATTCAGCTGTATTTAGGCTTTGACATAATTTGGACCTCTCAGCTGTCTTTTTGCTCCTAAACTTGTGCAATTCCTGGCCCTTCACTTACTTGAACTGTGTTCTCATATAGTGTAGGAGGGAATTCACAAATCTTAAAATAGAAAAGAAGCTGGAAGGAGCTCCACCAACATGACCCCTGAGATGAACATCTGTGTCATATTTTGTCACCTATGGAAGACATAAGATTTTTTAGCATTTTTAAGCATATTTTTAGGAATCAAATTCAGTGCTCCATTGTGAATATCCCAGCAGGTGCCCAAGACCATGAAAATTAATTGTCCTTGAATCTTTTTCTTTGTAAAAATCCCAAACAGCTAAAACATCTTTGGGACAAGAAAATCCAGAGATTCCTTGGTAAATGGAAGTTAATGGATGAACTGTGCAGTAAGGTTATCTCCAGTTCCAGCAGCTGACAAACTGACCACTTCTATTTAAAACAGCAGCTTCCAGTGCTAGAATAGAAATCTAATTTAATGAGACCGTGGGTCTGTTTTCCTGCATCTGATTTCAGAGCCCAGTGGGGAGATGAGATACTATTCTCCAGATGCTCGTAGAGAAGGCAGGAAGTCACTAGGCCAGAAGTAACTGAATCATGGACCCTAATTTTGTATATTCACATCAGCAGGATCCTACCCAAATGGAAGCTGTGATTTCCTGTCTTTAAGAGGTTCCCTTAAACATAGCTCTGAACTGCTACAGTGAGATAGTTATTGCACAGTCTTTTGGGAAAGAATTATTATTTTACATAAAGTGACATCTTCAGCATGTAAAGACATTTAAATGCATACAGATTTTCAGTTACTAAAATCTTCCATGAACTTAAAATCTGAAATCCTATTTAAGGAAACATCTTTCTTTTCTAGTCTGTCCTCAGGCTGAAATTGAACAGAGTTTGTGTCTCTGTTCAAAGACACAAAATGCAAAGGTACAAAATACAAAGGTTAATTATAGTATAATTACTATAATCACTAGGAATTTAAATTTTTATTTATATTATTATGGTGACTGAAAAGTATTTTCCTCCAAAAATTTTTCAACTCCCTCTCTAAAAATGGTATATATTTTGCTTGTATATTTTAATTTTATTTTAATTTACATTTCACTTACATTTGTTTTAGAAAAAGTAAAGAAAAAACATACCACAAAAAATCACTTTATAATGTCAAAATGTTAAGATAATAAGAATCTTTTGTGACTTAATACTGCAATTTTTAGGCACATAAATATACAGTATTTGAAAATGTAGTTCGCTGTAGCGTGTTCTGGGCCAGGACTTCTGCACCAGTGACACAGTTTAGCTGTTCAGATTCAAAGGCAGATAAGATGTCATTTGTGGTGCCTGTGCCAGAAGATAATTCCTGTGTGCAATAGTCAGTAAATACACTTCCTTCTGCTGTAATCTCGCTGGCCAGCAAGCACAGAATCCCCACTGCAGCAGAGCTCTGGCTCTGCTTTAAGCTGGGCTGGGCTGCAGGCCTGGGGCCATCCCATGAGCTGTGCTTGGACTTGGCTTGCCTTTCTCCAGCTTCTTTGGCTGTAACAACAACTGATTAATGACAAGGTGGCTGTTACTTAGTTTTAGTTTATTTAGCATTTAATGGTTCTGTGGTGAAATGCCTGTGGTTATGCTACAGAAAAGGGAACTACTGTAGTGTAATAACTATGGTGAAGCTTAAAGGACAAAGCTTAAGTGACAGCAGAGGCCTTGGAGATTAGGGCACAGTATGATCCCAGTGGTAGCAGGGCTGTCAATAACTCACCAGCAATCAGTTAATAAAAAAAATCAAAACTCAGGAGCTGGTGAGGGAAATTAAAGGGAAAAGGAAAAAGCATACAATGCAAAGTGATAAAAGAGCAGGGTGTAAAGCACATTAGAAAACACAAAAATGACATAAAGAGGGCAGAATAAACCATTAGCATTGCACTCCTTCTGAAAAAGGAATTAACCCCCATCATTAGCACCAGGGTGTTGCAGCAAATGTTTCAAGGAACTCATGAATCCCCACAATTGTCTCTAGGCTGAGCTGCTAGCCCTAGGCTGCAGAGAACAGTGCAAAGCTGAGGCTAAAAACTGAGATAATAAAAGTTTGATGATAGATGGTTTACTGAAATAACAACTTTTGAAATATGGTATTGCTAACAGGTCTTGCTTTCTATTTAAATTGTGTCAGCATCAGTGTATCTGGACTAATAACAGTACATGTTAGTTTCATTCTGGTTATGCTGCTAAAGCTTTCAATTCAGCCAACAGCAAAGTCTAGGCTTTACACAGAAGGTCCCCTTTTAGCCATAACAAGGTCTTGAGTGTAACAGTGCTGAGATATAGGATATTAACAGTTGGTTTTATGCTGCTAGTCCCTGGCTTCTGGAAATCCAGCTGGGAGCTCATGCAGCTGTTGCAATTCAGAATAGCTTTAATTTCCTGTGAACTGTTTATCAGACCAGCCCAATGCTGGTCATTGAAAAATTCTGTAATCACCAAACCAGCAATAGTTTTGGAGCCACTTCATTGCCCCATTCTGCAGACTAGGTGTCAGGCTAACCAGGCTGATAAAACACACAAGGGTATGTCCAGCATCTCCAAAGCAGGTTTAGATCAAAAACATCCCCTCTGCATTCCTTCCTTTTTCAAATTGCAAAATTTAAATGAGAAAAGAGTAGTTGAAATGTTTATAACCTCTCAAAATGAGAAGAATAGAAAGAAAACTTTGATGTTTAAATGAGTTATACTGAACCAGCTACATCATGTAAACCTTAAAGTTTTTAATGATCCCTGTTCACCAGTTCCTATGGGACAAATGCAATTCCTCCCACTTTACAGTCAAAGTGAGATACCCAGATACTTATGTACAGCAGGAATCTGAGTTACAAAGTAAGGATACTTTCAAAGTTATTGTACCTGCTATTATTTTCTTTACTTAAATAGTTTCCAGTTATCCTGTCTTGACTTCTGGCTTACAGTGCACAAAATATTCACTGCGTAAGACATAAAAATGGACTAGTGTATAAAAACAAAAAAAGAAGACTGGGAAGACCATATTGTATCCTAGGTACTTCAGTTAAACTATTCAAGTTAGGTTGGATGACTTCATGATAAAAATGGAGATGTCAGTATTGGTCAAAAGTTCCGTTTCCACAGTCATAAAATTTCCTTGTTTTAGACACTGACTTGGCTTACTACTTTTCCTTCCTACCACTCCTTCCAAATTTTTCTATGTATCAAACAATTGTCTCCTTTTCATTTTGTTCCTCTCCATCACCTACCATTTTCATACAGAACATATACCCGCACTATACCTCACTAGTTTGCATCACTAAAAGTTACCAATCCTAAGGATTTTTTTACCAAAGAAAAAGCGCAAAAGACAAGTAGAAATGTAATTGTTACATAATAAATGTTTTTAAAGCAAAAAACCTAAAACTACCAAAAAACTCCTCAAACATCACCTCTTTCTTATTATTCCTGTAGTATCACAAATATTTTTGTTTGCAGTATAGAAATGCATGGTTACACATACATATTTTACATCTGAAACTGATACACAATGCTACAGTCAAAAGGGTATTACACCTTCTCTGTAACAGACTGTACTGAATAAATACATGTGATACTGAAGTACACTTACAGCCATTTCAAGAGGTGATATGACAGTGATAGGGCACAGCCAGTCACAATCAACACTACAGCCCTGCTCTCTTGGCAGTTTGGCCATTTCCTTTAAAGCAACAGCAGTTTAAAAACAATCTTTGGACTTCTGTGGGAGAGTGGCTTTTCAAAGAACTTTCCATTAGGGAGCTGTTTCTAAAGGAAGCTAATAATGGCTTCATTGGGCTTTAAATATAGGTATTGCCCACAGTATTTGATATACATCTTACAGCGGCTGAAATTGCTCTAAAGGTGCTCTCTGACTTAAACACTGATTTTTGTTGGCAATCATATGAAGTTATTGACTTCAGCATTTTATAGATTTTGACTTTACAATAAGACTCTTTTAAATTTACTCTTAAGACTTATATAGGATCCCAGAGTAATACAACACTTATGACCCTAACCTTACAGTACTGAAATTTGCTCATTGACTCAAATGAGCTCATATAAACCACAAAGTTCACAAGGAAGAATGTGCTCAGGGTGGGGATGTATGGGTTTATTCAAATGAGTCTAAAAGCAATACATCTGAATTTTTCCTGAATATTGTAGGAATAAAAAAGGAAAAAAACATAATTGCAAAGCAAAGCACCACAAGTTAACTGTGAAAATTACTCCTGGTTCCATCAGGATCTGAAATGGGCTTCAATAGCCTTCCCTCTGAAATATAAATGCTGTCCTTAGTGAAATTTGTCATTACTTGCCATAATAAAAAGTAATAGTAAAAGTAAGGAAACTCAAATTCCACACTGAATAACAAAAATCAAATTCCTTGACTGCAGACTTCAGGTTTGCACTATGTGGCACAAAGTCAAGTCCTCACTTGGTTTTTAAAGCTCCTTAGGAGAACCTCCAACAGTAGGAAATTAGTTTGAATTAAGAAAGAGCAGATTGCAGCTGCCTTGGTCCCCTCCCTTCTTGCATGAGGAGAAAAGAAAAGCCAGCAAGGGTTTCCAATCCATAAGCTGCACCTTTATGATAAAGAACATAGAATGGTTTGTGGTTGTAACTGTTTTTAAGGGTAGCCTGTCTGTTTCCACTTTGGGATAACTTCCTCTTGCTGAGGAAAGTAGCACTAGGATGGCTGTGAGACTCTTCTGCATGAGCAAGAAGAGTATTAATGGTGGAAACTGGAGGAATTAATACAAATTAATATTTTTGAAATACAATAAGGCTACCAGGAGCCATTCTTTGGAATAGTTCCATTTTGAAAATACGTACTTGATGTGAGTATCACAACAAAATTCAGTATGTTTGGAAATATCAAGGTGAAACTGGTTTGTTTTGTTGGGGTTCACACAACAGGAATTATGCTTGTTTACAAGAAAATAGTTATTGCCTTCCCTGCAATCAAATAAAATAAAATAGTAAATTAGTGTTTCTCTGCATCTTAAAGGCATACATCAGAGCTGTCCTGTTAATTTCAGTAAGATTTGGGGGCATTTTTACTTTACTGATAAAAAAGGGGAATGCACAGCACAATGGCTGCATGTATGATGATGGTTACATTGTCTAGATTGAGTGTCATCTCTCAGAAGAAGAAAAACATAACATTATAGCTACACAGTTTTAATAATTCTTCAGCCACCCTTATTATCCACTAGAATACTTATTTATTTGTTTGATTAATTTTTACTATACTTTTTTCCTACCTTCCAGCCCCCGCTTCCCCCCCTAAAAATCAGATTACTGAAACACAAGTTTTGGTAGAAAAATCTGGAGAGGAGCATAATAAGTTGCAGAAACCATTGATTTGGAAAATGAAAAAGTAGGCAAGGATTATCTTGAATATTCTGACTATTCTGCAAAAAGGTTTTCAGACCAAAACCAGGCTTTAGGCTCAATGAACCTCCACATGAATCTGTGAACTCTGAATATTGAAAGTTTATTGGAACTGGTATTAGTAGTTTATACAAGTTGTAGCTTGTGTTCTTAAACTTCTCTTGCCTAATCAGACCAACCAGTGGTTGATCTGTTGAACATACATAATCTAGGTCTGTTTGATTTAGATTTCTAATATGTTTTTATTGCAATGGATTGTAAGCATATAAAATAAGAGGGGTATGTAAAATGACCTCTGTAACACTACTTTGTTATATTATCCTTTAAACACAGTGAAAGGTCACCCAGGAACATGATGGGAAAGGGGCCCACAACACACAGAGGGTGTGATTGATGTATCAGGTTTAGAATGTAATCTGAAGTACAAGAGATTTAATTTATTCCATGACATACAGCCTGAAGTTTGTTTTCAGTTTGGTCTGAAATAATGAAAATAATGTTTCTGTTTGCAGCTGCCAGTGATTACTGTAATCCACAAAGAAATCAAAAGACAGAGTGGATCAAATCAAGGTATTGGAAAGATGGCTCATTTACAGTACAGAAGTGCAGGCTAGCACATGCATGAGAAATATGTTAACTATGCTAACTTTTCCCCCCATGCTGCTAGAAAGGAGAAGTTATGATTAATAGTTTGAATACCAACAGTTAGGTCTGCTCACCATGCTATCTTATCTCCCTGTCTGAAATAGCATGTGGTGCTAATGTGTTAAATATGATATCTTATTTTTCTTGTGACCTGTTTTTAAGAAGTGACATATGTATGCACACACATATGAAGTGTAGGCAGCCTGCTATTTTCTCATACAGGGCCTAATACCTCACGTGGGTGAGGCTCTTCTCTTCCAGAACAAAGCTGGGATTGTATGTAGCCTATAATTTTTCTTGCTTCTCTGGCTGTTTTTCCTTTAGAAGATTTCCATCTGTCTATCATTATAATAAGTGTAGACTATGAAATACACTCTAAATCATTAGGCTTTTTGGAGTTGGAAGCAATAGGAATAAGAAAGGCTTAATCACTCTCTGCTCTACCCTGTGAAGTGGAAGAAGGATTTTTGGTATTGGGTTAACAGGAAGAGAATGGGATTAAATGTGCTTTTAAAGTCCTGTTGAAACACAGTATGTATCTAAAGGTATTGTATGTAAAGACATAATTGCCATCCTTTAGTGATTCAGAGCTGCCACTGAATCCTCTTTCTCTAGAGGCAGAAATTCCATTTTTTTGTCAGGACTTAAATATTGGGACCAGAATATTATTTGCTGCTGTTCATTAAGAAATATTCTAAGAAGCTTCTTCTCCACAGCTAGCTTTGTCATAAAGACATGTTGTTTGTGAGAAGTAGCAGGACATACAAAATGATATTTTTAGGGACAGGTAAACTTAGCCTGGAGTTTTTGGTGTAGGTGCTGCTATGTGATGACCCTGACAAGGAGCAAGATTTGGGAGGTCACTGTGCTATAGTAACATGCATCAGTTTGAAAGCTGTAATTTTCTTGGTGCTTCCTTCATTATGTATTATTTGGTTACCACAATACAGATTCCTGAAATATATTTTAACAAACTTATTGTTAGAAAAACCTGGTGATGTTTTGGGGGCTGGGGGTAGGGGGAGGGATGGTGACATTTGATGAACAAGTCTTCTTAGAGTGTCTTCTCTTATTCACAGTAAAAATGGAGGAACATAATTAATATTCTGCCTTTCTTTCCCAGGAACACACCAAATACATGAGTTTGGCATGACCTTATTCTTCCATTGGAAAACTGGTTCATCTAGCAGAGCATTATTCCTCTGCAGAAGTGAAGACACTTCTGTCACTTCTCTTGGTCCCCAGAAAATGTTGCTGATCAAACAGTACTGTTCAAATATTCCATAATCCAGTTATTCTCCAAATCACAATCTGTATTACATTTTATCAATTTTGGATTGGAAATGAGCCCAAGAAAACTATTCACTTAGCTTACCTTGTATTTATCAAACCCTTTGGAACACATTTGCATGACCAATTCTTCACTACTGATAGGCAGAAACACTGCTAAGATATTAAATACCAGTTAAATGGACTGCTGGTACAAAAAGTTCAACTCACATTCAAAGTTATTATTGAATGGTGGCAAATACTGATGTGTGTACCCCAGAACTGCTACTGCAAGACATATTCTTCAATATCTTCGTCAACATCCTGGAAAGTACTAAACCAAACTAAAGTTCCAGTTTCTCTACTGGAAGGTATTAGTATGAGTTTCTTACTAGTATGTGTTAGTATGTGTTGTGTGGAGGCCAGGTGGATGCACAAATAGCAAAAGAATAAACAAATCACAAATTATGTGATTTGGATAATGGACTCCATTAAATGGAGTGTGGCAAGCAAATGGAAAGTACTTCTTTTACTCATGATGAAGGTGTTTCTGGAATATGGTGCCTGGTCTGGGACCCCCTTATCCCAAAAGGATGTCAAGAAACTGGAGAGGGTTCAGAATAGGGCTACAAAGACTCTGAGGACCAATTCCACGTGAGCTGTGAGGTGAAGCTGTGGGAAATGTGTTTTTTTAGTCTGGTGTAGTGGAAACTAAATGGATATCTAAATTCACAGTTTTGGAGGCTGTTAGAAGGATAATGGGACAAAATTTTCTCACTACTATCAAAGCCTGTAACGGGGCCCAAAGACTGAAGATTCAGACTGAGCATCAGGAATTTTTCACCGTGCAAAGATCACCCATGGAGGCTTGGAATTCTTGGAGATTTTCAAGATGTATCTGCATGCAAAGCCATAGGTGATCTGCTTTAGTATTGTTTGTGATAATTCCTCTTGAAACTCAGGTGTCCAACATTTCTGTGATTCTGTTGCTTATTTTCAAGACTCACTTTGTGGTGCTTGTGCAATCCCATAAATATAGGCATCGCTGTGCTCAAAGAATTGTGACCCCAAAACAGTCACAACTGAAAAAAAAGGAGGCTTATGGAATATCACATTGCTAATCAAAATTATCTAGGTGTCAAAAACTTCTTGATCAGCTTTTAGTTTGACAGAAGGTTTATTGAAGCCCATTTTTATACATGTAATTCCTGATTTCTCCTGCCAAATTGAAGCAAGTTATAGGAATTTTGGCTTGCAGTACTCAGTAAAATATGCAAAAATTTAATCTGTCCTAATGCACCCTCACCTGACAAGTCTCTTAGGGCATTTTTCTGAGAGACAGGAGTGAAATCAGCTCTGAACAAACTTATAAATTCAGGCTGTTACAGTTTAACACATTTTGCCTTCACAGATACAATTTTTGGGAGCCAAAATGTGAAAACAAAGGCGTGGTGATTATAAGAATGTCTCTCTGAGGAATTATAGGGCATAAAGTACAGCCAGGAAGCATTCATCATATAATTATCTCAGTGTTTTGGTTTCCATGTTACTTTATAAAATATGTTTTAAGAAAAAAATCAGATACAATTATTTCTTTTTTTTATCGCAGGGGTGATTCAGTGCTCAATTGAGAATGTTAAAGCAATACATTCCTAGCTTCTGCCAAAGATCAATGCTCTCTTACAAAGATCACCAGCAAATGAAGTTTTTTCTTCATATGAATACCCACAAGAACACTAGAGTTTTTATTCCAATTATTAGAAGTTTAAAAATATTTTTGCATGGTTTCCCATAAATGCCACATTCTACTTAGCTAAAGAAAATTTTTTATTTTCTTTTAATTTGATTTTTGTCAAGAGTTATCTGGAAAAAAGTGTTTTTTTCTAAATGTATAGAAACACCCAGATAAAATTTAAGAAGTTTTCCTTCTGGAGAAACCACCATATATTGACTGCTCATATACTTTTCAGAGCCCTGATTATAAATATCAATGGGCTGTAAATGTTAAAGGTTAATGCTGTAATTGATTGCTGTGGCTGAAAGGTGTTTAACTTTAGGAATTGCTAGGGAAAAATTTATGTCTGCTGGGGTCAGATGAAAAGATCATAATGGTCTAGTCTAGTCTATAATCCTTGACTGAATCAATAGCATGAATGCCTTACAAAAAAGCCTAAAGGACAGGGAAACCCATCTTGAGTTAGTTGAAAATGTGAATGTGCATTATTAGATAGTGAGAAAAACATTTTAAAAAAAAGAATTTTATTATTCATCATAAAATAAGGTCTATAATAAAGAATTGCATTTGACATGTTTGACATACAGGTAAGTTTGATTTACAGTGTGTTACTTTATAAACCACATCTTTTTCCAATCTGGACTGTTTTGGGGTGATTTTTTTGATTCTTAAAATATTATTTTTGCTCTCTGAATTCTTCACTGGCAATGCAATAACATCTACTTCAGCTTATTTTAGAATTCCTTCAGTTTATAAACACCAAAAATTGTGTGTGGTGTAGTTTATTCATATTTTATAATCAAATATCACTGGGGAAATTTGTGCTTTCTCAAGGCAGACCAGATCTGAAACTCCTCTCTTATGTTCTCCCAGCTATGCTGTGAATGTCAGCCACCATATGACACAGCACATGAGCATCTTACAGTCTAATATGTGAACATAAAAATATGTGAACATAAAAATGTGTGATCATTTCCATTCCACAACCCAGTTTGTTCGTGTGAATCTGTGTATGCACGAGGCTGCCCCATGTCAAGGACTGAATGATGCGTATGGATCTGAGGGTGATTTTAAAACTGCAGAGTCTGACACAAAGGTACTAAACATGTTCATGACCACACTATGACTGACTCTCAGACAATTCTTACAGTATTGAGCCTAGACATCCATATAATTAGGGAATCATTTAGGTTGGAAAAGACCCCGAAGATCATAGAGTCCAATTTTTGACCAGTCACGACCTTGTCAATCAGACCATAGCTCTGTGTCATGTCCAGCTGTTTCTTGAACATCCCCAGGGATGGTGACTCCACCTCTTCCCTAGGCAGCCTGTTCCACACAAACATATACTGAAATGACTGCTTATTGTGGCAAAATGTTGGGCCAAACCAGGGAAGTCAAAGAAGGGAGAGGAAAGAAAGGTCATGTCCTAATTTTCCAAAGCAGTATTTTGGCACTCATCAGGCTGTGCTTGAGAGAGGATTAAGAGATTTGAATTGAGAAAGGTAATAATATGGAAAAGAAAACTTCTAAAATAAGGGGGGGGAGTAAAAAAAGTGAAGATGGGAAATGCTATAGGAATACACTTAAATATTCTGAATAGGAGAATAAAGTATTTAATTCTTTCTGTAACTAAAGGAACAAATAAGCCTTTGCTTAATTTCTTAATTCCAAATGTGAATGTAGAGACACTGCAAAAAAGAGTGTGGGAAAGTCTTCATGAACATGGCAGCTACCATGATACTTTCTATGGTAGAATATTTTTTTTTGCTAGAAAAGTACATAAGTATGTCATTACTGAATGTGCATCACTACTGCCACCCTCCACTTCAGGAAGCACAAGTTGATGTGGAAAAGCCACTTTGGGACATCAGCTGCAGTCACCTGCAATAAGGAGTCACACACTGGTACTATCAGTATACCTGTGATTCTGTTCTCTGGGAATTCTTTCTTTTTTCTTTATGGAACCTCCTACCTGGTCCTCTCCTAAATCCTTACTAACCTATATTTGTGGCTTTTGGAATGGGTCAGTGGAAATGTTTTCAATTAGTTGCAGCTGCACGATGTGCTGCAATGATATTTGGAGATGACAAAGTGGGACATGCAAGACACATGGTCATGATTACACCAAAAGCCTTCTCCCAGAACTGTGGAAAAATTTCTTCCATTTCTCAATTTCCTATTAAGCTGACAACATTCTTCCACTCCCAATAAGTGGTGTGCTGTTAGCTGGGCCCCAGTCACCCTGTGCATTCACCCAAAGCTGACTCCTTTGACAAGTATTCCTAAATGTTAAGAGAGTCCATGATTGAAGTGGAATATTTAATATACAGGGAGTTATTATTATGGGGTTTCTATTCTACATGTAGAAGTTACACAGTATGGAGAAAAAATAAAGCAACATCCAAAACTAATAATTCTATAATCCATCACCATGAAAGATAAATTAAGGAAACTTTGCAATTACTGTATTTCAGATCTCAAGCCAGTTTGAGTTTGTGTACATCAACAGAGTTCAAAGAGAAGCTTTCATTTACTTGCAATAATTCAAACAGCCAGATGATAGATATTAGACCAACTAACTTTTGGACATGATACACAAGTTTGTATTTTCCCTAGGTGTTTTTGGTTCAATTTTTTTCTGTCTTTAGTGCCACATATGTCTGCTTTCACCACTTTAGACAAATAAAAAAAGGAAGATAAAGTCATTACTTTTATTGACTCCTCCACCTGTTTTTTTCTTTCTCTCCCCGTGACAAAATGGTGAACATCTTTATTTCTTTTCTTTAAGAGCCACAGGTTATTTCCCTTGTAACCTCATAACCAGCGAACAATCGAACTCACCCTTTAAAATCAGCTTTTCAATCATGCAATTTACTTGCCTTTCAATACTGTAATTTACTTCCCTTCATTCCAGGCAGAATCTGTAATAAGGCAGGAAATTAGACTAGAAATTACTGACAATGGCAGACCCAAAATCACAAAAGCACAGAAGGGTTGAGGTTGAAAGGGACTTTTGGGGGATCCAAAGGTTCAGCCCACCTTTCCAAGCCAGGGCCAGGTAGACCAGGTTGTCCAGGACCATGTCCAGATGACTTTTTTATAGCAGTCCTATCTGATTATAAATATAACTGGGTTGCAGAGGACTGAAGAAAAACACTATTTTTAACAGCCAGAAAGTAGGAAAAGGTAACAAGAAACAAAATCCTAGAAAGTGGTTGCTACCTTGTTGAAGGTTTTGAGGTTTCCAAATAAATGTGTGAAAAAAACTGTCTTAAGAGTTACAGGGTTAACATTGAAGGACTTGCAGATGGAGGAGATATTTCAGAGGTAGACAGATTTGTGTTGAATTAGAGGTGGCCTTCATTCAGAACTCATTTACAATTTAGCCTTCCTCAAAGTCTGTACATAGATATGTTTGCATATGCAGCTATAAAGGACTCCAATTTTCCTGTTTAGTTTCAGTTTGCAAACAGTAGCAGGAAGTTTGACCACAGTCAATAATCAGCTCCAGGCAATGTTTCATACTACTTGCCATGAAAAAAGTTAACATACAGTAGCTATGACAAATGTAAATAGATATGTTCCATATTGTGAAGAGGTTGTGTGAGTGTGGATGTGAAATTACAAATGTATGTTATCTTCTCCTTCTGGGACTGCACTTGGCTAGAGCAACCACGTTTTGCATACATTATTCCATTAAGTCTTTATGGCCCTGTAAATTATCAAATAACAGATATTAGTTAAACTACTATTTTTCTACAACATTCTTCTGTATTATACCCATCTTGGTTTGAGGAAGTTAAAAGTTAAATTTGTTTCTCAAGGGAAGAAATTCTTATTATCAGGATATACCAGGGTATGCATGGCTCTCATGAGGATATTCAGCTGCTCCTTTGTTGAAAAGGCTATATGCCTATAATTTTTAGTGATTTGACAGAAGGAAGAATGGGTTACATCACAATTCAAAATTTTATTCAATCAGAATTTAATGAATTTCTAGGAACAACGTAGCTGGAGAATATAATTTTCAGCAAACAATAACTTACATCCTTGCTAGCCATCTTTCTGAATCACAAGTACCACTTTAACAGAAGGAATTGATTCTTTCAGGCTCCCAGGGAATCTCAGAGGAAGAAGAATGTCTAACAAGTGCTTTAGACTGGACATGCCCTAATTAGCATTCTAATTCAGAATACTTAAGCAGTCATCTGCTGAGCAGCAACTTTCCCAGTCAGACGAAGTTCTGCCTTTATGTGGAAATTAAATAATCAAAGAAACACAAGATCTCTAGCTTGGTACTTGAGATGTCCTAGGAATCTAAGTTGCACCATCTGAAATCCTGTAACCACCTCAAATGAATTCAACAAAGAGCCCATGACATGACATGCCAAGATGGTAGTTATGCCAAATATTCTACAGCTTTAGATAAATAATTCAGATCTTGTCAACTTCAGAATCATAGAATATCCTGAGATGGAAGATGATTAAATAAATCCCACCCCAAATATCAAGAGCCTGGCTGCGTTTATTTTCCATACTGGTATTCCAAAGAATCCTGATCACTGTAATGGTGTTTATAGTAAGACCAACTGAAACTGGAGATTTGGCAACTAGCTAGCATTCAGGAAAAAAATACTATTTTTAGAATTTCAAAACCATTTTAATATGACTTCTTTATTAAAACTTCTTTCATACAGGATTGATCAATTTATAGTGTTGCTGTCCTGGCTTGGGACAGATTCTGGGAGGAAAACAGTTGCTACATTTGCTTTGATTAAAAAAAAACAGTATTAAAGTTGGAAGAATTTGTTTTTATAAACATATGTTGCTTTTATAAATATTCATTCTTATTGACTGGGGAAAGCTTTATTGAAAAGTCTTCCTTGTCTATATGCAAAGAGTTATATAGGTTTTATTGAACGCTTTCATTTTGGTGGTGTTGTTTCCTTCCTAAATCCTCATGAATGCTGCAGGGTTGTACCTCAGCACTTAACTCTCCTAATGGTCTCTGTCTTATCAAACGAAAAGACAAAAGAAACTTCTTATTTCAGGGAAGAAAAGTACCCTGGAGTCTTATCAAACTCAGCAGTTTCCCCTTCCCCGTTGTTCTGCAGCTTCTCCTTCGCAGGGATTTCTCTGCAATTCCATCTCCAAGCTAATGAACTACTCTGAATATTTTTTGCTTGCATGCTCATGGTCCAAGTCCATAACCAACAGCCATTTTTGTGACTACAGAACTGCCTTCTTATATCTAGTCTAAATTTACCATTTTTTAGTTGAAACCATTAGACAATGTCCTATCACAAAAGGCCCTGATAAAAAGTCTGTCCCCATCTTTCTTATGGGCCCTCTTTAAGTACTCTAAGATCAAAATAAGGTCTCTCTGGAGCCTTCTCTTCTTCAGGCTGATAATAGGAAGTCTTTCTGTCTTTCCTTATAGGAGAGGTGTCCATACCTATGATCATTTTTGTGCCCCTCCTCTGGAGCCACTCTGACATGTTCAGGCCTTTGCTGTGCTGGGACCCAAAGCTGGATGGATGCAGCACTGAGCAGAGGGAAGAATCCCTCCCTTGTCCTGCTGGTCATGCTTGGATGCAGTCCAGGACAAGACTGGTTTCCTGGTGCACATTTCTGGGCCATGTCCAGCCTCCCATTCACCAGCACCCACAAATCCTTCTTGCACGGCTGCTCTCAATCTGTTTATTCCCCAGGCCCTGTTTACACCAGGGGTGACCCCAAGCCAGGTGCACGACTTTGTACTTGGTCTTGTTGAAAGTCATGAGGTTTTCCAAGCTCCTCAAGCTTGTCCAGGTCTCTCTGGGAGGCCTCCCATCCCTTAGACATGTTGACCACACAGCTCAGCTAAGTGTTGTCTGCAACCTTGCTGTGGGTGCACTTGATCCCACTGTTTGTTTCATTGATGAAGCCATTGAACAATATCCATCCTGGTATGGATCCTGACTCCATTTGGTAGGAACTCTGTTTGTCACCAATCTCCATCAAAACACTGAGCTGTTGACCATCTCCTGGATGTGACATCCAGATGGACCAGTTCATGCAGTGAGATGAAAATGATGGTCCCATACCCATATACTGCAATGTATAAACATTAAAAGGAGCCTTCACAATTCTCCTTCTCACTGCTCACATCAGCTAAACTCTCTCTGTTCGAATGGAAATATATTTCATTCTTCCAATATGAAGTTGGAGAGCTCTACATGTTTCTTTTTGTCTAGTTCTATTTGATAAATCTAAAGAACAGATAATTTACACCACCAGAAAAATTCATATCCCTTTATAGAAAGTTACTAGTCAGGGCTGCTTTTGTATGGGTTTCTGATTGCCAAAAATCATCAGAGTGCTCCTCATCCTACAGGCATTCTGGCTTTCCTTCCTTTTCCTTAAGTGCCTAACTTGTCAAGGTGTGATAGACTGGGGAGATGGGGACAGGGTACTTTGGAAAGGTTGTGTTGTAGAGGTTTGGAAGATGTGGACACCCTGGAAACATAAGTCAGCTAGACTGGAGGGATTTGTGTTCTGGAAACAGATCAGGGGCTAGAGAAACATCCAGTCCTTGAACTCAAGATGTTTTCTCAACATGCAGAATCAGTGTGTAAATCCAAACACAGCTGCCTGGTGAGTGACCAGAAACAGAGAACTTTAATTTTCCCTAAGACAGAATTTCATAGGGATGATATCTTCATCAGTCAAAAAGAGACATTGTTGTGACAAACAATTTTCAAA
This sequence comes from Loriotus luctuosus, assembly GCA_035582745.1. Taxonomy (NCBI): domain Eukaryota; kingdom Metazoa; phylum Chordata; class Aves; order Passeriformes; family Thraupidae; genus Loriotus; species Loriotus luctuosus. The sequence continues at coordinate 10,240,670 of JAWWEY010000055.1, forward strand.
GTTTTCTTTTTCAGGAAATTATGGCTTGCTCCAAATAGATATTTTGGCAGATAAAAATAAAATGCAGTAATAGTCTTTTCTAAAGAGTATAGTTTCCTTCCTTCCTTCCTTCCTTCCTTCCTTCCTTCCTTCCTTCCTTCTTCCCTTCCTCCCTTCCTTCCTCCCTTCCTCCCTTTCCCCCTCCCTTCCTCCCTTCCTCCCTTCCTTCCCTTCTTTCCTTGGGAGATGAGAGTAAAATTAAAAACTTATGTAATAACTCATTATTGACTTAATATTAAAAAAAATTGCAGATACCAAATGTAGTCTTGTAAGTAATTGAAATATTAGAAAGTGTGATTGTCTTAGCAAGCTTTTATTATTTTGCCAATGGTATTAATCCACAATTAAGAAGCAAACAAAGCAAAATAGGCTAAATTATATAAAACACCATTTTATGAGAAATACTTCTTTAATAAGAACTCTTCTTCTAAAAACATGGTGTTACTTTAAGGATATTAAGACCTTGCACAGATTAACATCCCTGAAGTACAACAGTTCCTCTTTTAGTTATTTTTTACTCCTAGAAGGGTACAAAACCTATTCTGAACCACAGAGGAATTGTTGTAAATTGTGAAGTAAAGAAAAAGCACAGACCTGAAAAAATGAATATATGAAAAAATATATAAAGATCTGTAAAATGGATGGTTTCTTCCTATATTTAGAATTGAGAAAGTGTAAAGGCATATATAACTTTCAGACAAAATTTGTCTGAAATTAATATAGTATGGTGTTGGGTACACTTAAGGAATGTGGCATACCTCTGTCAGTAATTAGTTTAAACCCTTAGACATTGTCCTATCACAAAAGGCCCTGATAAAAAATCTAGAACTTAGGTTAATAAGTAAATAACCAAAACCAACAAATGTAAATCAAGTCCTATTTATTGCTGCTTTTTAATTTTTTTCCTTCATGCAGCCAGGACTCAAAATTAGGATCAGGCTTAACCTTGCAGGTAAAATGTATCATTGCTCCAAATACTTCAGACAGGATAATCTGCTGACAGCATCTTTAAACCCCTCCCTTTCCCTAAGCCTTAGGAACAGAACTGAGCTTCAGTCTTGCAAGATCCACGCCATAAATTTTGTCTGTGTTCCCAATGTTCCCTGCTGCTGGTGAAAGGCCAGACCTTGCTGCTGGGTGAGCTCATCCATCTGGGAGTGCAGGGTCAGCTCCTCGGTCAAACGCGCTCCTCCGGCTGCCCCCGAGCTTGTCTGGGTGTGACCAACAGCAACAGCTGGACCTGGGAATTAGCCTAAGAGCTTTTTCCTCTGGACTGACAGTAGTAATTGGCCTTTGCTAACAGCAAAAATATTCACACTGTAGCCCAGCATGCATAAAGAAAATCTAGAGTGCACGATGTGTTGAAGAAACCCTCCCTGCAAAGCCAAACATTTAAGCCCATAATGTGTAAATTCATTTAAAAACAATCAAACATTTAAAAGTCAGGTTAAGTTTTCGGCACTTTAAAATGTTTGCTAGATTCATAAGATTTTTGGGACAGGATGAAAATATCTTCCCCTTACTGCACCTGAAGAGTTTCCTCATAAACTATCATTAAATTTACATCTAAACCTGTGAAGTACAGTGCTTCTTGGTAATAAATACACTGGAATTAATTGCCAGAAACCACTAGAAATCTTCAAAGCTTGGAGCAGGCAGAAATCTCATTCTATTATGAGCTTCCAAACCTTTTGAACACCAGACCTTACATGATCCCCAGATGACATTTTGATAGTGCAAGGAGCATTTGCAAAGTAAAATTCCACAATGAATTGAAGATGTGCCCTGTCCTTTACACCCCAGACCACAACTGTGCCTCCTGTAACCAATGCAGATCTTGTATAGAATAATTGCATTATAAAATGCAATATTTCTATATATACTGTTAGTTTTTGTCAGCACAAATAATAGCACCATTTCTGCATAACATTACTACAGCTCAGAAGTAAACAGGTATTTTCGTAGAAGTATCACTGCATGCATTACATATCAAATATACAAAAAATTCTGTACTTACAATTCAGAAATATAAAGTTTATCCTGCTAAATTTCATAAATTAATTATAATGTTGAAGAGATTCCATTTAAAATTCACTGCAATCACAGTTTTAGATTGATTGCAATTTGTTTCAAGACTAATTTTAATTAATTAATTAAAAAATAATTTTAACAGTCTGGTGTCAAAATTAAAATATCCTTTGTTTTTCTAATTGACCCAATTTAAGGGTCTCAGAAATGGTCACAAAATGAAAAAGATAGTAACTTGCATGCTAAAAATTATTATCCTTAGTGATATAGCATTAAAATATAAGCTAAACTTGAATTTAGGGTGAATATCATGCTAAAGAATTCCTTGTATCTCATTTTTCAAATTATTGAACAAATAGTAGGTAATTTTAATGAAGCAAATAATTTTAAATAACATTTGGGATGATACTCATTGACTTGCTTGACACGAGATGTCCATATCTCATTAAAATCTTAACTTGGTTCTTGTTTTCTCTAGCTGCTGTACAGAAGTCAGCAGTTTCAGAGGACAATTAATTTACTTTAACTCAACAGTAACAATTAAATATCATCCTAGAATCGCTACAGGACACCACACTCAGATGTCTGCCTTTGGTCAGACGATTTCCTGTGATAGCTATGAGAGAAGTTTCCAGAAACACAGCAAGTGTATGATTCAGGACCCTGGTTTATGGTGCAAAGTGAACTCCCATAAGGTGCAGGCTGAGCCAGACAGAGCAAGGATATATTTATGCATGCTTTACAACTAAAGAAGAATTTTTAAACATCAAAGCTTTTACTAAAATTGATGGGAAGCAAGCTGTTTTCCCCATCTTTATCCGAGCGATATTCCCCCTTTATCCAAGTATATTCCTCTTGTTTTTACTCTTTGGGACATTTGAATTTAGGTCAATGCAAACAGATATTAATAATCAAAACCATTACCTCAATTTTTTTTTCCTATCTCCCTGCCTGCTCATGACTTTCTGTACAATTCAGGATCCCACCCTGAGATCCAGGCAATTTTTAGTTTTAAAAAGAAACAGGTGATGTTTTCATAGCTGAGCTGTATTAGAATTCAAAATAACCATGCTACATAAAATAAAGACTTCTGATTTCTGATGTTATTTAATACACAGGAAAAAATCTTTTGGATTAATATTTTTATGACTAGTTCCAAAGGTGCTGACTGTAATCAGCTGTGTATCAGGTCAGGGGCTTTAATTTCTGGCTATCTCCCATCTTTATTCTCTACTCTCGATCTGTTTCTAATGACTTGTTCTTCTTGGTTTTAAGTTTTAAATTGATACAAGTATTTAAAAGGACATCCATTTGGAATAGCGTAGTCAATATAGTCAATAAAACTCAAATTTATTTTCAAGAAAGCATGGCAATAGGAGTTTAAATTAGAAAAAGAAAAATAAAATTTTGAGGGCTCATAAATTGTAATGTTTGCCACATAAAGTATGGACAGGATGTTGTTCTTCTGGAAACTGTCCACCAAGGGATATTAACATAATGTCTAATATATGTTCCTCTGCTTTTTTAAAAAAGTTGTAACAACACAATGAAACAGAAATAAGTTTACAAGAAAGACTTGGGGTGCTGGAGCGTGTCCAAAGATTTACAAAAAAGTTGGTAAAGGCTCTGGAGCACAAGTCTTACAGAGAGGGATTTGGGATTGTTTAGCCTGGAGAAAAGGATCTCAGGGGATCCCCAATGGCTCTCATCAGATACCTGAAAGGAGATTCTAGCCACGTGGGGGTCAGTCTCCCTCCAGGTAGGTAACAGGAAATAAAACAAAAGTAAATGGCCCCTGATTTCACCCAGGAAGTTTTAGGTCGGAGATGAGGATAAAATTTCTTCATGTCAAGGGGTACACAGTGCTGAAACAGGCTGCCCAGGGACACAGTCCAGTGCTGGACCTGGAAGTGCTGGATTAACAGTTGGCTCAATGATCTCAAAGATCTTTCCCAAACTAAATGACTCCACATTCTATGAAATTGTGGATTTTTCCTTTTTTTTTTCCCTCTTTTTTCCTTCTTTCTTTTTAAAATACAATTTTTTACACCGTTTTTCAAGAAAGTGAACATAGCTATTTCTCTAATTTTCTGTAAATGGCAGTTATGGATTCATTTTTTGATATCTCACTGATGTAAAGGAATAGCCTGATTTTTAGTACAAAATTGAGGCGCACATGAAATGGACATTAATTACAGAGTTCTAAAAGGAAATATTTGACCTTAGAAAGTAATTTTCTCCTTTTTTTTTAGTAGGAAATATTGTAATGTATATTCAACAGCTTCTCTATCCAAGAGGTTTTTTATTTTTTCATTTTATATAATCATTCAGTTAAACTGACATGGAAAAATGTGAACTTTTCAATAATACTAGAAGGAACAAAATATTAAATCTTTCAGATTGAAACAAGCAATTTTTTTTGTCATACAGAAATATAAAGAACAGACAAACCTATTTTTTTTATTTGGCTGGGTAGCATATAGCAGGAAGGCACAGAACACAGTACAAAAGCTGGTGAATGTGCAGTTATTGAGATACAGCAATTTTAAGTAGCTCCTTCTACTTCCTTCCCACACAGTAGTTTTATCTATTCTTACCTTAACTTTACACATCAATGGTGACTCTATTTGCTATGTTATTTTTCTCCGCTTTCCTTGAATAAATTTGTGAATAAAGCAAGGAAATACAGCAGGAGAAAGAAGTTATACACCATGGATGAAATGGTGCAAACTGCTCCCTGTTTGTAGGAAGGCACACTGCAGAATGAATAAGGAGAGCTCTTGATAATGCCAGGGTGTGGTAGTGGTCAGTGTTCAAACAGCAGTGTTCTAACAGCAACCTTACACCAGGTACAGCTGATTTGCTTCTTTGAACTTTGGTGTTTTGCTGTGCTGCCATCTGCTCTCAGGAAGGACAGCAGGAGGATTTCATCCTTCTTTTTAGCTTGTAAGGAACATAACACATCAGGGCTTCCTGGTTTTTTTCATTTTATTGAAGTTAAAACATCAACAAAATACACTTATGGAAAAGAGTGAACAGCCCTTAGAGAAAGTTTATAAACAATATTTTAGTTTACATTCTCAGCCTGCCATTTACTTTGAGGATTTCATTTATTTTTTTCTTGTTTTTCTTTCCTCCTAACTGTCACAGAATCATAATCCCTTTCATGGGTCTCTATCTATAAGAAAATGATAAATAGATCACTGTTATCTCAAGGATAAGAATGATTTTCAATAAGTCTTGAACAGTTGGACAGCTCCACTGGAAATAAAGTTGGTCTAAATCTATCCCAGATGTATTCATCCTGAGATCAGCTGTACAGAACCTCAGAAAACAGTCCTTGTGAGGGGCTGCAGGGTTCACCAGGGCTGCTCTGGGGAGTGCACTGTGTTACTGTAATTGTTTGCCATGGGCTCTGCACAGAGATCATAAATCAGCCCACAAGAACGTGGTGAAAGGAGATCTGTGATTGCTTGCTTGAGAGAGATAACCCTCTTCCCCTAGTCCTGTCATTTCACCCCCAAAGCTTTTCTTTTTCTTTGTCTTTATAAGGAGTGGGCTTTCCCAGAAATGTGTTCAAGATGCTGACATGCAGCGCAGTGATAGAATAAATCTTGGGTTCTGTAAGAGATTCTCATCATTATTTTGCTAGTTTAGGAGAAATCACATGCAGAAACTACTTTAAAGTATTTCAGGGAAAGATCTCAAAATAGGTATGTGAGTGTTACAAACTAAGGAACACAAACAACTTGGGTTCCTTCCAGTGAAACTAAGGAATCTACTTTTAAAAATAGGCCACTAAAAGTCTATAGTTAAGTAACTTTTAATGAAAAAAAGTTTATGTTTTCGGTCTCCTGAGTTCTCTGAAACTTGAAGCGACATGCATTGACTCATCTTTCAGTGTATGTTTTGTGAGAAAACTTTGTACTACTAGGGAAAGATAAAAAGTGATGGATAGCAATTTTAATTACTTGAATAGGATTGGAGGGCTAGTAGCAGGTATTGATTTATATTTGCCACACATATGACACATTCTTGTTACGAATTTTCTTATGAACTTTATGTAAATAACTTACTGTTTTGCATTCTTTTATAGAAGAAGAGAAATTTAATAGAAAAGAATGTAAACATCAGAAGGCTTAAAAAAACAAAGCAACAGAGATTCTTTCTGAGCATCAGGGAACATCACCCTTGTGCTGTGAGGGTGACAGCCCTGGCACAGATTGCCCAGGCAGGGTGTACAGCCTCCATGCTTGGAGGGTTTCCAAAGCTGCCTGCTCACAGTCCTGGGCAACCTGCTCTAGATGGCCCTGATTAGGCAGGGAGACTGAAACAAATGAACCCCAGAGGTACCTTTCAACCCCAACAATTCTGTGATTTTGTGATTCTGTAGGACCCTCATTAGGTAAATATTGCCTAAAACCTGAGATGACCTGAAGCTGACAGCAATGCCCACTCAGCTTTTCTGTGGGATACAGAAAAGATATCACTTGAAAAGATAAACACTTGAAAAGCCACAATGATGAATACAGTATTCCATAGTGTTCCATTGTTCTATTTCCTTGAACAATTTTCTAGTCTTGACATTTTCTTTCCAAGTGTCTGATGTATCTGACCATGGTACAGAGGAAAGGGAAATTACCAGCCCAGAAACTCCACGAGTTGAACCCCTACCAGAAACTCTCTCCTGCTGAAGAGAGACATGCCAGATTCCCAGACTTGTCTGCTTAGG
>JAWWEY010000055.1:10247568-10269025 GCA_035582745.1 Loriotus luctuosus
CCACGAGTTGAACCCCTACCAGAAACTCTCTCCTGCTGAAGAGAGACATGCCAGATTCCCAGACTTGTCTGCTTAGGCCCATCACCCAGGAGAATTATTCAAATACATTTTTGCTGTTGTGCTGATATAACTCTCCCACGTTTCAACATACATATTGCCATGATACAGTAATTTCTCTCCTCTAGTATAATTATTTCTTTGGATGCAGTGTAATTATTAGAAAAAAAATTGTTTGGACAGGGTGTCCACCTGGGGAGTTATCCTTTAATGGTTGTAGGAGCATAATTACATCACTTCATATTACAACAGAAATATGACTTAATTGCATTAAATGCCTAAAGATATGTCATATATACTTCTTTCTTTATGATCCCAACCATTTAATGACTAAAATGAATACTTTTACTGATGGAATAGTTGCTCTGACCCACCCCTGAAGGCAAAGGTAAATCAGGTTATTTTTAATAGATCCCTTGGGATGGATTAGAGTGAAAAAAGTCTGAATTACTGCTGTTTATATCTGTATATATATGTGTGTGTATGTGTGTGTGTGTGTGTGTGTGTGTGTGTATACATACAAACGTATATATACATCCGGGTTTATTTTGGAACAATTTAGTTGCAATGGACAGAGGTTGTAGCCATTTTGGTTGCATAGCAATACAAGAGCACAAAAATAACACTCAAAGGAAATGCTTAAGGAAAATAAAGGAAGGGGAAAAGCATAGAAAAAAGAATAGAAAGATATCACTAACTGTGGATCCAGGGACAAGACTTGATTGTTGCAACTTAGATATGTGTTGTTGAAGTGATAGTTTCTGTCTCAATCATTGGGGGTGAGGAAGCCCATGAAACATAGAGTTCAAAGGGTTAACAGACATTCAGGTTCACATGGAATGTCCAGGAACCTCCCTTGGGTGGGAGTTTTACACTGCCTGATGCAACACTGTGGATTTGTTGTGACACTGGATCATGGGCTGATCTCTGGTGGAAAGCTCCAGAAATGAGTTGGGGCGTTTTGGGGGACTGATGCTTGTGGCACCTTCCAAGACATGAAAGCTGCCTCTCACATCAGCACAGTTGAACCAGCTAAGCCCTGGTTCTGTTCATCCCTGTCAGAAGGGATGAACACCTTCTAGACCTTTGTGTGAAAACTCTATTTCTTGTGTCACTTTAATAGATCTCCAAGCTCTATTGTATTGATCAGCTGCTTCATTCGATTTCTAAAGACAGCTCTCCAGTCGCATTTGAGATGCCCAGGAATATCCTGACTGACTTCAGCCATTGCTCCAGAAGGATTTACTTCATCCATAGGTCCTTGCATATATATTTTGATCATATCTGCCATTTCCTTGCACATATGTTTTGATAATCTTGGACGCTTCAGAAGATTCTAGAGGTTCATTTATTGGTGAGTGAATCAGACCACAGTTCTTTGCTGTAGTAGTCACTTAGATAACTGGGCAAAAAGTAGAAACCAAAGGATTTTAGTCTTGTGCTAAATCCAAGGTTCTAATGTCAAACATGGAGCTACCCTTTTATTGGACACTCAGCACTGCACTGGGGATTCTTGCAACAGAAGTTCAGGAAACATTTTTGTTCAGACAACTTTGAAGCTTCTACAAGTAAAGGGATTATTTCAGAGTTGATTTTCTGTATCAATAGCCTGTAAAGAGTAAGAGAGATGTAAAATGTCTATAATCCTTATACTCATCTGTTCACAAAGGGCTGCTGTGGATAGCATCAATAGGTTTCTGCCATTCTTGAGAGGGGGAAAATACAAAGCAAAATTAATATGCTTCAGTGGTATGCTACTGAATGTGATGCTTTAGTTACCTATGAAAGAAAGACAGATTTTGTAATAGAAATATTTTTCATGGGAGCTGAACATCTCCCTGGGTCTCTACACAGGAAAATCTCACAGTAATTTTTAGTAATTTGTTAACAACCAGCTTTCTCACAATAACCTCTTTATTCTTTTCCTTACATATCCCAGTGAAAAACTCAGAAAAGTTCTCAGTTTTGGTAGAAAGCTGTCACTTAAACAAAAATAAACCTACAGATTATTCTTTGCAGCAAAATTCCATCCAAACTGTTGTTTTAAATTTCAATACCCCTTGAGAACTTACATAGCATGTAGAGTATCTTGTCTTCAGGTATCCAGTGTGCTGGCTGAAAAAGATTCCTATTACATGTCATTCCTGTTTTCCTATTTTTTTATGATATTGAACTTAAAAACCTCCAAATTTAGAAATTTATACTCAGAAATCCAGTTATAACTATAGCTTAAACCATAATTCAGTGATTCTGAGGCCTCTCCCTGTTTATTAAAAGCCAGTAAAAAACTTGAATAGCTTGCTGTTGATTGAGGATTATTATCTGAACAGTCTTTCTTAAGCCTAATATATTCGTTTGCATTACAATTTTGTTTGAACTTGACATCACAAATGCAACCACAAATTTGATTTCTTTTGGGGCCTGAGGTTTTGCTTCTCTGACAAAAGAGCAAGAAATCATTGTATCAAGACTTCCAGAGCAACATTTGAAAGAAAACGAAATAAATATTTTTTGCTAAATCTGCCACCTTTATATCCTATATTTTTTGCAAAAGTTGCCTATTAGAGGTTTTTATACAAAAGGGCATGCATACATATAGCCCTGTGTACCACTGATCAAACACAGCTAAAAAATACTATCCTAGATTATGGCCAAGAATTAATAGATTAGCAAAACATTTTTAATGAAATTTAGGAGGATCTCACGGCTCTGTCATCAGCAACTGAGCAAAATGTGAATAGAGAGAGTTATACAAGGATTGTTGAGACTTCAATTTAGTTTTATGTTTTCACAGAAGATTAAAAAAAATATCCATTTCCATTCATCCAAAAAGGGCACTTCCTCCTTTAAAGATACATGTAGACAACAAGTGTTTGGAACAGTTAGATTAGCACTGCTCTTTTTGCAAGGTGAAAATGGAAAGAGCTATGGAGGTAATTTTACAAATATCTAGTTGATGACTGCTGCCTTCCAGCAAGTGGCACAACAGTTGAGGGAACACTGCAGTCCACTGTCCATATTCAAAATTCATAGAAGCTTTTCATTACTTCATTCATCTACACATGTTAGGTTTTTTTTTTAAACAAAGATCAAATCAAACATATGGTACTTCATCCAGAAAGTCTCTGTGTGCCTCTGCCATGTGCAATGGAAGAAATTCATAACACTTTTTGTTCTAAGTGTCACATGACTAATCCATCATGCACATGCCAATAAAAGTTTAATTTCAAATATTCTAATGGTTTCAGGAAACACAAAGAGCTTTTGGGTTTTATGGGAACATTCATTACTCACTATTGACAAGAAATTAGACAGAAAATTCCATTTATAAGAATAAATGTTTCCCAGGTTCAGGAATAACAGCATAGTGAAGCTAAGACTGAACGATGCCTCCTTCTTTATAATACTCCATTCACACTTTTTATGTTTCAGAAAAATACAGGTTTTACAGATATCATCAGGTGCCTTTTTGTATTTTTTCAGAAATCTGGGAGAAATTAATAGTAACAGCATAAAAGCTCAAATAATGCAGCAAAACTCTCTCAGAATGCTTCAGAAAATTTAAATAAAAGAGAATGTGAGTAATGTGAAATCTACCTTATCATGTAATTGAAATGTACTGCAAATATTTCAACTATTTTGCAGACATGGACAGGTAAAGCTTCTGCTAACTAATAATTAACATTTATCTTAGAAGGAATTTCATGACCTTTCTTCAAACTAGGCACCGAAACTTTGGGAGGAGGAGGTAAACAGAAACTGAACATACCTTTAACGAAGATTAACAAAGAAATTATTGTTGATATGGTTTTAGAACTCTTCTTTCTTTAATTACATTGACAAAGTTCAAAGCAAATTGAACACAGAACACATTTCTGCTTGGTTTTGTGGACTTTCGATTTGGTCTAACATAAGAAATGTTTAAATAAGTGCTGATACTCTACTGTTAAACCAACAGCAGTCAAAGGAGAATTTCAGCATTCTTAATTTCAATATACAACTGGAGATAATTTTCATAGTCTATTTGTGCAGAAAGAGGTTTTTTTTCTTTTTCTCATGGTAGCTTTTACTCCTCTTTCTTTTTGCTATTGCTGTTTTGTTGGATTTTTGTTTTGGTTTTGATGATTTTATTAATCTTTGAACTCATATTAAAAGAAGATGTAACTTTAATTGGATATGGAATTTGTTTGACTGGAAGCCATAGAACAGTCCTAGAAAACAGTACTGCTTCTTACAACTTATTACAGATTTTTTTATTTACTTTGGGAAAACAAAGTCACATGTATCTCAGGGACAGAGATTCTGAATGTACATACTTAGAAATAATATTAAGGACAACAACAACATACAAAAAAGAAAATTAAGGCATTTAAAAATAAGCAATCATTTTATGTATTATATTAGCAGACCTTTCAAATAGATGGTGAAGGCAATACTCCAGAATTCATTGAAAAAGAGAAAAAATCCAATTATTGGCTTCTTTGTTTCAAGAATGTTTATAGCCTCATTTCTGTTTTTAATGAATCAAAACTGAAGATGAAAAACTTGGATATGGTACAGAACTTTTGACTTTAAAGGGAGGATTTATTGACTCAGTCTTGATCTGAAACCAATGGAAATGATTCCAATTATATGTCCTCATTTTAACTAAAGGGTTTACATAGTTCATCATTTGAACATTGGTTTAGCTGTTATTTGTCTTCTTATTTTTCTCATCACATTTGTAGGTCAAAGGTTGAAATTTTTAATTTTAAAGGATTTTTCTGAAAGGCAATAGCAAACAAATATATTTAACAGTCAACTGAATGCCTGATGCCAGGTGTAGAAAATGTTCTGTAAACTTTTTCTCAAGTCTGTTTTCTTTCCTAAAGCTCTTCTCACTGAGCAGACAACTGAAATCCAGTTACTCACTGAGGTGGTAACCTGGAAAAAAAGAGTCAGGATCTAGATCTGGCTGTGAAACATAATTATCCAAGAGCAGGGAACCTGCTGTTTGCATGTGTGTCTAGCCATTAAAAAGTTGTTAGGCTCATATTGGCTGTCAGTCGATAGCACAAGGCTCTCGGTGTGCTGGGGTATCGTGTTAGCAACCTGCAGAGCTTCCATTACCAATAGCCTAAAAAAAGGGAAAGGCATAGGGCAGAAAACACAATTCCTGTGTCAGAGAGCAGGCAAGGAGTGGTAGCCCCCAATTTACCAACATCAACATAAAAAAGTTTCATGTCTTGTGAGGGTTTTATAGACATAGATCTAGAGAAGATGAACTTGGGGTCACATTGCCTGAAACGCACTCTTTCCCTGCAGATGCATTACCTCACCTGTCTGCTCCTCTCAGATTATTCTTTGGATTTCTTTCTAACTTCTTCAGCCAAATGAAATGTTAACAAAACCCTCTTCTTCCCAAAGAAAACAATTGCATCCAAATTTGTCAGACATGAAGAGTTCTGGGTAAGGTATTAATCTTTCAAGTACTTCTGCATTTAATTAGGTTTATGATTAAATAAGCTGAGCTTATTGTAATGACTTGCACATACAAGGGAAAATGTATGCGTGAGAAGCTACAGAGTTGGGAACAGATTTATTTCAGTACATATTGTTTATTTCCCTAAAAAATTTACAGTACACTAATGGAAATAATAAGCACTTGTAAAATTAGAAATGCACAATATTATATAGAGCTGTGTTCAGGATAAAGAACTGACAGAATCAACAACCAACAACCAACAAAGAAAAAAAAAACAAACAAACAAGGAAACAAACAAAAACAATTACTGTAAATCAAGTATTCTCAAGGGAGAAAATTATCTTGCCACCTACTCAACACAAGCATACTAACAGTCTCTGAGAAAAAATGTCTGGGAAAAAATCTGAAATCGAAATAAAATAAAAATATGCATTAGAAAATATTAGAAATTAGAAAAAACATATAATAAGTATTTTGCTTTCTGCACTTTAACTAGAGAAAGCCCACATTAAAGGCAGTGGAAATTTATAATACCTCACTTTTAATTTTTTCTTATACAGGCATCCCCATTCCTTTTCAGAGCAATATGTTCAGTATTTTTTAGATTTCATGAAATAATTCATATGCACTTTATTGTACATAAAGTGTGCAGTTATCGTCTCTGAGCAGTTGAGATCTTCCAAGCATTTTTTGTGTGTGTCTGGGATACTGATTGTTTCTCAACCTGCTTCAGACTCTTCCTGAAACAAGAGAGAATGAAGAGAATGACTCAGACAAAATATCAGGTATTCATTCTCTATGAATGAATTTCCAAAAGATTTGTTAAAAAAGGACACCATGTCATTAGATGGTATCACATTTGTAAGATGAGTAATAGGTTATTAGAGGGTAATTAGTGGCATATTTTAGAAAAGAATATATGAAAATTATGTTCTTACAATTTGGCCAGAATTAAAAAAAATATTTTCAATAAATGGAATTGCAGAAATTTATTTGGCTATAGTATTTTCTAAAATGCCAGTTGAATGCCAGTGTAGAAGAACTTTCCAACTGAACAAAATTGTGTTAAAAAAGAAAGCAAAAAGACTTTACATCCAAAGTTTATTTTCCAGAAGTACAGCTCGGAGGCCAAAGCTATTCATTCATCTCTTGTTACACGTGGCACCCAGTTCTTTTGTTTGATAACTTTTTTTTGCCAGACTTATCCACTTCCTCAACATGCTGCTAAATATTGAATTAAGGCATAGCTGAAGCCTTGCCTATCAGGTAAATTCCCAGGAGGAAAGCCACCACAGACTTTTCTCCAGGGCACAAGGAATTGAAAGGCGTTCCACAGCGTGAGTTACCAAGTGACCTGTAACAACACATGTGTTGCTCCCATATGTTTATGAAATACTTTGTCCAGCTGCCTCAATGTGCACATTATGCTGGGAGACAGCTGGCCAGCCTTCTGAGAGGGAAGCCAGAGCACATAGCTGCTCTCTCCTGACCCCTTACATACATAGTGCTACCCTGAAAAACACACCTAGGCACTCAGCTTGTCATTAAGTGAACTCCTGGATGGATAGGCTTTTCCTCCCATGCAGAGGGGAAAAATTGAGGGAGTTCTTGTGTTATTGTTGGCAGCATGGCAGAATGGGCAGGAACACATTTGTTGTTTACAGCAGGATGAATTATTCCCACTGTGAAGGTCAGAAAAGGTTTGGGTAACTAAGATTTGCCTTGTGATACAATTTAGTAATCTGCTCTAAAGCTTGTGAACTAGAACCTCTAAATTCTGTTTCTACCTCTACCACCCTTTTAAGCTTTACAGTGGGTCCAGTCATGTAATTTGAGTGACTCTCATTTGAAACAACAAATAAACCTCGAAAATTGATGTTACTCACCTTTGTGCAATGTTGTGAACTGCAAATTTTCCTGCACTTTAAGTAAGTAATGATCACTCCAGAATATGTTGTTGCTGCTGAAGGGTAAAGGGTGTAGCTATCCCCCTTTTCAGAACAAAATTATTAGAGGCTTTCCTGAATTCACCATCAGTTTGCAATTGATTCAGTCAGTGTGTAATTACTTTTATTCCATGTTGAACCAGGTCCTCTCAGCTTTTAATCCTCCCTCTACTCTACAGCTCCAAGTGCCTTCAGTGTCACTGCCTCTAACACACACGACTATTTCAATTATACTTTCCTATTTGTTTAAACATGGCATTTAAAAACCCATTTATTCTGCCCATTAATAGCAATATTGAGTACATTTCACATTGGCTTCACTTTATATCTTTCAATTTTTGCAATATTAAATATCTTGCCTAAGTAATGTACAATACATACACCAAGAACTGGATTTACATACCTCTGTGAATGCTCTGGAGAGAATATAAAGTATACTGCCAGAGATTCCAATTTCAAGGGTCAGAACATACAGTATTCCCTGTTACTGCCCAGTAACTTACTCCAGATAGGCAGGAAGATATTAGACAGTTATACATGGCTTACCTGCTTAGAGAGCTCATATACACAGCTCATGAAATCATAGTTGGATAAAATAAACAATTATAGAAATGAATAAATAACAATCACAAACATGAAATGCCTATAGTAGACTCAAAATACCACTGACTATTTCTGTGTTTATATTTATTTGTGTTGCTGTTTATGATTGTCCTCTTGCAAGTTAGGTGGTCTCTGAAAACAAAATACAAAATGGTCTTTGCAAAATATTGAAGCAACATGGTGGAAAATAATGCATTAAGGTGAAGCATCACAGGATTTTTCTGAGTGTAACACAGTATTTAATATTCAGCCACATGCTGCAATTTGAAGTGTATGATTAGTTTTCCACCCTTCCATTGTACTACTGGCTTCTTTCATGGAAAGATGCACAATATTCTAATTATTGTCAAGTACAAAACTTACTGACATCAGTGAAAGCCTTCCAACTGATTTCTACTGCCGCTGGATCAGGCCCATCTGTGTCTGGATTAATTTCCAAGTTGTAAAAAAAAATCAAACTTTCTTTTGATAGAGATTACTAGAATTACATCTTGAGACTGGGAACAGTCTACAGGGTATCTCCCACAGGAGCTGGGGTGTATTATCTATCCCCTGTAGGCTGCAGGTGCTGCCCACTCTGAAAAAAATCTGATCAATATCCCGTCTGTTTCTATAACATGAAAATCCAGATGCTCGTAACATTTTAAAACTCACTTGTAGCAGTCTTCCTTTTTCTTTGAAGTTTGTTTCTAAGTGTTTTTGAGGTTATATTTCTAAATTAGGTTACCAGAGGATGAAAATTAAAATGGATCAGAGTGGAGAAACAGAATAGCAGCTCTGATCTAATGAACATATGTCTCTAAAAGAAACTTAAGTGCTATATTAAACATCTAGTAAATATAAATTTTTTATTTTACATTTTTTAATCATAATTTAATTATAACTCCAAGCTATGGATCTTTAAAACAGAAACATGTTGGAATATGGTTATTCAGTCAGGCTATACTGTAGGTAGCAGTGAAATTGATAACATATGATGGGGTATAAAATGGTAAATTATGATTTTGAAATATTTCCTCAGTCTATTGTGATGTTTTATGCACACATTGGCAGAAACTTGATAATTACAGAATTGCATAACTAAAATTTGGAAGTAAATCTCAGATTCAAAATCAGGGAGGTGAAAGAAGGGGTCAGTGGGGCATCCTGAGACATGCTTATTTTACATATATTGCTTTATTGTGGGAGACTGGTTGTTATCACAATGATCATAGACAGAATTGAAAACATTTTTACACTGGAATAGCAGATGGATCTAAATCACATAACTGCAGGTTATGCCTGGGTGGTGTCCAACATGAACTGAGCAATAGTTTCTACTATTGGTATGACAAAAAATGAGAACAAAAAAGGTCCAGAAGGTTGAAAATTTTGTTTTAGAGATTTCTACAAATAGAGGACAGGAGAGGCTGTTTATTAGTCTCTCATAAATTGAAAGTTACTGCAGAAGCCTCAGATTGTTGGCCATATTTTTACTAAGGAATATACTGAAGGAATAAAACCTGTAGGCAAAGCTAAAATAGGGGTAAAGGCTGTCATTGGGAGCAATGAGAGAAATGATAACAGGAGCAGAGCAATTTAAATTGGGTGTCCTATCTGGAAAGGTTTGACAATCCCAAAGTGTGAGTGAGCTATTATCATCAGAAGGGGAAGAAACAGCTGTCTCAGCAGCTGCCTCAGCAGAAGACTCCAAAATGGCATTAGCTATGCATGAGAAATAGGTATTATATACAACTCACTTGTGGCTTTGTTAGGGCATTTTTTTTTTTTTTTTAAGCTGCTGATATGGAACACACATAATCTATTACGTTTCCAAAATGTATTCTATCTTTCAGGACAATGAGCTATGACTGAGGAGTGACATTTTTTATTTCTCACTCAGATCAATGATTTATAGGAATTATCAGTAAGGATAAAACTCAGAATAAATCCACTCCAAAAGCTTGCCTTTACCTTGGACCAATTGCTGCAAGGGGAAAGGACATAGCTGGTTTCATTTGACACTATATTTTATGTACGTATATAGTTATAGATTGGCATAACTGGTGCTCTCAAGTAGTCATTTGCTTTTCCTATATTTTATTTTCCTTATTTTTTAAGGGTCAAAAAAAAAAAAGTCTATGAAATTACATTGCTCAAAGCAGTTTTCCACATACTTGACCAGTCTTGCAATATTCTCCAAGTTAGTTGTTGCTGAACAATGCCTCCCCAGACTGTTGTTCTTGTGGGTGACCATGAGTGATGCATTTTGGGGTAGATCCATCCGTTCATATAGAGGCAATAGACTTCTCTCTCTGCAGTCTCGACCTTCGATTTTCTTTGATTTTCAAACATTACAACTTGTTTGCTTTTCAGCCATATCTCATACTAAGCAGAAGGCCACAGAAATAAAATTTCATCCTTCTACCTGTTCAGTGACAGTGTGGTATGGTCTGGTGTAAACAGATTCAGACACCGTAGACAGTGGGTAAAGTACCACAAACATTAGAAAATTCCCTAAGGGTCTTATGTCTTCAGTGTTGCTAGGATCTGAATTCTCTGTAAAAAGTAAAATCCAGATCATAGGGAGTATTGCAGCTGTCTTAAAATAGGAGACATCCTTTAAAATTACTCCTTACTGCAATACTGCATCAGAAGTATAATGAGGCAGATGATCTATGCCTGAATGTACTATTTTTCAGATGAAACACAAACCTAACAAATAGACTGAAAAAGGTGTTTCCTAAGACAGACTATATGCAGTAAATTGAGCTTCATTTTCTCCATGAAGATTGTTCACAAGCCTATTATAACTTTCTCAAAAGTAAAAAAAAAAGAATGCCTTCCATTCTCATTTTAACATGTTGAATATTGTCAGATTTTTCTAAGAAGATATTTCTAAAAATACCCCAAAAAATCTTGAGTCATTAAAAAAAATTCCTCCAGAAAAACAAACTAAACCTAAACCAATCCAATTAATTTTGGATTTTTGGGGAAGAAATGTATTTTATGAATGGATTCTGGTTATCTTCAGTGTAACTGTAGTGCTTAATTGCAATGGAAGATGATTTCTGAGAAATAAACATCTTAGTTCTAGCAATTGTATTCAAAGATATCAGATGATTCAAGGCACATCTCTGCTAAGTGCTATTTCTAATGAAAATTTTCCTTATATATTTTTATTCCAGTTAGTAACAACCAGGGCTCAACTACTTGCCTAGGAAAAAACTTACATAGCCCAAAACATGTTCAAAAATTTCACCTTTTGTTTTATATTTTTCAGGTCAAACTTTTAATCTTTGAGTCCAGCCCATCAACTTGGCCCCTACTCTTAGTGTTTCATTAGTTTACATTTCCCATATCCACCAGCCAGTCATGTTCTTCCTCTGTCTTTTACCTGTCTCCTTTTTTTCTGTATTGGGTGCAATTGTTTCTGCATATCTTATCAGGGTCACTCACATAATTTTGCTTAATACTCTTAAGCAAAACAAAAAACAACAAACAAGCAAACAAAGCAAACATAACAGAAAAAAAAAGAAGAGAAAGAAAAAGAAATGGATGTCCTAGTATTCAATCTGGCAAATTAGGGAATTAAATTACTGCAGTGCTGCTAAGCTTGGCTATTTGTAATCTCACTAGTTCCATCAATTTGGCACATACTATGTGTGTTATCATCATTTTTACTTTATAGTGTTAACTTAATTTTCCTCACATCTAACATTACTGCATTAAAGGAATTAAATCAAGTATGGATTACAAAAGCTAAAACTACACTTGCACCTAAAATTAGTACTCAGACATTAGAAGGTCCTGCCTTGATAAGTGATTGGAGACTTGCTTCCTGCAGTGAAATTTAACAAAGGGTTGCTTGAGTTCAAACTGGAAAAGTGTAATATTTCAATGGCCAGGAAGATAACATTTAATATTCATAGTGGTAAAACTCAATATGGTTCTCTAATTCAATACAGATGCTTGCAACAAGTCACTCAGTGTCTGAGTAACACAATTAACATTTTGCTTGTTTGCTAAAAACTTAATAATTGCTTCACTTATTCATCCTGGGCTGATGAATACTGAAATAATTCCTGGTTTAAACTTGAACTTTCAGTCATCAGTCATTTTTATTAGCAACCAAGTGTATCACGAATATGCCTTTCATTTTGTATACCAGAGTGAGAAGTTAAGCCATAGAATTCTCAGTAAGAATTTTCATTTCTTTTAATGTGCATTAACTAATGAAGTGTCACATACACTACTTTTGTAGCATATGACACAATGGGTGGAAAAACACTTAAGTATCACATAGAAAATCAGAAAGATTCAGACACCCTAGATTTCATCTGTATTGGGATTCACATGGAATAGAAGCACCAGAAAGATACAAGGTACACTTTTCACATTTAGTGATACATAGTGAAAGGGGCTGATATTCTCATTTTGAGACATGATTCTGTTTCTCCTCCCCAGAGCTACAACCATTGAATGGGACAAGACTTAGGTGTGGTTCCAGATGTTAAGATTTTTCCAGACTGGGTTCCTGGAGGAGGAAACAAGATCTAGAACCCCCCTCCACCCAAGGGGGTCACCCATTTCACCAAGACACACAAATGGCACTTGCTTCTTCAGGTGTCTGGAAAGAGATACCTCTGAGAAAAGACCTCAGAGTAATTGTGAATTATGAAGGAAGTGTCGGACTATAAAGGTTTGTTCAGGTACTCTGCATCTTAAAGAGGATAGGCCACATCTGTTACCATGTTGGAGTGTTTTTTGCAATTTTTAAATTATAATAGAGTCAGTATTCTGCTGAAAGCTCCTCACTGAGAACCTTAAACACAAAAATCAGATATATATTTTAAAAAAATGAGATATAAGCACTGATTCACTCTACACAACCAGCAGACAGAACAGAGATCCATACTGAATAAATTTTATGCCCAGATTAATCCTACTGAGATGAGATGTTATTCTGAACACCTAATATTGGCTACCTGAATCTGAGTCTTATTTTTTAATTAAACATTTGTTTTCAATGCATCTTATTAATGTCATTAGAAAGCCAATGTGTAAATTTTTGTACTACATAAAAATAGGATTTTAATCTCATTTCAAAGGCCTTCCATATAAATTGAGTCCAAATATGCATGTTTTTAATGTATTGTGGGAATATGGGAGAAGATACTAAGTTCCTGCCAGCAATAGTGCACGTTACAGCAGAAGAGAGAAGTGAAGATAAATTCCCTTTAACAAGCCTATGGATACAGAAATAATAAAGAATATTACCCCATCTGAATTACCCAAACAGTTTTAAAGTACCTGATTTAAAGTTTGTGCAGAAGCCAAGTTTAACATCTTATGTGCTCCTACAAGCAGTGCAATATGGTTTTTTAATGATCAAAGGTGCTTGATTTCAATTTGATGACTTTCTCAAAGTATGTCATGCCCCAACATCATCATAGGTCAGAGATGCAACATGAGTTCACAAAGGCTTCAACGACTAAATTGTTCATGCTATTTCCTCATCATTTAGAACTTTGAGAAATACACCAGTCTAAGAAACATTGAACTCAAGATTATATGACTTTGATAAATGAAATAAGAATTCACACTACCTAGCTCATTTCATAGAGTGGTGCATTCAGACACCGACCACAAATAGAAAAATACATATGTATATATATATATATATATGTATTTATGTATGCCTACATGTGTATGCTTATGTAACAGGAGCTTGTCTCCACCATACAACTATTCTCACATACTTCTTTTAGATCAGGGGCTTCTGTTTTATTATAAAGTTATGACTTGCATTTCTGTAACTGTGCAGGATAAGGAAGATATATTTAGGATTAGAGGAAGTTTATCAAAAATGTTATTGCTTATGTTTGAATGGTAACTTGGCATTTTTCTCTTAAAGTCAGGTATCACACAGGATTCATTGGACCTAGAGGTTCTGACAATATAGTTAACAGTTTCCAGTGAAGTGTCAGCAAAAGTACTTTTTGTTATAATTGAATGTGAATACGTATTTAGCAACTTTTAGTTGATAAAGGCCTAATGGGTCATGTAATACCAGTTCTTTTCTATTGGGTCTCTCATTGTTGCCTCTATTCCCTGTCATTAGTATAACTTGATATCAAAGCAAAAAAATTGGCAGTAGATTTGCAGTTTGCATATTAAACTACAAAAGACTGAAAATAATACATATTTTTTGTTTTCATTTAGAGAATGCTGTTTCATACGGTGACATCAAGAAGAATCTAGATTGATTTTAACATAAATTAGAATGATTTCTTTTATATTTAATCTGGAGTGTCCAGTAGAGACATGGTACTTTCCTGATCCCTGGCAATTCAACAGCAGCAGTTGGCCTGGAGGCAATTGAAGTAGAATGTGTGTGGAGAGTTAACCAGCCACAGGGGACCTGGAACATGAGCAAAGGCATAACCAGCACAACAAGCCCATGTTTTCTTACAGCCAGCTTGCTGTTGTAAGGTCATAGGCTGTAAAGCTGTGGTTAGAGAGAGAAATTAGTCATGAAAACAGCATAACCCAGTGGGGATTCATAATACATGAATCAAGATCAATTTTTGTTTGCTTAAAAGAAGCTGGCTTAAAAAAAAAACAACAAAAAAAACCCATCTTCTTAGTAGTATGCTAGTGGCATAAGCCCATGTTTGGGAGGGTTTCTATCAAGTGCACCATGTTAAATAATTTCAGGACATGACAGTCCAAAAGTAAGAATAATAGGGAGGAATTCTCTGCTAGGGACACTCCAATTCAGTCAGGAAAGCAACCACACTTAGTAAGAGAAACTATGCAGGCTTCCTCAGAAAGCCACAAATTTTTCTGAATGCAAATTTTTTCATGGGTGGTGTCGACTACAAAAGGAAATGCAGAATTCTACAGAATTTAACAGTTCAAAGAGTGATCAGAACATAAAACCAGTAACAATTTGGGATACCTGTGTGTGTTGCTAATGGGCTGTCATGAGGTACCTGCCCCATGATGATTCACTGTTATTAACACCTAAAACAAACATGACTAAACCAAGAGGCAGCAACTGCTCACATTTTAAATGAGAAATGAGGACTTGGGAAGGAAACCCAAGCAGTACAAACCAGCAATCTGACACTGGTTACCAGGCATCAGCCTGACACTAGTTCTAGTAGTTATGTCTCAAGGATATTCCTGGGATGGAAATATGAAGATATTGAATCCAGCAATAGAGGAACTGCCACCACCATCAATGCTGTATCTAGGAAACAACAGCTGGAGTGAATATAGCAGTACAAAGCCTGATAAGAAGATTGTGCATTTAAAATTCATATATTACAAGACAGCAGAAAAAATGTCTGGAGAGTTCATTTGGCAGAATTCCAAAGCAGTAGATTTCCTTCATCTTTGCTCTCTGTAGCACTTTTGCATGTTCAAGTAGTTTTGTTGCACGGCTCTTAAATTGAACCACAGTCACAGTTTCATTGAACAGAGATATACTTCAGCCCAAAGGAAAACACCTGTAAGTGTTGAAAGAACAGTTTAGTGTAATGAAAAGGTGGATTGAATGAGGTATCACAAATAAATGAAGATTGGTTAGCAAAAGAAGAGAAGTCATCTGGTATCCCCACCCTGAGAATGTGTCAAAGGCGTAAGGACATATGAAAGGGGATGGAGATTAAATAAATTAGTGAACCATTTTCTAATAGAAAAACAGTTAAACATTGAAATATTTTACCTAGGAGAGCTGCTGAAGTTCTATTAATAAAGGCTGTAAGGCTGGACTAGAACAATGTTCCTTGAAACAGCCTTGCTAAAGTCAGACTAGATGACATACCAAGATATCTACTAGGTGTTTTGTATTAAATGTAGACCTGGATAAATTATAACTCTGCACAGGATATGTACACTTGTTAAGTCTCTGTTGAAGATACAGTATGGATACATGCCAATTAATTATTTTATTTTCTTGGGTCACAGGTAAGAGCCATAGGACTGCAATGGGCAAATCCCTGTTCAGATCTTCAGCTGACCCAGAAAAAGTAGGTGTTGGGCTGAGAATCTCTCTTTGTGATCAGCAAAGCTTCAAGTGACAGCACCAAAGAATAAATTACACCAAAGAGAATGACAGTACCTGGCAGCAAAGGTTTTCTTTGTCATTCTCAGTGGGGCTCCTCAACACCAAGAAATAGAAATCAGGAGGGCCATGAGGACACACAACCATTTTATAACCTAGAAATAAGAATGCCTTCTTATTATTATGAATTATTGAGTATGGAATTACCTACAAAAAAGTTGAGAAATCATAATATCATCTAATAAAAGATGGTTAAAAGACCAAAACAATAAAATCCTTGTTATTTTTATCCAACTAATGTTAAGAAGATGATTGTGATAACTCCAAACATTTTTTAAGATTATTAAATTGTTAGTATATATTCACAGTATTATAAATGTACTGATAAATAAAATTTAAAGATTTTTCTTCTAAGGATGATACAATTATTGTTTCCTTTATAAAGTTTGATCTCTAGAAAATATCTTAAAGGAATGGGAAAAAATGGGAAAAAAATAGATGTCAATGATTAAGGTTCTTCTTGAGAGCATGAAACAAAGAAAAGAAGAATAAGTAATTTCAGAAAAAATGGGAAAAAATACTGCAACTGAAAAGCTGGGAAGTTTTTTGTTGTTTTACAAGCTTTATATAACACTATATTAAACGATTAGACAAAGACACTTAAAATTATATTCTTGTTACTACAAAAACAGAAGTCCAGTGGAATGTTTCCCATTTTGTACTCTGAGTTTCTTGTATTATCACAAATATTCACCATCTACCTTTGCAGTAGTGCTGGAGGTTCCCCCATTGTCACACACCTATGGAGTTTGTTTTTTTTTTTCTTCTGAAAATAGGATAAATAATACCAATTTCCTCCATTAGTTCTAGGAAACATTGTAACTGCAAGTCAATTACCTTATGCTTAGCTGTATTGATTCATTATTTTACTGTCATAGAAGCTGTAGTGGTTAAATATTATTAATTTTGATCTCTCTTAAAGTGAAAGCCACTTGGGATATCTAAGTTCATGATGTAAATTGAATAACTATAGCAAATGATCTTAAATGCTTCAGATAAAGTACATTAGACTTACAGAAATTTATTCATCAATATTCATAATTTAGGGGACAGTTAGAAAGCTAATGAAGAGTTTCTTACCTTTATGTTGCATGGATTTACTAAAAGCCTAACAGAGACTGAATTTGCCTAACTTCCAGCAATTTATTCAAGGAGTTTTAGTATTCTTATTAACCAACACATTATGACAAATATCAAAAGGATAATAATATTTTCAAGTGGTTCAACAGAGGAGATGCTATGAGAAATAAAGCTATTTTGAAATTCAGTGGAGTAAACAGAGCTTGAATTCAGAAGGACTGAAGAAAGGAGCTGTCAGTAGTAAACTCAGAGAAGTGGCAATGACAATATCACCGTCTCCAATTTCCTGAAAAAAAACTTTCTGTAGAATAAAGGAGAGATTTCAGTAAAGCTTTAGTGAATATCTATGATTGTAATTCATTTTTCAGGACTGTACATAAGGGTGTCTCTATTTCCATTATAGACCTCTGTTTTAAAGGAAGCATAACAAAATAAACAAAACTGTGGGGTTCTGCACAAAACTGTCATATACAAGCTCATCAAAAAGGAATTAATCTTATTTTTTTAAATATTAAATTTTTACAACAAATCAAGATGAATGTGTTAATTATTGTTTTTAAGTTTATGATCAATTGTTAGTGCGTTCTGGTTTCCCATAAGGATATATCTTGAAATAAATTTGATAGTGGGATAAGTTGAGCATCCATTGTTTGGAAATCAGCCCTTACAGGAATGCTGATACTAAGAACCTAAAAGTAAATAAACTCCAAACAGTTCAGCCAGCAATTTTTATAACAGATGGCATATTTGCCAATGCAAAGATGTGTTATGCATACATTTCTTTATCAGTGGATAACCGCACAGAAAAGACATGGCAATGAAATTACTAAGCATTAAGAGCAGGCTGTGACTGCATTGGTTACTTTTGGATCAGCAGCCTGAGTTCAAGTAGTGCAGTAAGGCTGAGAAGGAGGATATAAGATTATTAGGTTCATTGGATGATAGATATATTATTCAAAAGAATAATCTTGGTAATTTATCACCTTTTACTGGAAAAAAAAAAAGGTATCATGTACCACAGACAGATTAAAATAACTTTCACAGAGGATACATCATCTCACCACATAATACAGTCTCCAAATTTATGGCTTGTACTCTACTACTGAAATTTAGGCTGTTTCCACATTACTAAGATTCTTCTGTCTTGTTTTTATAGTTCTAGCTCTTTTCGTGGCTAATGCTAGGATTTTAGCATCATCAAACCCATGCCTCTCCAGTTTAGAGACAAGGACTCCATGTGGGACAGTGTCACATGTTTTACATAAGTCCAGGTAGATGATGTCTGTTGCTCTTCAGGGAGGAACCCTTGGATAGTGATCTGCTTTCTTGGGCCCCTTTTTTTTCTCTGGGGCTTTATAACACAGTAATCTACCAAGCAGATCCCTAGAAAGGCAAAAATCTGCTCTCCTGGAGTCCAGGGCAGTGAGATTGCTCTCTGCCCTAAGGATGTTGAACTCCACCTTTCCTTGATCACTGCAGCCAAGACTGCCCTTGACCTTCTATTTTCCACCAAACCCTCCTTGCTGATGAGAACAAACTCTGGCATGAAACCTCTTCTTGCTGGAGTCTCTATCAGTTGGAGAATGAAGTTATCATCAATAATTTCCAGAAACCTCCTTGATTGCTTATTCCCTCCAACAGATATCAGGATGCTTGAAGGTCCCCATGAGGACCAAGCTTGTGAATGTGAGTCTGCTCCTACCTGTCTACAGAGGGACCCATCAGCTTGGTCCTCCTGGTGCAACAGCTCAGCAGACCCTCACTATAATGGCACCCTGTCCCTGCCCTCTCTTTAATTCTGACCCGTAAACTGTCAGGAAACAGGTGACAGGTAAGGGTTGAGTGGAAAATATGTTGTTGCTGGCATCAGTGAGACAATGAACAACTCGAATTTGTTAAAAAAAATCTTTGAGTGGGATCTAGAGACAGGTGCGAAATGACACAACTTTCAAAACTGAGCAGTCAGATTGACTAGCCATGACAGAAATACAATACAATGGAACAAGTCATTCAACATTTCCTTTAAAGTAAAGGTAGCATTTTTCTTCACAGAAGGACACATACAGGTGTGAACTTAAAACATAAATTGATTGAAAAAACCCTGAAAAGCTAGTAATGAAGGAGATAAGGCAGATACCAAAGTTCACTTTGATATAAAATTGTATTTTTCACGGAGCATTACAAATAATTATCACCCAACTCCGCTCCAGAGATTTAGGCCAGCTTTCACATAGTGTTGTGATGGTAGAGGAAAACATTAGTTTATCATTGTAGTAGAGTGATGACAGAAGAACATTCCAGCCCACTCTGAATTGCCAATAGAATTACACACCGAGTCAAAGCATAGGGAGTGATTTTTTCCTTATGTAACATTGTTGATATTAAACACAGAATGCTATAGGAAACATGCAAAGAATTGTTGATGCTGCAGTGCAAAACATGAGATAGCAAGTATCTTGTTATAAAAACAGGATTATAATTCCATTAGAGTTTAAAAAGAAGTGGATACAATGAGTATTTAAGAGAAAAATATATAAGAATACAAATATGTAGAGCTTAGCCAAGCCATAACAAATAGATACAATATTTGCTTTTATGTATTTCATAAACAATGTGTAAAATAGGTTCAAATAGTTCAAAAAAGATTGAAGAATTGCATTAAGTCATGATGACTGCATGTTTACTTTCAAGTTAAGGCTAAAGAGATCTTCAAATATTATCACTAAATATTATTCACCACTCCCTTAATTTTAGGACACAGACACTGGGAGAAGCGCAAAGAATACAAGTTAACTGGTCAGACTGAGGAGCTTTGAACTTATTGAACTCCTCAGATGTGCCTGGGGTGTGGATCAGGCCCAGTGAGGGATCCAGGTTCAGAGCTGCCCTGGGATGGCCAGGCAGGACTGTGGGATAAGATAAGATGGGACACAGCAAGCGCCAGGGTGACATGGCCAAGGACACGGCTCAGCTGAGGCCCAAGAGCCTCGGCTGGAAACAACCACTGTGGGATTCACATTCTCTGAACCTGAGAGAAGCAGAGAAGAGAATGATCAAAATAATTCTTATCTCATTTGCTGCTCCTGTGGTTGTGCACAAGTGGAATGCATTGTGGAAGACTGTTTACCTGAAGGGATTTGGTAATTGGATTCTGGTGTGATGGGTTGTTTTTCTTGATCAATCTCTGCAAGCTGTGCCCTGACGGCTGGTCAGGAGAGTCACAAGATTTTATTCAGTTGAGTTCTTGTTCAGTTTCAGTTTAGATGTAGTGTAATATAGTATATTATATTATATACTATATACTATATTATATATATAGTATATTATATTATATACTATAATAAAGTAATTAATTAGCCTTCTGAATCAATGGAGTTAGATGCATCATTCTTCCCAGATATTGGGGTCACCTTTTCCTATAGTCACCCCTGAGTGGGGCTTGTAGCCATGTCAGAAGTAGCCATGTGCTCCTCCTCTGCTAACATCCCATTAGCCACAGGGGCCCTGAGGGGATCCAGGGCAGGAAGGGTATGCTGGGGCCTTCTCCATTCACATCTTTCTTCTCATCATTACTCCACAAGGGTCCATGGCTTTGCTGGAGACATTGCTAACAAAATGCTTGGTCTTGATCTCACAGATGTTCTCTACATAATAACAAAGAGAGATATTTAGGCCTGTATGTCCAACTTCCTTTGGATCCTGCTCTCTCTCACATGGAGGAGGCCAAGGTTCCTATGCCACAAACAGAAAGAACAACTCAGACTTTTAAAGTGGGTTGTTAAAGCACTCAACTACAGAGGAAAACTGCCACTCTTGTCTTCCTCTCAGTACAAATTTATATTTCTGTATAGGGAACAGTCTTTGGATTAAACATTTACTTAGTTATTAGTTTAAGAACTATACTGGCAGAAGAGTCCTATCATTGTGTGTGGCAGCACATGTCAGAGTTGAGAGGGCTACCATACACAGAGTAACATCGTACAATCCCAGAAAGCTTCAACTGATCCAGACTAACACCACACCACTGCAGAAGGCTTCAAGCATCTGCTCTTCTTGTTCTTTAGCACAACATTTTACAACCCCCATGTTGATGCATTACACCTGTGTGCCCTCTGTGCCCTTTGGTGGTTGGTCAGTGCCCCTGGGCACTCCATGGCTCATTGCTGTCAGTGCTGCTCACCTGCTGCTCACAGC
>JAWWEY010000055.1:10277025-10389156 GCA_035582745.1 Loriotus luctuosus
TCTTCTCTTCTCTTCTCTTCTCTTCTCTTCTCTTCTCTTCTCTTCTCTTCTCTTCTCTTCTCTTCTCTTCTCTCTGCTTTCCCTTTCCCTTTCTTTTTTTTTCTTTTCAATTTTATCTAAAAGGAATGCAAGAAAAATAAAGACATACTTCAGGTTATTCCTCGGACTGATCCTGTTAAGATATTAATTTTTCAGTGTTGAATTTAGTAGAATCCCAGGCAATGACATTAGTGGGTTTAAGATCAACATCTAGTGACATCAGCATTTTTTTCCTTGATCATATCTTCCTTTGGCTGGAAAAGGTGTTTGAGAAATAAACATCAAGTTAAAAAAAAAAACAAAAAACAAACAAACAAAAAAAAAAAAACGAAAAAAAACCCCACCCCTTTGTCATCTTAGAATACCATTGAAATAGAATTGATTTTATTTAATGGACCACAACTTCTTTTCTCCTTATCTCTGTTTTACAGTTGAGGAACAGAAAATAGTGTAGCAATGCAAAAGATCAACAATATTGGGAGAAATAGAAACTTGCTGTCATGTGGCCAGAATAATAGCTGGTTGATTTCATAAGCATTTATGATTTTACACAAACACATTTTAGAAATGTTCTTGGTCATATAATGAGGTGTTCTATAAAGATAGCCTTAGTGTGTCACAATCTTTGAGAAGAAGGATTTAAAAGCCTGAGGGGAGCAAGGACAGAGGGCAAGCCATAGGTGTGCTGTATAATTTCATTCGTTTCAGACTATTCTAAAGCTCTGTATTTAAAAGAAGGTAATGCTCAATTTATTTGTGATGTGGAACAATTTTCTTAGCCCAACAAGCCAGGAAGCAGTTTACCCTTTGCTGCAAACAAGGTGCTATAAGAAATGATTTCTCAGGCAAGAGATCAAACACTGTGTTGCCCTAAGTACGCTACAGATCATAGCTCTGGCAGACCAAGGTTACTTTAGATAAACATCCCAGCCTAAAATGAGATTTTTTTTCCTGTCTTACAAGTGTTTTATTTACTGCTGGAACAGTTGTTATTGGAAAACAGTGTGGCTGAGGCCAGATCATTAATCATTAAAGACAGCTCTTCTACAATCAAAGTTATAGCACAGTTTATTTAAGAAAAAAAATAAAAAGCAGCATGTTCAAATCAAGTCCATTTCTGGGTAGGCTTATTCTATTTATACCACTTTGGCATTGCCAGAAGCATCAGGACTGGGACCAAACTCAGACCAGCTCTACTGAGTAGTTCTTTGCCATTTGTCTTAAATGCCTTCTGTGAAAGGTAAGGGAAGGCAAAGGGCAAAACTCAGGAGATTTTCTGTCATGTAGCCCATCCACAGCTTTGTTCATGCTGCAAACACCCTTCCCTGCAGCATCCTGAGTCTGCTCTCACTTTTATTGCATGACATACCTGTGGGCTGTCACCAGGCCAGGAGCAAACTCCAGAGGAAGGAAGGCTACCTTTCTGTGTGGAAACTACAGATCTGAAGAGGCTTGTCCCATCAAGGCCATATCATTGTCAAGATGAATAACCAGCCTGCTCAATACGCCCATAATTTACTGACTACCAGGAATATAAGAACTGCAGAGATGGTACCAAGCCAATTTGGGGAGGAAAGGAGGAGGGAATTCCTCATCTAGGCATCCAGGGTCAAGGAGGTCTTTGGCTTAGTGCTTTGTTCATATGCTCAGAGTAGAAAGAGAAATGTCAGAGTTTCAAGATGTGGGAAAATACTTGTGACATATCCCTGTGGTTGTGAGACTTTTTGCCAGAGCACCAGTTTATGACCATGTCAAGAACAATTACAATCAGGTCTGGGAATGTTTCCTCAAATCAGTTAGAAACCTACCCAGACTTGATCACTTCCCAGAGCTATCAAAGAACCTTTTAGAATGTTGTCACCAATGTAAGGCAAGGAGAAAATATGGAGCATCAATCAGGTTGGTTGGGCATCATCTTATCTTGAGACAATTAAAAAAGAGATTCCAAGGCAGAATTGGACTCAAGTTTTGAGCATTGACTACGTAAGAGGAGACAAGGGAAGATACAGTCTCAAATTTAAGTCTAGCATTATTGCCCTCACTCAGGGTTTTTGCATATGTTCATTGCATAGTCATGTGACAGAGCCACTGACATGAGTCTTGAGGCAAAGGAACATTTCCAGCTTTTCAGGATCCTGATGAGAATGAGGTTAACATGTGAGAACTTCATAACGTGGAAAATCTGCGGCAACTTTCACACAAAAGAGGATTTTGTGGAACAGGGGGAACAGGTGGAGCAACATGCCAAGGAACTGCACTGATTCATCCAACTTGCTTAAATTTTTGTGCTAGGAGAATAAGAAGCTAAAAAAACTTGTCAAAACCATAAATTTTAGGAAGTAGCAATTCAGCTGTCAGCATTAGTGGAAAATTCAAGTGCATTAACCAATGCATTTCCTAGTTGATCTGTCATGACAGAGACCAAGGACCAAAGATAACATTAAGTAAAATTTTAAGTTATCTGGAGGTCCTAATTACAGTTTTAAAATTACCCTTGGCTGTCTAAGTTAAAGATGCACTTTCACTACCTCAGCAGATGATTTGCATTAAATATAAAGCTAGAAAAAATGTTAACTTGAGCTCATAGGTTATCATACAGATTTCTAATGCAAGTATTAAGTTTGCTGACAAACATCTAATTTGCTGCTCTCTAATACTTATTTTTAAATTTTTCAAATCTGTGTATTTATGAATTTGCTGAAGTACATTTCCTCCTCTACTTCAAAGGTCCCTTTATATTCTCAGCACCAGATTTTGGCTATTATACCTTTAATGATGTCACAGAAATAACCAGTTTACCATTACTGCTGGGAGTGGAACTGGAAAAATAATTTGATTACAAGAGAACATCTGATTAACTAACATGGATACCGCATATATAACATTGATATTGATTCATGTTTTCTTTATGAAAAACTACTAACTAAATCTCAGTCTCCCCTAGATGATAGGTCTCTTTTCTTGGATCTATATTACTTTGTGCTGGCTAACAATGTATTTATTTAATGCATATTTTCTGTGAAGACATATTATTGGACTCAGTCTCTCCATGATGGAATATAAGTCTGCTGTTCTTTTGGTCTATGTTCTTTCACCATTCCAAGTCAGTAGTTAAAAAATCATCCAATATAGATCTCAGGGCACTGGAACATAAAAGCCTTGTAAATTCATTGAGATTTGGCTCTCAGGGAGGAAAGGTAAATATAGCTAACATTTGGAAAACTTGGTGGTCAGCCTATATAAATCATGTGCAAAAGTTGAAGATCCCAAACATTTCTGAGCATGAGGAGCAGTGGGAGCATGGAGAACCTCCAGTATCCCTGAATAAGGCTGAGCTACCAAGGTTCTATCACTCCTTAATAACCTTATAGAAGATTATGTTGTTATAAATCCATAACTTTAACTATTCTGAAAGACATGGGCTTAAATACAGCTGTGCAATATTACTTTCTTTGTAAATTTGTTTATTCACCCATGAAAAAAATTTACCTAAGGATTCATCTCACAGGAAGAAGTGGCACTTGCACTGCTCCAAACATATTTATGGGAATGACCTGTAGATCTACGCACTTCTTGAAATTTCTATCTCTACTAGTTGGAAAGCATTTTGATTAAGCTTTGATGAGTACTGAATAATGTCAGTGTACAGAAATGTTCTGCTAAGTGTTTTTTCCTTTATTTGTCCAATCCAAAAATTATAAGAATAAGTAATTAACTCTGCTTGTTTGACTCTCTTTAGATTTGATTCTAGTAAAATTTAAACAATGGTAATTAACCATATTTTGCACATGTGGTGAGCATACATAGCAGATTTTACTGCTGTGAAATGTTCCTCTAATTAAGTGAAGTAAAGCAATCACAGATACATTTTTTTTAATAAAATATTTTTTTAGAGAACTACAAAGATAAAATAAATCCTAGTTTACAAATTTCCAGAGATACTTTGGAGGTCATTAGAATCAGAAATTGTAAAAACAACAATATCTCCATACATCTCAGAACAACAGATCTATTTCAAGTCTGCAAGCTGTTACAAGAATTGCATTTATTTCCCTTGCCGTAAAGATTTTGGGACTGAAATTCATAGCTTCTTCATCTAAATTTTTTGAATATTTTCCTATAATTAACACTCTTGCAAAAACATAGCTAGCAGCAGGAAAAAAGTTCCCTCAATTAATGAATGTTGAGAAATACTTAGTTAAATTCTCAGGATTTACTCAAAGGATTGAGAACAAATGTGTATTTTTACAGAATATCAGACAAACTGTAACATCAAACGCTCTGGAGATTAATATGCAATAATTCCTTGATGACCAGAGCCTTACTGTCTGTGACACAGATGGAGTTAAAGGCATAGACTCATCTGGATTAGTTTAATCTTTTCTCAGTTATAAGAGGGAATAAAGAAGACAACTAAGTTCATTTTTGTTGTTAATGAACATCTGGGGTTCCTGATCATTCTAACTGTAAATAATATCTGATCCAAAATATTTCACGTTCTGCATATTAAAATAATATATCCAAAGATCTAAGAGAATAACTGAGGGGCAATAGCAATAAAACACAGTGACACTAAGAAAGAATTCACTGTTAAATAAGAAATGAGCCTAACTTCCTGACCCGTTCAAGATGAATGTAGTCAAAGAGCATTTATGATAACAGTGACACTGACAAGGCTGGTTAAAAATTGTTCGCCCTGGAGATTTGTACTGTTTCGTAGTAGTAATCTGAGGTTTTGATAATTTTCCCTATAAATACTATAGCTTATTTCCTTTTTTTCTTCTTTTTGATCCTCAGAGAAAAGTTAAACTTTTCTACTGAAAAAAATGTCAATTAGCTGTAACAATATTCTGAACAGTATGAATATTTGGAAGATTAACAAATTTATGCTCCTGAATGATTGGGATGATTAGTGATTTGCTGCTAGGATGTTCTTAAATGTAAAACTATTTAGAACTGGTTCTCTTCATGTTTTCTGCCATATATCTCCATACAAACAGTATCTTGGCCAAATTCCACACATCAGTGCAGAGCTCCAAGATTCCCTCTCCCTACTAAGTGTTTATTCCTTTCATTTAGGATTGTTGAAGTTTTGGTATCTTCTTTATTTCCCTAAGATATCTTCTTGAACACAGACATAAACTTACTGCTGTTAGTTTTGAACTTGTCATGTTCTATCGTCCTTGACAACAGTTCAAAGAATATTTAAGATTTTCTAGTTTGTGGCATATGCATGCCTTGTTTGTGGCTAAGACATGCTCCATACAGATTATACCACCATTTGGTAGGAAATCTTCAGTTAAAGGAAATATTATGACCTAGGTATTGTGGCTTTATTTAAAAATTTATGTTGAAAGAAAGCTTTTGACTTGGGATCTTTGGGGTTCTTGTTTTGCTGTTTCTGGTTTGGGATTTTTGGGGTCTTTTTTGTTGGTTTTTTTGGGTTTTTTTTGTTTTGTTTTTGATTTTTTGGGGAGGAGATTAGCAGAAAAAAGAGCTCATGAATGTTTTTACTTCACTGGACAGAAAAAAAGGAAAAATGTGGAAATAGGCACAAGCTGCAGTAACAGAAATTCTGGCTAGATTTTAGGAAAATTTCACAATGAAGCTGCTCAAACATGGGAACAGGTTTCCCAAAGCATCTGTGAAAATTTATATCCTTGAGGAAATAACACAATTCAAACTCCATTTGGATAGAACCCTGAGTCAGCTGAGCTGACTCTGAAGCTGGTACTGCTTTGAGTGGGAGAAGTGGGTTTGGACCAGATGACCCACAGGAATAAGATCCAAGATTCATTTCTTTTTGGGTATCGTCCTAATTTTCTTACAGTTGCCCAGGGGAGGGAAGTTGCCAGTGGCCAGCGCTGTAGAATCTGCCCCTGTTCCACTAGTGCCTGTCCCCTCCCATCCCCAGGGAGAACATAAGTCCAAATGTGATGCCAGCCATGCCCAGCCAAGGGTGTGTGCGTGGGCATTGCAGGGGAGGGAGCCCAGCCCATCCCACCAGCCTGGGCACCACAGCCACCAGGGCTGGAAGGACCGATGGGCAATGGGCCACAGTGCCATGGAGCTGACAATCCATGGGGTTTGGGATTTTTTGGGGGTTTGTCCGTCTTTCTTTTTGTTCTCTCAGGCTTGGTGAAGGGGAATATCAGCTGTGGAGGCATCAACCACTTTCTCCTTTGTTCAGGAGGCTGTGTGTCACCAACTGTGATAACACCCATCATTTTGTCTTTGCCTTTATGGCCAAGCAGAGAGGGGTTGTGGGGATGAGCACATTTTTGTGTGTAAATCACTCTCTCTTTCATATACTTTTTTATTAATATTGTTGCTATTACTGTTCTTTGCTTATCCCATGGCTGATTGTTTCCAGGGAATTATCTCAACCAATAACCTCTGCCTTTGTCCCTGTCTCACAAGAGGGGGTGGCAGGAGAGAAAGGTCTTGTTTGCAGTTTAATTCTCAGCTGTTTTTAAGCAAAAAAAAATTTAAGATTCAGTTCAATTTATCTTTAAGGCCAAATTGGATGGACCTCTTAGCAGCCTTAGCAGTGAAAAATGTCCCTGACCATGGCAAAGAGGTTGGAACTATGTGATATTTAAAACCCCTTCCAACATGGGCAGTTCTACGACCCTATGATCTTTAACGTGTCATTAATCAAATCCTTTTAAAACAAGTAAGTGTCATTACAATACTATTTTTTAATTTGCTAAAACAATTAAAATCCTTTCCTTTTTTCTCTTTTAGCTCTCACCTCCTCTATAGAGCACAGTAATAAGGTTTGAACATGATCTTAACCATAGTAAAGACCAGACTAGGTAATTTTTATGAAATGAATAACTGAATTTACAAACTATGTCAATAAACATGAACCCTTTTCTGAGGGTAAATTATAGAGAGAATGGGACAAATACTTTTATATTATATTATTTTACTGTCCAGCTTTTTAAAAATTGCTGATATCATGTTCTCATACAGATGGAAAAGTCACAAATATAACATGATACAATTATGACAAAAAAGTATGTCATAAACACATATGAAATAAAAATGAAAATTCTTGCACAAGAAATCCCATTATTAATTTTTTATGGAATTCAAAAATTTATATTGAAAATTTGAAATATTATTTTAGCCAAAATATCTCACTGAAGTTACTGGCAATTAATTCTTTATTATCAGTACCTAAGGGTTAATAAAAAAATATATTTTCTTTTTTTTAATCTTTTGCAGAGTGTGAAGAAGAATAATAAATTCAATGACATAGTCAACCTCTCAAATTTAGATTTTCTACAAAAGGTCATGTAATTCTCTGTTATAAATTAATAAATTCTCCTAGTTTCCTGTCCACCATATATTTATATAAATGAATGTGAATAAAAGTCTCTCTAATGACTGTTATAATTTCCACAACCATGTCCCCTCCTTCTAGACTCAGTAATTTCACTTTTTTTGTTTCTTTATGTGGCCTTCCCCCTCCCCCTGTAAAAAGTTTTGATCTATTAAGTTATATTTCTTTTCTTAAGCCTGTTTTTAAAAGGATTTATTTATTCCATCCTCTGCTAGAACCATATGTTGATTTAACATGTGTTGTGCAATCACTCTGCAAAGACAATCCCAAATCCCTTTCTGTACCCTCGATAACTGCCTGGTATTTAGTGCTCCCTCTCGTATTATATTTCAGTAAACCTAACATATTTGCAGCTGGTTTCCTTGTCTGTATTCTTTATGCAGACGAGAAACATCAAAAGACTTGGAGTCGTAACACCTGTTGGATTTCCTTCTGTATTTATTTGCAGATTGGAACATTTCTGTTTGACATGTAATCTGCTTTCTGTTTCAAAATAGTTTCCTTTCCATTGACTCATACACTCCTGAATGATTCCCTGCCCATCTCTATTTTCTGGATTAGAAAGCACTGCCCACAAAAAAGACACAGAAAAGACACATATAAAAACTCCTGATAGGAGGTATGACAGATTTACAGCTTTCAGAGGAATGTGCAAAAGAAGCCATAATAATAGTACTCACTGTACCTGTCTCCAATTTTGTCTACATTTGCACTAAGCCAAAACCAGGACAATTATCATTACAATTATCACCTATGTTGTGATTATTGCTATTATGACAGTCAATAGCAGTCCTGTGCTTCCCTGTTGTACAGCTCACTAAGGTTTATGTAGACCATCAATTTCGACTTATTTTCTTTTGATAACAAAAATATTCCATTCCTTGACAGATATAAAGATTTTATGTAAATTTGAGTTGCAAGACAGGGTGCCTCTGTCCACAGTTCTAGGCAGAAGAAGGATGATGAAACCCTAAAGACCACTTTTTCTACCAAACCCATGCTATGTACTGTTGCATTGCCTTGGGCTTGGCCTCTCTCCTAAAGACAATGGATTTCACGTGATATAATTGCTCCTATTCCATTTAGAATGTGATAAAGTATATGCTTTGGCAAAATACTTGGTTGTCTTTAAATCTTTCACAGTTTGTGAAGCAATGCTAAGTACCTCTTCTGGTTGAGGCACCTTTTAGGTGTGAACTATTTCAAGAAACTGTACAAATGCTAATAAATTTTACATTATACATTCACTTGGTTATATTAGCTCTGAAGAATACAAGAAAGCAAATAAATATAAAAGGACAGAAGCCTCCAGAGTACATTATATTGGATCTAACATCAAATAATGCCTACTAAGTAATTTATTGTCTTAGAACAATCTTATTGAGTACATATACGTACACATAATTCAACAAAATTTGGGCCTAAGTAGTCACAAGACAGCAAAGAATTTCATCCACTCTAATCTGCCTCAGATTTTCTTATCCTTGTTCACATTATATTAGGAATTAATTTCAGATGCAATGAGCTGTTTACTCTGACAAACTCAGTGCCAAAGAGGCTCAATCTAAAAATACATCTGAGTTTATAGCGCCTATTAATAGGGTGCAAGTGTGATATGCAATGTAAAACATTTATATTCTTCCTAATGCAATACAGATTATAAATCACATTGCTGGTACACTTTGGATGTCCATCAGGATAAGCAAATACTTTTTTAAAGTCCATGGGTATTTGACTTCAATGAGGTTGCATGGGGAATAAGTCAGAACAGTACAGGCCCCAGGGGTTTTATGAGGCATGGCTTTCTATAAATTTCTATTTTTTATATAATTCCACTGTTTGTTGACAACATGAAATAAAAATTAGTTTCATAAAAGCCAATTCCTGTTTTCAAACACAGATCTACAGCCAGAAATAAAACATTAGATTACTTTTTTTGTGCCCACTTACCACAATTGATTTCTCCTGTATAAAATGGAGTCTAAAACAGATTTTCAAAACTACAAAGGATATGAAGACTTAAACCAATTTTTCATAAATATATTCAACTTAATTAAGCAATTACAAAGGCATTTTTCCATTAAATAGCACATTTTGGAAAAATTTGAAAATACTTTCATGTTTTATTTTATTTTATGGATGACATTTATTTATAGAAATTGGACTGATATTTTTTGTTTATTTCAAATCAGCCTAGTCAAATTACTAGAAAAGATGTAGAACTGAAAGAAGATGCTTTCTATTCCAGCAAAAATGGTCTTGACTAACAGGGTTTTACTCTGAAGCCTCTATAGTTATGTTGATCTGCATCAGCCAGGGATCTCAGTCTTATAAACAGTTTAAGTCTTGCTTTTACTAATAGTGTACATGTTCAGTTTCAAAAGGGATACTCACATTTGACATGGAACACATGTGGAAATATTTCGGATATAAAAATAGCAATAGACAAAATCACTTTAGAATGTGATATAAATGGTCAGATTCTGGAAATATGTTGGGATTCTTTGCACCTAATAAACAGACAATAGACACTCCATGCTGCCACATTGGCAATTTTGCTCTCTTAAACTGGAAAACAAGCAGCTGCTTGTTTTACTGATGAAGCTGAAAAAGAATATATCTGGTGCTATTGAAGAAGTGTAATAAAGGAAAGAATTGCCACATATGGAATGATTGCTGGAGTGCTGGGAGATTCTGTGATTAAATAAACTGGTGTTTGAAGAATTATGTGCCAACCTATGCAGAGTAACTGGAAATTTAGGTTATTGGTACTGATCTTACTGTTAATATCATATGTTGTTTATAAACTAATGAAAAAACTTTAGAATAAACTTAGGTTTATTAGCTTATTTTTAAACTTAGCATTAATTAGCTTATTTTTTCCTGTAAAAATAATATTCCTGGGGCACATTCTTCTGACAGATTGGCCTGGCCTTTTGCTTTCTGGTTTTCTAGCTTTTACTGAATTTTACTCTTCATCCTTTCCTAAATCCTGCCTTCATTCTGCATTTTATTTTAAAGGATGAATAAAACACTTCAACTTTAGTTGATAGACCTCCATTTCTATATAGTAATTCTTTCTGCACTATTCCACCGTAAACTGTTTTTTTCCAGAGGGTTTCTTGCTAGCAGTTTGTGGAGAATTCTGCTCTGGATGACTCTCTCTATAGAATGACTTCACAGGAATAAAGACACTGTAAGAAAGGTGGCCAGTTTCCTTCTCTGTTCAACCACAGGAACAGGACATCAAATCCTGTTTCACATATTCCACACAATCCAGATAGCACTTGAATAATGGATATTATTTTTTACAATGTGACAATGCCTACATGAGAAAGTAAATCAACAGAGGGGTTTTACAGAGTGCAGTTAGTGCTGGTGGTGCAGTGTCCACACCACAAGTATTTCAAGGGTTATTTCCCAAATCCCTCTTGTCTTGTCTCAGGACCTCGATATGATGATTAGAGCACATTATCATCTTTCAGGAATTTCTCTTCTGGGTTAATTTTCTCTTTAAGGAATTCAGTTTTCATGCTTTGAGGCCATCCTCTGCTGCCAGCCATGGCACAATAATTGAGGCAGCTAGGATATTTCTTCTAAAAATACTGATACTGATTAGAATGAGAATGCTAGATACGCCTTTCATTTTCTTTTCCACACTAAACTATTGGAGTCTTGGTAGCATCAGGATTGGCATGATGCTGTACAGTGTAAAGTCATATGGGGAAATTCTGAAGCATAAAAGTCTTGATGCTGAACCATTAAAATGAATAATGAATACAGTTTGGAGTAGAAGTATGTGAGCAGCAATTTTTTTCTTTGTTACTTACTAAGATGTGATGACTTTCTTGATTTGCTTGTAAAAAATAGAGAGTTCAACTTTGAATTAGTTCTTTACTTCTCTCTTCATACCATCAACATCTATTGGTCAGCACAGTAGGAATAGAAGAATAGCTGATGGAATTTTCTGTTCCAAAGGACATATGCAACTCCTTAAGAAGTATATTTAGGCCTACACTGTATTATTTAGACACAACCCATATGTAGGGTGTGGTATGGATCTGGACAAGATCACAGTTTCTTGGCACCTAAAGTACTTGGTTTACATTGGCCCTATACAGATTCCAGATTTCTTGGAAATTCTCCTGGAGCTCATACTGATCTGGATGAGGAAGAACATATGGAGATATTAATCCATGTGCTCATGCAAGCTTCATGACTGAAAACAGCTAAATGCCTGCTTCCTCAGGGAAGAGCTGGTATATTTTGGTGCTTACTGGAAACTCAGCTCTTACTCTTTCATCACAAACCACATTGCTGGTCCTTTACAAACCTGCTGTGCAAGCAATTCTGTTCAATGTTCATTCTGTCAGGGGACCATTAGGGAATTCCCATGTCCATTCAGCAGCCCAGCAAGGTCACCCTCACCCAGGAGATGCCTCAAATGAAAACCAGCAAAGTGGATAATACTGTAAGGCCTTAAAACATTTTGGGTATTGATTTTCAGAGAATTTTATTGCTCTTGTATCTTTTATTGAGGTAGTTTTTAACATGCAGTAAGTACATTGAACAAAATACCTTTATGTGATCTCTATATGCTCTATGTTTCACATTGTTTAATCTTTTTAGCCTCTACTTTCAGCATGATAGTGGAAATGTTCATAATACTTGGGCCATAGCATGTGCCCATCCTTTACACATTCTGTACTGGCCTGCAACTGGGGAGGAGGTGGTATAGGTACAGAAAACTCCTGAAAAATTATTTGGGAACTCTCAAATTTAACTCCAACATTTTCTGTCACCAATGAGACCCTAAACCCAGCAATGAATAAGCCAGGTTCTTCTCTCAGTTTCACTTCTAATTAGGAGTAACTCCTCTAAGATTGAAACTGATTACTTTGAGTTGAGCTTTGTGGTCAACAGCCAGCACGCCCTGTATAAATCCAGTATGTTTCTGTCTAAATTTTTGGTCAATATTTTTGCTTGTCATATATTATAATTGAGTATTACCCTCTTGTAGTTTATGACAACAAAGACTTTAGACCCTACTCTATTTCCAGTAAATAATATTGCATTTTTGAGTGCTGCTGATTTACTGGTTCTCTGATTTTGGTCTTAAGAAAGCCACACAGAAATGTGAAACTGATATTGCCTTGGAAATAAAAGGGAAGAGCCATCCCGTTCCAGCTGAGGGGAGACTGATTTGTGTGAAGATCTGTATCTACCTTCAAAAGATAAACACTGAAAATTGTAACATCCTCACTGACACAGGGTCATTGTTAACAATTTGAGCAATTATTGTTGCTAAGTAAATTCAACATAGAACTCAGTGAAACAAGATTATTCATAAAGAACTTTCAGTAGGTTTACTTGTGCTCAGAGTTTTCCAGAACAAGCAGTGAAGTTTGTTATCACAAGACTATAAATGACCCAAATCATCTTTCCTTACGAGAATTGCGAGCTAGCTGCCATGCCTAAGACTCATTTTTTTCAACACTTTTTTTTTTGCCAGGAATTATGTATTGACTAATGTGCTAAATTGCTGAAGCTTTAATTGATTAGTCTTTTTTTTTCCAGATATCGCAACCTTCCAGTCAGCTATGATGCCACATCAACAAAACCAGTTCTTGTCATTTACACACTCCTGATGAATAAAAGGAGTTTGAGAGAGACAACCTGTCACATGCATCAGCTAGTTACCTTTTTTTAATGTATCATCCTTATTACTTGAGTTTGTTCAATTAATCTTTAAGTAAATCTACATATCCATAATAATACAGCTTTTAAAAATTCATGGAGTTTGAAGGCAGGGGTTACCTACAGATCAAATCTGAAATATCTCAACTAATAATTTGGTATATAATCTGGTATATAACTATCATCTGAGCTATCTATTAAAAAAGATGCCACTTCTTTCCCAGAAAATATCAAATTTCAATTCTATAAGAGAATCTTCAAAGACACAGAATACGTACTGTCAATGGGAAATAGTCTTTCTTTTTCAAAAATACTATCCTTATTTTTAGTTCACAATGGACTTTTTAATAAAAAGGAAATACAAACATAATTTTCTGGAATACAAATAAAAAACTCGACCAATACAAAAACCTCTAATTCGTTGCATTACAGAGATTTGCATGCTTAATTTCCTTCTTCTGTGACAAAATAAAAGCATACTCTACTGTCACATGCCAGAACAGAATTAAATACAATAGACTCACATTTTTACCTCTGCTCAATGCTTGAGTTCACAGTTACTGTGCAAATTGGACCTATGACCTTTCCTCATTTCCCTGAGCACATCCCTCTTGGGGTCTGGCTGTTAGGTATTGCTTAGCTTAATAAAGATTCACACAATTCTCTGCTAAATCTGGGTCATAGTACCAAAGATCATTTTCTGAACAGATCTATCTTAAGTTCAAACCCTTCAGTCTGTTCCCTTTGGCCAGCTAGCTTCCTTGAAGTTAAATACCATGTACTTAGAACAAAACCCTGAATCAAAAATCCTTAAATGGAATGTGCAAATTTTCAGACTGTAAGTTATTCACCTGTCTTCCAAGCTGGTACCCAGCAAACCAGTTGCCTTCAAGCTCTTCCAGATTGTGCAGCCCCTTGACCTGATACATCAGCCTTTGAAAAAAGCAATGTTTTCAGCTACATGGAAAAAGAGGCAAGGTCTAATTTGGTGCTTTAACTTCAAGGTGTGTGTTTGACAAGTCTTGGTTGTCGGTGTTAAATGTTTCTTCCTGATTCATCACATCTGTAAAATATATATTTCTCAAAAATCATTATAAATTAATCTGAAAACACACAGGAAATAAAAACTAACAAGGCCTCATATCATCACATCACTGCCTTGGAACACCTCATGTGCTGTGTCCATAAAACTGTGCTTAGTGATATTTGGAATATTCCTCTGGAAGGACTCCCATCTGCTTGACACCAAGGTGCCTGTTGTGGCCTTCATAAAAAGCTGATTTATGTGATCACGTTTCTTGAAAAGATTACCTTTCTAGAAATCCTAGACTCATATAAAAATCCGTTGATACTTCAGCTGTCTATAGCAGATATCTTTAGAAATTATAGTCTTAAGACCACTTTCAACATGCAATGCTTTTTGTTTTCTAAGAGAAATTTAAGATCTTTCTCTTGAACATAAAGGAGTTCCACCACACCTAAGTTTTGGGCAGCTGCCATAGCCTGAAATTCTGATCTTATTCAGTAGCTCACAAAAGCAACTGATTTTGTAAAATGTGAAGAAAATAATTCCCATTTTAAAAGAAAAAAATAAAAACCACCAGAACTGTTTTAACTATGTAAAGAATTAAATAACAGGGTGTACATACAGGTTGTACTGTAACAGTCATAGAAACACAAAGGGATAGAAGACCAATATATACATATGAAATTAACCTAAACTTGTTGTAATAAAAGGCAGCTGTATAGGCTGGAAGGGGATCATGATGTTTTCTGACAGATTAATGTAACCAGAAACAACCAGGTTCTAAACCTGGTTCTGAGAATAGCTGCAGAAATGGTGTAAGATAATTTTTAGAGGCTGAATGCAATGGACATGGCAACCTTCAATACCTAAAATTTCTTCTTAGTTCTTGGAGGCTGAGAAATAAACACTCATAAAACACGCACTGAGTTTTTCAGACAAAAGAAAACTAATGTAACTTGCCATTTTTACCTGATATTGACAAATATGTACAATGAATCATAATGGAAGTAATGTCCTGTTTTATTTAAAAATGGACTATGTTACTTGCCATAAATATTCTTTAGCCAATTTGAGCATTACA
Source organism: Loriotus luctuosus (assembly GCA_035582745.1). Taxonomy (NCBI): domain Eukaryota; kingdom Metazoa; phylum Chordata; class Aves; order Passeriformes; family Thraupidae; genus Loriotus; species Loriotus luctuosus. The sequence goes on from JAWWEY010000055.1 coordinate 10,292,221, forward strand.
AGTTGGGATTTGGCTGGTTTGTGAGCACTTCATATTTAGACTGTCCTATTCAGACTTGCCAAAATACATGTTTACATGTTGGAAATACGTTTTACTCTCTGTCAAAATATAGAGCTCTTATAGAGGTAAGAAAGCACTTTCCTTTGTGTCAGAAGTCTCTTGAAGATTTTCAAAACTCCTGGGCCCTATTTCCCTCTTGCAAACAATGGAGTAAAACACGCACAGCTCCATGGCAACGGGTGGAGGGCAGCAGCTCCATCTGCAGATGTAGAAATGGATGTGATTGCAACAGCAATGCAAAACTGCTGGATTTAACTTGTGTCCAAAAGAAAAGCCTGCCAATAACTTCTCAAAATTGATGACTCTCCATTACCATTTCTCCTTGTCTATTTATTCACTGCTATCCCTCTCCCTGGAAAGGCTTGAGAGAGCACAAAGTGGTCAGATAATTCAAAGGCCAACTGTTCCTGTTCTATGTACTCATAGAATGAAATACAGACAGAGAAATAAAACAAAATCCATCTCTGCAATCACCTGAAACCTATTCCATTATGGTTTTATTGTATCTAATGATTTGTTAATGATACATCTGACATGATAAAAACACCTACCTATAATTTTAGAGTCACTGTGTGGGATTAGAGAGCAGCCTAAGGGGCAATGTCAGACAGGACTGAGTGTCTTCAAGGTCCACATGAGAAAAGTTCCAAAACTTTGAGCTTCTGATCAAATGCAGATCATAAAAGCCAAGCTTAATATGTGGAAATCCATGGGCTGCCAGAGATCTGAACAGGTATCAAAACTGCAAAGAAGACACATTTATGAGACTTTGGGACTTTCATATAGACTCTGTTAACACAGTAACACACAATGGCACATGCAGCATTTTCTGTCTAAATGAAGACATGGCCTTGCCACACTTCTTTGGCTGTTTTTAAAGGTACCTTGTACAGCTTCCACAAAATTTATTGTAGAAGGTTTCTATATAAATATATTTTAGGAATTTTGAAAGCATAGCTTGTGGCCTTTTTTGCTGACTTTGTACGTTCAATTAATTATAAGAAAGTTGATAAATGCTTGAGAATCAAAATGGAACTAGAAAAGTAGCATCTCACTTCACACTTTGGATTCTGACATTTACAAATTCATCAAGCTGAAAATACCTCAGATTCCACTGGGTGTCTCCTTCTTTCAAAGGATTTGCATCCTTAAATTACAGTCTTATTAATACAATAAATAAACTAAAGGATCTAATTGTCCTCATTTTCTCCCATTTCCATCTTTTTCTTACCCCATAAATTGATGTAGTATTTCTTATTTAATAATTTTATACTTCAAAAGGGAACTGCTCTTATTCTGTGCTTAAAATGTTCAAATAAGAAATTTGATCCTTTAGGAACAATGTACTCAAAGAAATAATTAGTGATTTACCTCTTTCAGTACTGCACAATTTTTGAGGAGTGAGAGAGTTTTAAATGGAAAGCTGACTATATCTCTGAAGTGGCTGTTCATTAGCTGATTAAGGTAACACTTAAGATTTTATAAGATAAACCATTTGGCACTGCACGAGGTTCCATGGCTTTCTTAAGTCAGTGGGGAAAGTCCAGCATATGAGAGGTGAGAAAACACAGGTTTAAAATGCTGTCTTGAAAAATTCATCATCATTAATGGTTGAGAAAGATAGACATCTGGAAAGACATCCCCACAAAAATTATGTGGAAATTGCTTTTATATAAGTTTGAGTACTTTCTTCACCTAATCTTATTTATGCTACTCCCATTGAGAGATGGAGAAAAATGGTGGTGTTCCATCCACCTAGCAGCATATTCTCCTGTAATAGGATCACTGCAGTTTCCTTTAATGCTCTTCAGCATCCTCCACTTCCTGACTAGCACATTAAAGGAGCTAGAAATATAATTTAATCCAGGTATGGATTAAACTGTTCATCCACTTCTTGGGCTCAACTGCAACATAAAGTGAATTTGAATGTATTTACCTGATAGTTAGTTAATCAGCTGAATTATTATTTTCAAAAAATGTATAAACTAGTTCAGAACACTGAACAGGTAGTACATGTCTCACCTACGTATGCTATGGCTGAGATTGTAATAGGCCAAAGCAAAATATGCTTTATTATACATATGAAGAATATTCCACCATTCTTGACAAATATTTTAATGATATATGACATCATGTTAATTGTTAGGTGGCAGGGATTTCATTGGTATGACAGCCACATGTAGGTCAGAAGGACAAGAACTGTACATGAGCAAGCAATGGATGATTGCAGCCCAGGCAAACAAAATATCCTGGTTTGCACCCACAGCAGAGGGGGCAGCACGGTGAGGGAGGTGACTCTGCCCCTCTGCTCTGGTGAGACCCCACCTGCAGTGCTGCATCCAACTCTGGGCTCTGCAGGACCAGAAAAACATGGACATCTTAGGCCAGGTCCACAGGAGGGTCCCAGAAATGACCAGAGATGGAGACAGGCTGTGAGAGTTGGGATTCCTCAGCCTGGAGAGGAGAAGACTGGGGAGATCTTATTGTTGCTTTCCAGTGCTCATAGGGGGCTTACAAGAAAAGTGAGGACAAACTCTTTAGCAGAGTCTGTTGGTTTTGATGCTTTCAAGTTTTTAAAAGAGTATTGATTTTGACTAAATATAAGGAAAAAGTTTGTTACAATGAGGGGGTGAAACACCGGAGCAGGTTGCCCAGAGAGGTGACAGGAAACATTCAGGGTCAGTTTGGATGGGGCTCTGAGCAACCTGGTCTAGTGAAAAATGGCCCTGTCCAAGGGGATTGGAACAAGATGATCTCTCAGGTGATCTTTAGATTATCTTCCAACATGAACCATTCCAGGATTCTATGACAAGACTGAAAGGCAATTCTGCATGCATATACATACAAAATCAATGTGCTACACTGCTTGTTGTGCATATTTTTATACTGCAATGACTATTGACAATGCTTATTTCAAACCATAATTGCTCTGTGTCCACCTGCAGAGGACCATGACTCGGTGCCAGGTGACATCTCATGCAGTGTTTATACTTGCATGCTGTTCATCTTGAAAAGTTCTTTTTCATCCCCAGCGCCTGCATTCACAGATGTCTAGCCAGTAAATAACTTTTGCTCATCCTGCACAGGACAACTTGAAAAATACGTTATTGTAAGCAAGTTCCGGAACAAGAGTAATACTTTTCTGAAAGTGGATTTTTCAGTCATCCCAGGGAATTGAGGTACAAAAATTCTACCAGCCTGGATTTCATGAGAGGACAAAGAATGTTTCTGAGGCACATACATTCTACTTTCTGTTTCCCTGCAGATACCTTTACAGATAAATAAAAACACATGCTACAGCTACATGATACACTCTTGGTTCACTACATAAATCTCGTTTAGGTTTACTTATCTTATAAAATATAAGATTAGTCTAGGAATTACAGGGGGTTTCCACATAGTGTATGGACACCTAAAATGCAAAGAATGCTTTACAGAATGCATTTCTAAGTAGCCTCTTGGGACAGAAGATTGGTCTACACACCAATGGCACTCTGATGATTTTAATTCACCTTATATTGTCATTTCCATAGCCTCTTTAAAACAGGTTCCAACCACTGAGCTGAAAAATAGATCGAAAGAACTCAGGAAAATAAAAGAAAACCCTAAATATTTGTTTTGTTTAGATGATTCTTTCCTCCAGGAAAGGGGGAAAAAAAGGGAAAAAGAAAGAAAAAATAACAAGTATGCTTTCAAAGAAAAACTGGAAAAACAAAAGTAGACCATATCCTTTTATTCACAAAATGAGTGGGACTGTGATGGCCTTTTTTCTGTTTCCCAAGCAGCTCACTTGCAGACCTGATGGAAAAGTAGAATTGAAAGAAGACATTTCACAGACATTTTGCAGACACTGAAAATGCAATGAATCCCTCTTGACAATGTTGCATTGCATACTTGGACAACTATTGACAGTTTGATTCAGATCCTTGTCCTGAATCCAGCAGAGTATACTCCATTTGCATACCAAAAATTATTGGGTGTCAATAGCAATAAGCATGTCCTTCTTTAATGCATGCATTAAATTAAATGCTTTCATATTTTAAACCAGGATCTGAAGTAGGGCTGATTTCTTTGCTCAGTACTTAGAATATTCATGTGTAAAGTAGCATCTTGCCTTTTCTGAGATAGACTTTCATATGGAGGCTGAAGTTTTTTTCCTGTATAGTGGAAGATGAATAAAACTTCCCTTTAACTGAGGAAAGACTATTTATGTCCAATATTATAGTTAAGTGACATACTGCTTCAATACAACAGTACTAGAAATCTTACTGAGGAATAGGTGGCAACTTACCATTTGCTCCTCCTGAACAAAAAAAAAAAAGTAAAAAATAGCCCAAATGTGGATTTTAAAATTTTTTACTTCATGTATGGTTTAACCATATGGCTGGCATGTAAACTACTGAAAAGAAAGTGATCCCTGTCCTGCTATAAAGCCAAAACCCCAGCATGCTGCTACTCAGAAAACTGCTCTGTAAAATCTGCATTATGAGGCTCTGTATTTATTGCCCCAGGAACTGCAGACAAAGTTTTTTTAGGTATTTCCTAAGTGTCAGTCCTGGAAGCCATGAGAGCTGCTTTGATTTCTTTCTGACTTGTACAATAGCAAAAGTATTAAAGGTCCTGTCAAACCAAGTCTACTGGGAGCACCTTTCTCTCTTCAATTTCTGCCTCTATTTTAAAGCAGGAAAGTATAAAACCGAGGGCAGAATATGGTGCTACAGCTGAAAATTTGCTCAAATTCTCACATTGTAAAACAAAACATGACTCATTTTTCCATAGATATTCACTCTTCCATGTTTCACTGATGACTAAAAGCTCACTTTTGTCACTTGTATGTTCAGCTCTAAATTATTATGAACAGGTATATTAGGTGTTATAAGAAACATTTTCTGATGTTTTTGTATAAATATTCATACATCAAATACCACCTGAAAAAAAATACCTGTAAACCTAGTGACTGAGAGAAGTAGAATGCCATCACAAATATTTTATTTATGTTTTATAGGTTCATAAATACATCACATATTTGCATAGTTTGTGTATGCTATGATTTCATATGAATCTTTTTCCCTAAATTTCAAGGGTCCTTTAAGACTCATCAGATGGTCAAAAGTATAATCTTAATCACCAGTAGTGTTAAACAGAACTTAGAGGCTGCACAGGAACCCAGACCCAAACCATGATGAACAACTCATGCAAAGAATAATGTGAAGGCACCAAGGTACCTGACACAGTCTGGAACAATTAAACAGATCTGAGGAATATTGTGTGTCCAAATCTGCTCAAGAAGAAAGGGTTCTTATTGTTTACCCACATCAAATTCAAATGGAATTCTCAATTTTTGCCCCTTTTTCATTGCACAAATGCATCATTTTATGGAAAAAAAAATACCCCCCAAAAATAGATAAACAATTTAATATGATATTCTTTATTTGGATTAGTCCTGAAAAGGTATATTAGATCAAGTACATTTGTACAGGTACAGCACAAATGTTGAATGTCCTTCCTTCCATATCTCACAACAAAAAGAATTCAAGCTCAGAACAAGAACACAAGAAGAAGCTAAGAAAAACAGACAGAAGAAGTGTACAAGGGGAATATCGAAGTGAATGAGTGAAAATTGCCAGTAAGGGAGGGATTTTATATCTGACTAGATCCAGAATGATTAGGAGACTGAACAAGATAGATGGATTGGAGATGAAGTGCAAGGTACTGAATCTGAGGAGGAAAAACCTCCCAACATGTACACATGAGTAAAATTTGCTTTTAAAGCTATATCTTATATACAGTAAATACCATATTTGCAGTGAGTAGTCAGAAATAGTCAGGCTTGAGGTTTAGTCTGAGTGAAAAGATCTGGCATAAGTGGCTAATCTGAAATTAGTTATCACCATTTCTCTTAGAGGTGATGCCTTACTTTCAGATCAACTGAACAGTGATTTCCATTTTCCTTGTCAGTAGACCTTGCTCTGGTGGAATGCTGATTCACAAAAATGCCTAAGAAGCCTCATGTCATCCTACTTCTTTTTTTATATGTTTTAGGTCAATTGAATAGAATGTATCATTAACCCACAATACACCAAAACATGCACTGAAGTTGGAAAGCAGATTGAGCTCTTTGTAGGGGATGTGAATACACTGATGTTTGAATAAAAGCACCTGCTAAAGCACTCTGAGAAAAATGTGTTTTCATTCTTTCTCCTCTTTCCATTGTCCAGTTTCCCAAAGTTATTACATTTGTTATCTACATTATCAACAGTTGTTAAAACAGACACATAGGAATGGAATTTATCATGCTCCCAATTCCCTACAAGAATTAAACAATGCATAATATTTTGCTTTTTTTCAGGGTCTTTGTCATTCTGATATCAACATTAAACCATCTGAATTAATAGATATGCAAGCTAAAATGAATTTCTATGATAAACACATCATATATCAGAGTTTAAAATTTGTGTTAGGAACCCCTACATGTTCATGACAAACAATTCTTTCGTGTGTGTTGGAAGTCAAAAGTGTAAATTTCATCTGTTTTATTAAAGGGATCTTGTGCTTTATCAAGGTCATCAGTGAAGAATACTAGACACAGAAGATATTGGTATGATATTATTTAGGAATATATTATTTATGATCTCTTACATCTCTCTTTAACACAAATATTAACTCAGTAATCATAAACAATCTTATAATTCTGTTCTCATTTATTCCAGCTTTATGAAAACCTGTTTCCATGGAATTTAGTAAAACAAATTAATTATATTGACATAAAGTCCTAGAAACATGGCAAACCATCTCACTCTTTCCTGAGATCTGATATACTTAGACATCCCCACTGCTCTAATTCCTTAGCAACCTAAACTTAGTTGATTTCTTTGGCATTTTTTGTCATCCTTGACATAGTGTCTCCATAAAAGGAAGAAATATATCCTATACAGACTTTTAAAAAAGAAAAGCATACTGGAATTTCACAGTTTCTTGAAAGTTAAGATTCTTGGCCACTGGGTTACCACTTTTTAGTACAAAATATAGTTATTAATATATCGCATTTCCTATTCTCTTTTTCCTTCTTACGAGGATCAAGTCAACCTTCAGCCATACAGAAATTTTAGTTAGTTAATGTGGTTTTCTTTAGTATATGCCTCTTTCAATGTTTAACCATTTTGAACTAAATATATTACCTTGAATTTCAATGAGCTATATGTCCTATTATTTTTTTCTCCAGAAAGGAGTCACTTAGAACTGCAGGATGCAATTTTACTGAAACTTGAATAAATTAACCATGGTTGCATTTTCCATTGTTATCCACTATAGAAAAGTTTATATGAACTTTGTTAAGGAAACTTTCCTTGTCTTTTTGTGCGCTTCTACACATCAACCTTTATTTGCTGGACTTAGTGAAGCTTTGTGGCATAATCTTATGCATTGATTGTTTATGCTTATAGGCTTTCCAAATTGCAAAGTAAAACCCATTAACTTGAGCTAGAGCTAGTAATGAGCATAATTTAGATTAAACACACCTTATTTCAGACCTCAGGTGAGAGATGAATATGCACAGTCAGCTCCTGCTGCACAGCTGATGAGTGGTAACTCATTAAGATTAAATCACTGTTGACTGTGTGGCAAGACCTGAGGGAATTCTTTCAAGCAGTACCTGGCAGTAACCCTTTGCATATCTCTTTAATTGCATAAATACTTTGAAAGAAACTAAAAAGGTTACTCAACCTTGAGCATATGGAAAATTGTAAAAAAAATTCAGGAGTAGAAATGTAATAGGACTACTTTTTTTACAAAGGGAATATATTTAGAAATTCACAAAATAGATCTGATTTTTTCCCCCTACCAGACAGCTCTCCATGAAAACATGCACTTGTTACAATATGTAACATCATGCCAACAAGGAGCACAATGATCTACTGCTTATTCAGAAAACACAGAACAGACCATTAATATTTTAGGTAGTAATCTTTGAAGAAACTACCTTATCAAGCCAAATCTCTATAACTTCAGAATAAAGTCTCTTGCAGTCCACTTTAAATATCCTGTGGAGTCTGTAGCATGACTGGTACATTTAGCTGTCCCTGACCCAGAACCCAGCTTGACTCTTGTAAGATTGACAGATTTTTCTGGTGATTTTAAAGCTTCTCATTTGTGGTAAAACATGAGGGGTTTTGGGGAGTTGATTGTTCAAGAACTCCATGTGGTACCTGTATATATTAGATAAAATTTACTTGATCTAATATGCCTTTTCTTTGCAGGATAAATCCCAATTGTTTAAAGGACAAAATATTATCATATTAAGTTGTTTCTCTATGTTTTTTGTGGTATTTTTTTTCCAGAAAATTATGCGGTTCTGCAATGAAAAGGCAGCAAAAATTGAGAATTCCATTTGAATTTGATGTGGGTAAACATCAGAACCCTCTCTCCTTGAACAAGGGATTTATTTATTCCTTTGTGCTGTTTGTTTCACCCTTGACCTCATTCCTATCTTGGTCCTCCTGTAACATTCCCCCAAGTTTTAGGGCTCAATTTATCTTCAGTTTAGACACTTGTGTACAGCATATTTCAGTCATATATGTTTGGGGGTTTTTTCCTTTCCTTTTTTAAGAAGGGTACTGGCAACAAGTGGCTTCTAAACTTCCTTCAGTCAGATCCCATTCAGCCCTTACATTCTTTGTGCCTTTCCCGGCACAATTCATGCCAGACAGAAACTGTAGAGCCAGAAAAACTCAGCAGGTCCTGCTGGGAATGTGAGATGAGTAAGAAGATACTGGTATGTCTGCCAGATTTATGGATGGGGTTCACTTCAGGGGAATTATTGTATCTCAGCCAGGGTAGTGCATCTAGATTTCTAACACACTGTGGCTAAATAAATATTCCCCATGAAGCCAATTCCCAGTGCCTTCCAGTGGGAAAATCCTGTCACCTCATCACATGGAATGTCAGGGACAGTGATTGTTACAATAAAATTTCATCTCAAGACTGAAACACATCAGTGCTCAGCATACAACAAAAAATTTCAGCAAAAATTTAATAAAATCAAGATTGCATTATTGGATTGAGAAAGTTTTGACATATCATAAATATATTCCTTGTTATCAAAAATGAGATCTAACCTATTCCTTACTTCCTTAATAATAAGGAATATTTTACTCTGGAGAAAGCACAGGCCAAAATTTTTCAAGGATGCTTTTCTTGAGTAAACATCCATTTGATAAAGTCTTCTCTAACCAAGATATATTCATATGATATAACAATTTAGATAAAATAAATAAGATCAATAAAGACATGATTTGTTTTCCCAAATATTTCAAAATTAGTGATGTTTATTTTAAACTTTAGTGCAGAGCTATTTGCTGTAAATTCACATTAGCAAACAAAATCCTTTCAATTATAAAAAATACTCTATCTGAATGTAAAATGCACTGGTTTTCAGTGTAGGTGTTTCAGAGATAGGTTGATATATATTTTTGTGTAGAGATTTTATTTCAGAAAGAACTCAAAAATTTAATATTTTTGTGAATATTCTGTAAAATTATATTAGCAATGCAGACAGAGACACATTATATATATGATTTCCTGACTGTAGGAGTTTCGAGTCTAAGTTATGGGCTTGTAATGTGCTCATTTACTTCTGAAATCATTACTATGATGCTACTTTTCTAGTCAGGAGCACAGTGGGCTGCTTGTGGAAATAATCTGCTGAATACTACGATGGCTTGCTTCACTAAAACAACCTAAAATTATTTATTATATAGAGATTGTAGGGAAACTAGGATTCAAAAAGGACATTAAGATTTTTTAAATTCAAATGTCTATATTTTATACATAAACTTCTGTAGTCTATAGGGAAATGATTTTATACTGTGTTTCTAATGTACCAGTGTTAGTGTGAAATCTATTAGAGATATTATGTCTTAAAAAGGAATTAAATCTGAATTTTAAAGTCAAATGAATGTACCAATTTTATTTCAAATTAATTTTTTTTTGAAAACTTGATTGAAACACTGCATGGTCTAAATGTATGCATATATGTGAAAAGAAATATATATATAAAGATGAAAATGTGAAAGCATGAAGGAATTACTCAGCCTATATATATGCATATGTGAAGGAATTGTATCTCTATAAATATGAACTAGTCTATATATGAGTACATCTCTGCTTCATAACCACTGACCTTTGGCAAGTCTGTTTATATTGTCCATTTGGTTTAGTCTGTATGAACTATGCAGCAACTGTTTTAAAATATAACTAAATTCAATAGGATACTTATTCCAGAATAATTACATTCCAAGTGTTTTTTGAAAACAAGTATGATTTACAGAGCTCTGATGATTCTTTTGAAAAAAATGTATCTGTTAAATTTCAATGAATACTTGTTTAAAATCAGACATTGGATTTTCATATACATAACTGGCAAGCTCCATATTAGACATTTTCAGGCTGTGACTGATTATTTTATTTTTTACAGATGGAGGGTACTGCTTATTTTCCTGTGACAAAGATTTGTTTAAATGATATAAACAATTCAAGCAGGACAATAATTCCTACATTAAATGTTGATAATTTACATTAATCATTTTTTCACAAGTATAGTAGAAATTCTAGTTAATATATTCAGCATCTCTAATTAGTTCTACCACAGGTTGTATAAATACACTGAAAATAGACTGTGACACACCTGTCCTGGTTTCTGTCCAATGCTGCTCTGCACTAAACTACACTCTGGGCAGATATAAAAAATCAGACAGTTAAAGTTTACAAATATCCAAAATTGGACAGAAAGGTACATTTGATATCATAAGTATTAAAATTCAACTGATTACACAGAGAGATCAAATGCAGGTTTGTTGCTCTTTACCACTCTAATAATTTCCCTAATAAAACAGACAATGATTACTTGAAATAAAACTACTGTTGTCACTCTATCAAAAAAAAATACCAGATTAATTCCATTTTCTTTGGCTTCCTGTAAAATTTCTTACAGCTGCTGCTCTCACATAATGGGAAACACTTTTCTAACCTTGATGTTCTTTTCTAATCTTTCTGTACATTTTACTTCTCTAAGTGTATGAAGAGATAGAAAAATGAATGGGAAAAAACCCAACAGTGCATGTAAAATTGCACATTGTTGAATAGGATATTTGGTTTATTGAATTTGAATTACTATATTAAGTAGATTTCTGAGAGAAAGAATGTTTTTCTGGCTGCTTGTATTACCTGATTAGTGAAACAGTCTTCAATGCAATTTATAAATAGTAATACATGGAATTGATGTTAATTCAATATTTTTTTGGCAAAGAAATTGTTACTGATACAGTGTTCCTTGGTATTCTTTAATTTTTCCATCAAAATTTCTTCATTAAGTAATTCTTTGATTATATTTTTTCTCCATAAAGCCTGATATTCTTTCAAAATAAAGTCAAACATAATGTAAAAGACAAACTGATTTCACCTTATAATTGCTTATGATCGATCATTTATTAATAAGTATTTCAGAAATAATTCAAAACAAAGTGTAAGGAAAAGAAATAAAAAATCTGGTAAGATTATTAAGTAAGGTTTGAAGCTCTAACCAGCTAGGAAAGCACTAAGGTAAGTAAACTGGGCAAAGTCACTCAAAGATTTAGGTGTGGAAAAAGTTTGCAATCTCACTAAAGCAAACATGCACAAAACATCTGGAGTTAACACTACAAGGAGGGTGGACAGATTGGAGAGGAGGGCTCCAGGCATAACTCCATGAATCATCTCAAGGAGGATATTAGGAGTGAAGAAGGAATGTTACACATGAGAGATCAGGAAGCGCATCAGAACGATTCATTACAGAGGAATAAAAACCAGTGACAAGTGTTTCTTTAATGGTAAATGAGAGCCAGAAAACAAACAGAACAGTTCAAAGACAGGATTGGTAAATTTTGAAATAGTTTTGATAAGATCTACTAATAACTTTTTGGTCTCTACGTCCAATGAGAACGCTGCTGTATGATGTGGGAGTTAAAGGAAGCTGGTTGAGAGAAATGAGGATGGAAAAGTAATATTAAATAATTAAAAAAACCAAAAAACCAACAACTTAAAAGACTGTGGCTAATGGCCCAAAGAAAGAAGGAGAGCACCCACACAGCCACTTAATCTCTTCACCTCCTGTAGTGGATTGACCTTGGATGGATGCCAGGCACCCACCAAAACCTCTAACACTCTCTTCCACAAGTGGACAGGGGGGAGAAAATATAACTGAGAGTTCATGGGTTGAGATAAGGACCAGGAGAGATCACTCTCCAAATACCACCACGGGCAAAACAGACTTAAGTTGGGGATATTAAATGAATTCATTACTAATAAAACCAGAGCAGGATAATGAGAAGTAAAATAAATCTTAAAAACACCCTCTTCCCACACCTCCCTCCTTTCCAAGATCTGCCTCCTCTCCAGCAGCAGCACTGGGAACCAGGGAATGGGTGTTCCAGTCAGCTCATCACGAATTGTTTCTGCTGCTGCTCAGGGAGAGGAGACCCTCCCTTGTTCCAGCCTGGGGTCCCTCCCACTGGAGACAGTATGTCCCAACACCAAAATTGTGCCTTTTATACATTGTATATATGGAGGGTGTATATAGATACACACCAATGAGACAAAAAAAAACAAACCAAGAAACAAAACACTATTGTTTTCAATTACTTTCATTTTTTGTTTCCAATAAATTGAATTCGACACACACTGGAAAGAAAAATTCCAACAGCCCTTGCCCAATATTTTCAGCAAAGTCTTGCCTGCAAGAAAAATTTAACTGTTACTGTTCTTCAGATCCTTTTATAGTTTTGGCCTACAGAAGTTTTCTTACATGTAAAATGGCCAGGGGTGCATAGGTCAATTCTCTAAACTCAATGGGCACATTCAACATCTAAGGAGAAAAAGTCTATTAAAAATTCTTGAAGAAATTGGAGTATTGGTAGAGGTAAGTTGTTAGACAAGAGGGAATTCTATTACATGCTCTCAAGTTCTGCAAACATTAGAGGACAATCTAATGACTCCTCTTTTACGAGGAGGTTGCTGAGGTAACCTGCTCAAGATAGATTTAATGTTTACTTTCGGTAGACATCAAGCCATGAGGCCTGTAAAAAGAATTATGATGTTTCAGCCATTTTAGTATCAACACAGTTGGTGTATCTATTACCTTGACTTCTTTGATGGAAGCTTGAGGGCTTCTGTTACGAACTTCCTCATATTTCAAGCACTGGCTGAGCACACATCAACTGTGGATTTTCCCCATCTGTGTATTTTCATTTGCAAGAGAAAGAGAACTCTGTTTTCTGGTTCACCTACTGAAGAAACAAAATTTAACTAATGGAAAATGCTGCTAAATGGAAACATGGAAGAACTAGGTTTGTTTTGGGAAATGTGGAGATTTAATTATAATCTCCCTCAGAAACTCTGAGTAGAACTATGAAATTATCAGGTCTCTCTTTTTTGTGCCATTTCAACATTTCTAACATGATCTCACGAATGCTTTGAAGTGTGTAGATCTCTGTAGAGCACTTGGTTTCAAGAAAGGACTTTGCTAAAGGATTCAAAACTATTCAAATAAAATTATTGCATTTTTAGCTCAAGATAACTTATGCTAGAAGAAATACTTGTCTCCAAATATGAATCTAGAAATATAGTTGTACAACTCAATTATTATATTTAACTATTTATTTCATGAGGGAAGATTGAAGAAGAAAGCACTTGCTTGAAAGAAACTCCCTTGAGTCACCCAGATGTCTCCAGCTGAAATACTTCACCACATTTAAGGAGAGAATTTTGCGTGAAAACATGAAAAGTGTGAACTGTATGAAAAATTATCCTTTTAGGCAGTCAATGCCCCAGATGTCATCAGATATCAAATCAAATATGCAGAGAGAATCTGAGGTCCTCACTAGGACCTTTCCATAGGACTTGAATACAGTAGAGTAGGACTGCAGTTTGAAAACTCAGATATAAATCCATGCTTAAAAAAAAGTTGTTTTCTGGTCTGATAAAATATATTATTTTTTCTAATTGCTAATAATAAAAAAGTTAAAAATGTATATTGATATTTAAATCCTCAAGTTTATTACATATGCTTTTTTTATGCAATTCTCTTTGTAAATCCAACATTGGTATTGTATTATTGGTATTGTAGGAAACTTAGTAAATGGAAGAGATAACTATCTTTGTTTCATTCTGTTCGAATTTCAAGAAAACACTGCACAAAATTAATTTACTTGATAGAAACAAAACTGTAAACTCACAGGATGCAATGCAGGAGGGAATAATAATACAGGGAAGTTATTTTGTTCTTGCCATCAATCATCTGGTAAACCTCTATATGACCAAAACAAAATGTTTTATTTACCTCCTTTCTTATTTCCTACTATACATTGTCTTTAATTACAGCTTTTCATTTCATTGTAAAAAAAGGCATGTAAACACTTTTTACAAATTGGATATATGATATTCTAATGTCCTGTTCAGTGTCCTTGAAAAACAAAATCCTCCCTGGCTAATATAATTATTCTGGTTTTGTTTGAATCTTTCTGTTCTTTCCCTTTCCCCTGATGCAACTGACATATACAGCAAGGAGCAATTAGTCTTAGGTACTTAACTGGGTGACCTAAGGCCTTTTCATTCTCTAATCATTGTCTCTAGTCTGGTAAAACAGTTAAAACCATCATTAACTGCATAAAATAATTAGGATAAAATTTTCAAAATAGAATATTAACTTGGGATATCATGTTCTACAGTCTTCTTTTTCATTTCGTGAAAGAAAATAAAAATTGAGTTTTAAATTAAGAGTAATAACAGTCATTGATCTTTCTGTTTAGAGTTACTTCATGTTGAATCCATGAAATTTTATACTTTGAAATGTCTTTAGTGGATTAAACATCGACCAGAAGAAATTAATATTGCAACACATTGAGAGTACAATTTTTTGCATGCTTTCCAGCAACTAGTTCTTTTGAGTTCACAAAATAATAACTAAAAAAATAGTGAAAGCAAAGAAATGAAGCTAGGGACTAGTATTATTGTGGAGCGAATTCTCTCCCTTTTGCTCACACAAAGTAACATTTTTCTTAAATAACTAAATTAAGATTGAACATTTTTTTTTTCCTATACTGGCGTTTCTTGAAATAAGGAAAGACTGATGACTCTTCACGGCTGGTTTCAGTCACCAGTCCAGTCCTTGAGACTTGGGTGGGATCACACATTGGAGGGAGATTTTCCCTCTGTGACTAACGTTTATAATCTGTCCCAGCCCCACTGTGACTAAGCAAATGCATCTCTGTGTGTTAATGAGGCCTAAAATGCCCTGGGATTGGTGTTCAGGAAGATTATGCAGGAAGCAGGCAAACAGCTAATCCCAAATCATTCTCAGTGAATTGCTCAAAAGGAGCTCAGTGACTCAATCCTTCACCCTTTCTGTTCAAATGCCTATGGCTGATCTTGGATCTCTTCCTCCTCCTTTGATTTATGCTATTGCTGCTGTTTACTTGCTGGTGTTGCCACAGGTCTCTCTCCTGCCACTTTTCCTTGGCATAAAGCAGTACTTTGAGTGTGGAACAAAAAGACATTGCAACTTCCATTTTGGGGCTTTGTTGGTTTGAGTAGAACCTCACAACTCTAGCACAGAAATGGATCTTTTTTCTGGCCCCTGTCAGATGCATCTGTGAACATCAGGAGAATAAATTGCATAGGAGGAAAATCAGAAAAGAAGTCAGACAGCCGGTCTGATACTATAGCAATGGTAGGAATATTTTAATGAAAATAAAATAAAGCTTATTGGTCCTAATTTAGCCAGCACAGACACATGCAAAATGTATGTTTTATTCTCATTTAAATCTTTGAAGTAAAGCTTAAATAATATTTGTATAATCCTTCTTCCCAGTAGGGTTTCTCTGAATGCATAAAAACTTTCTACTGCATGAGACAAAGTACTGAAAACTGAATAACACCTCTCAGTATCCTGCATCTAACACTAACTAAACAAACTACATTCCTGTTATATATGTTAATGTTGGAAAATAGAAGTTGCTTTTCTCTCAGTCTCTTGTAACAGATGCAGTAATTTAAAGTGTGGCTTGTTAAAGGAAATCTTTCCTAGTTGTTCTTTTATTTATAGGAGTTTCTCAGCCATTGTAAATAATAAACAAAAGAAGGTAAATAGGCTGAAAATTGATCTGCATTTACAGGTTATGATGGCAGTTTTTATGAATTTTATTTTTCACATACTTCGAAAACTGCTATTAGGGCAAACAGCTGTCAGAGCTGAAAATGCTGCATTTTGCAATTATACTTCTATACATAGAGATAATAAAGCTGTTTTGTCAAGAATTGATAAAAAAATAATCAGTTGTGTAACCTTTCAAAGAAAATCTTTTCAAACAAAATTTAATGTGTCTCAATTCAATCTCTATGCCTTGTCTTGAATTCATGATCAGTAGTCTGAGTGAATTCAGGTATGGACAAGTAAACTGAGTCACAAGTGGCATGCCTGATTTACAGAGATAAAGGGATTTTATGGAACTACAAAATACTTTCCAGACCTAGTGCTGGTGGTATTAATATTGTTGCCTTAACAGGTCAGATTTGGAGCTCCAATCTCCTGGTCAGTGCTTTTGTGATCATTGTTAATAATTAAAATGTGATTTTTTCCTTTTTAGTTTTCTCCAGTTGTTTCACTCCACATGAATTCTTATGATATTTGGATTGGTTCAGATGATTTCTTCACCTAGGCCTGTTTGCAGAAATAATCAGGATAAATTAGAAGAAAAATGGACCTATAGAAAATTGGTTGTACAACCTGTACAGTGCCCTTAAAACAGATACAAGTGCATTCTTCATCTTCATGATTTGTTTGCATTTGCAAGGGAAAAGGTTAAATATTTTTCCTCTATGAATAGATAAGTAGCCTGCAAGCATTTAATAACCCTTCTGGCTAACTGGCTCAGATAACTGAAGTCCATTAAAGCTGTTGCCAACAGTTCCAGGCACAGTCAACTTTTGTTGATCGGAGCAGATGAATCATTAATAAACTAGGGAATCCAGCAAAAAAATGAAAGTACAACCAGCTGGTATTAGATTCCTGGCTGATCTGCAGTGTCTGCTGGGTCTATGGGCTTGTTTTGCTGGTATAATTCACTTGCAGTGTAAGACACTTCAAGCATGAGGAGCATCACCAGCACCTTGGTGTCCCTGACGCAGTGTGATTAAGATCTGCACAATGTACAGCAAGTTATACGGGATATTCACACTACTTTATATAAAACAAATGATGTGGTTAACCTTTTAAAAGTCCAGCTTTATATAACAGCACAGGTAATATATGCTTCTTACTACCTTAATACATAAAAGTACGATGCCTGCAATGTGTAACATATGTCCTCAAAGACCTAAGTATCCTGATTTTAGGGTGTATCACATTATATTTCCTCCATGCAAACTCCAGCTGCTGCTAAAGCAACCCTTTACAGCCCATCCTGGAGACTTGGCCAGAGTCTGTTTCTGCTTGGAGCTGAAATAAACAAGGTTTTCTTTCTCTGAACAAAATGATCTTTTCTAAGTGTTTTTCTGACAAATTCTGAGTTTTGGTCCCAGTCCAGTGTGATGGAGATCAAGGGAGGAAAGTTTCCTCTGTCAACAGAGATTCCTGCTGTTTTGTCACCTCACCAAAGAAAGGTAGACTTGGTACAAAATCAAAGTCTATAGCAATCATGTCTGTGAAAAATACTGAATTTCCTGCTACTTGCTGTGCACTCTGGTCTGTGGCAACAAGGATAGATGTTTGTTCTTAAGAGAGGGAACTGAACTACTATAATAGGTGCTTGTCCCTTCTATTTTAACTTTTCTGCTTAGATTCATATCTTGTTCCAAAGGTTATTCAGGAGGATATTACATGTAATTTTCTCCAAAAACACCAAAATATTAATGCTATATTCACTTTTGATCATTGAGATTCCATAAGTATTACCTGGTTTTTAGATTAAGCTTGCCACTGTCCTTCTCTGTCTCATATGGTAAAGTTTCTTGTTAGCAAATCTACCAAGAAATGAGTTAGTAACAGCTTTGAGTTAAGGTCCCTGCCTGAGCTATGGAAGGGACAGAAGAAGGAAAGGGATATGTAGCCTATTTACAGTGTGGTTTTGTCACTAACACACTGGCCCAAGTTCCATTATTCTTACTACAAATTTATTATATGATAAAATAAAGTAGAAAATGACAAATGTCCTGGCTTTACTGTGATAGAACTGTGCTTCCCCAGATAATACCATTTCATCTTCATGCCCATTATTGCCTAAGCTATTCCATTCTGTTCCAGTTTCTGGAAGTAGATTTTATTTCTATTCAAGGTGAAGAATTAAAAAAAAGTAAGATAATGTCCACAGCCATGATCCAAGAACAATAGCCACTGTTTGAAAAAATAATTTTAGGCACAGCAAAAGACATTTGCTTGAATCTGACTATTTTGTTTGAAAAATAATCCTGAATCTGGAATTAAAGAGAATCCGGTATAATAAAGAAGGTTATGGCTATTTAAGGAATATATTTTTCACATTTACCCGACTCTTGAGTCCAAATAATGTCAGTGATATAAAAACCACTAACTATCAGCATTTTATGATCCCAGTCTGCCCCATTTTCCTTTCACAGTACATGTTCTGATAGTTTAAAGTAGATGTAAACTATTGTTACTTATGAAAATGAGCAAAGGAAAATCTAGGTTAAATTTCAAGAGGAATTTTAGCAGTTAGAAGACCATGCCCTTCCTGCCTTACAGAGTCCTTTTTAGCACAGTAGGCCTATAGATAATCCAATATGTAAAAGAGAAGAGAAAAATCATTTCTGGGGATGTTCCTTGTGCTAGGGATGTGTATTTGGGCAAGTGCTGCCCGCTCAACACATTATCATTTATGGCTGAAAGATATCAAGCATCTGGATGTGTTTTGAAGATTATGGTTTCTATTCCCTGTTCCATATGCACGTTGTTCCTCAGTGCCACACAGCAGATACTGCTGGATGATACCAGGACTGAAATCCAGCCCATTCTTCTTGGAAAGCTTAGGAAAATACATGTGTTAGACTTTGCACTTCATAAAAATCTCCAGCTCTCAGAACTTGGTAGCGCAACACCCAGTTTCAGTTCAGAGCTGTTGGTGAAGATGGTAAGACCCTAAGGGGGAAAACTGAGTTCCATAAATTCAGATCTGAAATAGTTTCTTTTCTGATCTGGGAATGTCCAAGGGCAAGGAGATGGAAAATCCATATTGTTGAGTGTGACATTCTTTATTGAGGGCTTCAGGAATCTGTCCTTATACATTCAGAATTATCACTTGGCACTGCTCTCCAAAGAAAGGAAGACTCTCCCATTAGAAGTATGGCTAACAAGAAATGTGCCATTTTCTAAATGCCATGTGCTAGATGTGCCACTGACACCATCTAGAAATGAGAGATTAATACCATGCACAAGTTACAGCAGTTCAGACACAAAGCACTGGCTCACCTTCAAATTAAACCACACTGAGCACAACACCTACAATAACTCCAGCTCCACAACAGAAAAAAAACAGTGTGTGGAATGACAAAAAAAAATAACCTAAGATCTAAGATCCAAGATTTATGTTCTCCTGGAGTCATCATTACAGGATTTTTTAGTAAAAGATATTGTGTAGTTTATGAGAAAACCCACAAACTATGTTTATTTCAAGGATTTTGTTCAACCAGAGCATGTGCACAGTCAGAGGTATATTTCTATATAGGATCTTTTCAGTAATTTTTTATTAAGTCCTTGTCTTTTTCCTTGGAAATACCCAAACAGCCCAAAATGTATTGATTCAAACAGAACAATTTTATATTTACAGTGTACTTTAGCAAAACTTCGTAAATTTGGTGCTTCTCTTTCTAAAACAATTTCATTAGAAAAGAAGATCCTTATTTGAGAATGGATCAGAACTTGTTTGTAAGAATTTCCATTACTTGCTTTTATTTTGACAATCAGGGCATTTCAAAGTGTACCTCAGCAGCCAAAAACTGCAGCTGAATATTTGTTAGAACAAATTCCTCTCATGCAAAAGGACAGCAAGCCCATATGATATTGATCAAATTCCTGTTTATTTCAAGAAAAAAAGGAAACAAACAGAACAGTCTTTGATTGTTCACATAGTTATGAAATATTTCATAATAGAATATTTTAAAATTATCTAGATTCAAAATAAATTGCTTTAATGGTCTGAAAATGAGCCTAGAAATTGTAAATAATGAATGACAACATATGGCAGGTATAAGTGGACTGTAATGGAGAGATTAACTTCTATACAAGCAAGGAACAGAGTTATTGGGAGAAACTGTTCCATGGGTCAATTTTTCGTTCTTGGTTTACCTGGCCTCAGACAGGGATTAAAACCACAAGTGTTGTGCATGACCAGCCCCATCAGGAAACAATCTCCTGTTGAAAGAAATGTTTCTGTCCCCACCCTGGGGTCATCAGAGCACATCAGAGCACTGATTTGTGCTGAATACTTGTGCTGAATCATCACGTAACTGGAAAAGGCTCTAGCAAGTTCTAAGAAACCCAATGCTCTGTTAACATTATTAGAGTGGTATGTCACTAAATTTTTCTTACCAATATAGGCTTGGAACAGATTTCAGTGTTTAGAGAGTCTGACATAGAACAAGAGAAAGAGAAGAAGTGTCATGTTGCCAAGGATGCCAAGAGAAGAAAGGAGAATGTAAAGTGAGAGCAGAAAGTAAGGTACAAAGCTAAGTTTATAGTATGGTTGCCTGCCTACTGCATGCTGTTATTTTTATTCTTAAGTACTTTGACAGTACATAAACATTTATATGTACTTTGACTTACTTCAGCAAGGAAAACTGTGAACTGAAGTGTCACAACTGCAGGCCTGGCATTGTGCTTCCTGCCATGACACACAAAGCTGGGGAGAGAACTTGTAAGGTCATTGGAACACCAGAAACAAACCAAAGCCATGAAAAAGTCTAATTTCATGTTCTTGCACTGATAATAAAAACCCAAAATATTTTGTTAACTTCCTTTTCTCATTTTAACGAGCACCTGTGATTTGCCAGTGCAATAATAGGTCCTAAAGAAGCCAAATGTTTTAAAGAACTATTCAGTCTGGTGTCACTTCTTGGATGTGACTGTGGGAAGGGGTTAACTGATTGAGAAGCAATCAAAAAGTAATTCCTGAAAATTTTCCTTCGGAAGCAATATGGATTCAAATGTAAATTATCCTGACCACAGACAGTGCTGATTTACCAGAGTAATCACAGTGCTTATTTTTTCAACCTATCCTAGAGATGGAAAGAGTTATTTCATTCCGAGGGAGTTCAGTGGAATTTAACTTCAGGTCAGTAAATCAGCCAAAAAAACAATAACAAAACCGAATTCTCTGTCCCTACTTTTAAACATTCCCTTTATTTTTACAAAGTTCTAAATACATGGAAATGGTTAACTCGAAGGGCTATGTATGATTGTTCAATGCCTTTTTTGCTAGGACAGCTCTGTGTCACTGATTTCATACATCAGCAATAGTCTACTGCTGCTTTATGCAGGAGTCAAAAGGAGTAGAAGAGAAAATTCTGAGACTCAAATAATTGTCTCAAAATTTGAATATTGGAAACATGTCATACTGGGATACTATTTTCCCATTTTACAGAAATTCATGGGGAAAAATTAAAAGAGAGGTTTGGGCTGTACATTTAAGGAATAAAAATAAACACAATAATTTATTTCCCTAGTAAGATGTTTCTTCAGCTAGAGTAGTTATATTTGCAAATTTTTATTTCTTTTGGGCTTAGTGTTTGCTTTTGCCAGCAATGGTTCTTTACCTACCCCCTTTTCTCTCCCACTGAACTGTCCATTACAAAGTTTGTCCAACCAAGTTCCACTCCAAGTACTCATTTTGGTAATATTCTGGTGACAAATGGCTCTGGATTTGTTTTCTAAAAAATTCCATTTTTTAATTTAATTTTTCAGGGGGATAGGTTAGAAAAATACCCATTAAGATGAAGGGTATTTATATTCCCTGAACTGGAATGGATGCAGCTCAGATTTGTCCAGATAGCTATAATCAGAACGTAGTCCAAATTCCATTGCTATCTCCAGCACTTTTGGCAGAACAAAGACTGAATCAGAGACAAAAAACAGAATGTCATCAAACATATAAATATTTTTCTTTTTCTGAATGTGTTCTTTTAGCCATAGATACCTAATCATTGCAGCATAACTGGCTAAATGTAATATTTACATAACAGAAATGACACAGGTCACATTTTTTGGGATGCACTTATGCAGGAAAATGGATGGTCCCTCTATGAGCAATTCCAAGTTGCTATTCCTGAAAGTACCATCCATTAAGCATATTTTCGTTGGGCAAAACAGCAAAATGTATTGCATAAAATAATTCTGGATAAAAAATTTTAGATATTACAAATTGTATAACAAGCCTTGAGATGAGTGTGTTAATCTACGGGACCTCATAATTTCCTGAGGTACTTTTTGTCTCACATTTACCTGCAGGAAACAGCCATACTCTTCTTTTGAGAAGCATTTCACAATTAAATCCTTATCATACTGCTTGTTTCTTCCAAACATGAATTAAAAACTCTACAAATTTTCTTGCTCTCTAAAGCCAAAACTTCCCTTAAGGATTTTGCAACACCAACAGAAAAACTGTAAATTGTAGTTGAGCACCTTCAATAACTTCTTTTTCCTGTCTTGATTTTTCCAGTGGCATAGCAAGCCTTGGTGGAAGCTGCCTGAATGTTGATGGCAGCTTTGCAAAGGGCAAGGGAAAGTTTTGTGCTACACTGGGGACTGAAGCAGAGCACTGATTTCCAGTAAGTCTCCTAAACAGAATACAGATTTTTTAACTTTTTGGTCACTACTGCTAACTTGGAACTGATTCTAACAAATAACCCATATTCAATTAATAAATATCTGAAACAATCAGTCCTCAGTTTCAATATTTTTTCCATATATAATCCAAAATATTGAGAACATATTTATAATTTAATACAGTTATTGTGATTCTGTGCCAACTATTATCTCATGCATATATCTTGAATGTAAAGCTATGGAATAACCCAAGCCAAAAGAAAGGTAGATTTCTTTACCCACAAAATTTCTACAAATTATAGCTTTGTGTCCTGCTGTAAATAGGCATATTTTTGGTTTTACACTTAATATAAAATAAGTGTAACAATATTTATGTTAAAACAGTACAAAAATGCAGGAAACACTGCCATCATGTGAGTACACACATACAAACAAAGCATTTAGCATAAGATTGATCAATAACCTTTTTCTGCCTCCAATATTAAAGAAAAAATTTACTAAACAGCTCAGTTTGCTTTGATAAAATGCACAATGCACTTGCCTTTTGGGAGGTAAATAAGAAAAATGCAGACTCAAATATAGGTGTTAAGTAAAATAGATTTTGTTTTGTTTTTTTTTTTCTCATAAGAGAAACCTGGGCCCATTTCAGGTCCATGGTAATTTTCATTTTGACTCGACTTTACTGGAGCCAAGATTTTATCCAATACTTTTAAAAGAAAACTGAAGAATGTAGCCTGGCTTTCAGCACTATGGATTGTCATCCAAGGATGGTGGCAGCAGTAGCACCATTTTGTTGAGGTCTATTCTAAGGAATCCCAACATTCCAGACGTGCACAAAATGTCACAGCTGTTGCATCTGTCTTTATCCAAATATATTTTCACAATGCAGAATGCACACTGCATTGTGCAAATTGCCATCAAATTAGCACTTGGAAAAGGCACTACAACTCATTTATAACACATTTCATTAAGTACAGATCTCACAACACTTATTTTTGTTTCTGTATCAAAATAGGACAGAGTCAGTAAAACTGGGATGTTTTCTTTGTATAGCAAATGCAGTAGAGATTTTCCAAAAACCAAATTGATTTGCTCCACTGTTTTTAATGCATTTAATTACTGTAAACTTTTTTGTAATTACTTCAAATTGTAAATAAGGTCTTGCAACGTGAAAATCAATTTTCTGAAAACACATTCTTAAAAGTTAGAACAGAAGGATCAAAAGCCATACTGGTGTCTCAGAAGACAGTTTAACCTAAGCTGATGAGGTTTTTTCCTAATTATACAACCAGTGACTGAAATGCTGCTTTTACTATGTATCATGGTTTTTCATTTGTCAGCTGGAAATCACTTTCGTGTTCCATACAATTCTGTCACTGGTTCTAAATTTGCAAATTGTCCAAACTTTCCTTCTGAAAAGAAATTACTTCCCTTGTTTGAATATCAATAGCAGCTATGCAGTATTTTAAGTTAGTGTTATGAAGAACACTAACTTTTTCTTAGTGCAGAGCTTTTTCTTCACTTCACCTCTTACAAAGTCACTTTTCACAACATTTACAATTCAACACAGATGGTTGGGTGGCCTGATAAAAGGGATTTGTTGCCATTGAATACTGGAGAAAGGATAACAACCAGTAGTATTGGGAATTGGAATGTGTGATTTAATTCTCTCTCTTTATTTTTCCATTTTATTCAAGAATTATTGTCATGAGAAACCTCCTGATTACTGTGTTTTCTTATGAAAAATAAGTGATAGTAGGCATCTCTAACCTTCCTGTCACAGTTTGAGTTTGGAGATCCTGTTTCTGTTTCTAGAGCATTCATTTGCCAAGGATAATCTCTCCTAGTCCAAACCTACTTTGGTACAAGAAATTTTTCTTTTCTCTTATGTACAGAGCTGGTCTACAATATCTTTTTTATTCTGTTTCAGCATTGAGGTTACAAAAAATGTATTCAGTTTTTTGGGAAAAAGCTATACTGTTTAGGAGAGCATGTGATTCAGCTCAAATTCATGCTGATGGCTGTAATCATTGCAGCATTTTCATTTCTCTTTTATTTTCTTTAAAGAAAATATCTTAATTTTCATTGCAAAATGCCATTTGAAGATCTCAGCATGCTAAGGAAGCATATAATCTCATTAAACTTTACAGATGAAATATTTCTTTAGGACTGAAGTGGAAGAGGAGGAGGACAGTATGTCCCTGGGTGCCTGCGAGGTGGAGAAGGCTTGAAACACATGGTTACAGTGGTGCAGATGGGCATCCACTGCACAAGGTGTACCACTTCCACAAGGAAAATTCCTCTGAAATTCATTCTGAAGGAGCTCAGTGGGGCTCTGAGAGAGGCTGATGCAAAACAGGGTGAGACGGGGTCTGGGACATGAGGAAGTCTGCAGATGCTGCCAAGAGAAGAAATAGAGATTAAGAGCAAAACATGGGGTCCAGGGAGAAAAATAAATTGCCAAGTGGAAAACAGTGTTAGAGCATGACCTGCCAAAAATTTAATGCAACACAGAATTTCTTCAACACCTTTCTTAATTTGCAGAAAGTTGGGGTTCAGGTCATTGATCACATTGCCCTGTGGTTTCTTTTTTGAGCTTTGGCTGTCACACCAGGTAGTCAGAAGTGTCCCACAGACCACATTACATGGGAGCCCAAAGCCCTCTCAGGTGCCTCAAGGAGCAGGAGGTACCAGTGTGTGGACACCTGAGAAAGGTCCTCAAGGTCAGGTGCAAGGTCCAGGTCCAGACACGTGAAGATGTCCTTATTACCTGTGAGCTGGATGGGCAACGGGGGAGGTCAGAGCCCTGCTCTGCTCACAAACACTCTGGCACCTCACTGGATGGAGACTCCAGACCTGACTGACTGAACTGACAAAGGGTTTGGCTCTCCTGCCTGGGCCTGGGCAGGCAGTGACATTTTGCTCATTCTCACCACCCACACCAGCTGCACAGGAGGGACACACAGGAACCCTACAGCAGCAGTGAGACCAGGCACAGCCAGCCTGGCTTGGAGCATCTCTGCTGGCAGTAAACATCTGTGTGCTGGCAACTGAGTCATCCCATGGATATCCCCACTGTCTCTAATAAGGGCAGAGATGTCTAATTTCCATGCAAATATCTATAAATTGGCATTTAAATGTAGGCATTTTTCTTTGCATAGTGAATCCTGACCTTGGTGTTTGCTCTTCTTATTTATTTGCCCTGCAATTGAAGCCACCACTGAGCTTGTTGTCATCCAAAGTGTAGCCACATCCCACCTCTCTTTATTCTCCTAAATGACGCTGTCAGGCTTGCATTGTGCTACCATCATTTAAGCTCCTCTTTAGAGGTAAAAACAGAGTTCTCCTCTTGCTGAGAACTGGATCTGACAGCAGCTCTGACACTGTGTACATTGGTGCCTGTTGGGTGTAGGAAGATAATGCATCACATCACAGTGGTCATAACATCACAACAGGAAGAGCCAGCCCAGTTCTGATCCTGTGTTTGTTCTTTTGCATTGAGTACAGTGCTACGCTCCTTCAAAAACAATCAGTACCTTAATGTGAGCATCAATGGGCAAATGAATGCACAGAAATTTCGAAGAACTTTACCTCCCATTTGATTCATTCTGCTCTGAACTCCTTACAGTTAGATTTGGATATGTAAGCTACAAAACAATCTTCAAAATCCTCAGATGTTCAGAAGTTGCACACTGTCATTGCTGTTTGGTTTTTTGTATAATATTCATGAACATTTTCCATATAGAGCTTTTTCTACCTTTTGATATAAGAAAAATTGGCTTGTGTTTTTTATAATGGAATCACAATATTTGTGTGAAGAGGTAAATTGCTATGAAGAAATGACACATTATTTTTCTTTAAATAGACTAAGTTAAAAGATTTTTAAATGTTTCTGTTTTGGTGAAGGGAGAACTAAAGTGACTTCTTTTTTTTTTCTCTTTTTTTTTGTTTCATAGTTATATCTTCTACTCACGACTGTTTGCTCAAAAAAAACCAAAAAGCCCATCAAGGAGGATAAGCAATACCATGTGGCTTGGCTTGTCCTTTGCTGATGTCAAGCCAAATACTGAACTGCAGCAGTCTAAACAAATAATTTGAAAAAAACCATTCAGTTTTGCAGAACAAAACTCTTTGATATACCGTTAATTGTTTGAGGGTTGCACTTCAGTAAGAGCGAACATGCAGGAGTCTAGACTGGAACAGGGTACTGCATTCTGGTGAACATGCCCTGTGGCACAGTTTTTGCTTGTTCCAGATTAACCTCTCAGATAGGACTTCTCCCAAAAGACAGCACACATGAGAGGGCTCTGTCTAGCAGCGGAAAAGAGTGCAGCAGTATGGACATGCACTATGCAGATTTGGTGCCTGAAGGAAAAATGACACCTAGGCTATTTAATGTTTAAATACAGATGAAGTTTAATGGGAAATCAAAGAGGTTAGCTCAGATTGTAAGTAATAAAACTTTTACAAATGAACCCTCACATAATCAGTATTTGGGTCTTCGTGTCAACCGCAAGAATAGTGTGAGGGAAACTCATGCTCAGACTAAAAGCTGCATTTATCAGACAAAATGTTCTTCTTTGTAATTTAGCCAATATTAAGTGTGGTTCTTAGCTTCATCAGGAATTAGGCTGGTTTATCTGAAGATAAAAATTTGTGAATGTTCCAAATAATTTAGTGAGGGAGAATTATACTGCAGAAATGTTAAACGCAATATACTTCCATCATTATGACCAAAAAATATTGTGTACAGTGGCAAAATTTACATTCAAAAAGTGATTTTAGGGTTTAAAATTTATTTCCCCTATAAAACACAATATAAATCCATAAATTTTAATTACAGTAAGTTCTAGAGGAGCATGATTTATTGGGCCATCTTCATATATGCAAAATGCTTCAAGGGCTCAAGGAAATAAGAAATGTGTCCAAAACTCTTCAGTGTAGTTAAAATATTCATGGGTGGCAGATGCACTTTGGGCTGTAATGATCCCAACAGCTGGTTACAACAGCTTCCTCCAAAATAGAGCCTTTTTTTTTTTCAGTCAGATGAGTTTTCTTTCTCTATCAGCTAAAGACAAAGTTTTTCCAGATTGGTGCCTAGGCTTTAGATAAGTTGAGTAGATACCAATGGAATTTAAAAACAAACAAAAAAGGTATACATTTTATTTCTGCCTACTTCTGGACTGTTTATCATGAAAGCTATGCTTAATCTTCATTGAAAGACAACCATGTTTAAAGGGAAAGTCAAAGTTATGAATTTTTTTGAGTAGTTGCATGTTGACCCAGAACAATTTTTGCTCTTTTCCCAAAACCACAGTAGCGGGTGAAAAGAGTAAAATTATCAGCTGCCATAATATCTCTTTTAAAAGGCACTCTTAATAAAATAAGTAAATAAATCAATGAAATAATTGCTTTGGGATATTGTGAAGTTTAAAAGAATGGTAATTCCAGGAGGTATTAGACAGACTCATCCAGGAGCAAGGGCTCTGGGGACTATAAAACATAAAAATTTCCTTTGAGGAAGTGACCAAGACAAGAGCTGTCAGAGGAAATGCCAGCCTGTGCTTTCACTGTCCTTTTATGCTTTCCATGAACTCTGATAGCAGCCCCATTAAACATAAGATACTGGAAGAGGTGGGCTTTTCCTTGAACAGAATAAAGTTGATTTATACCAGTGAAGATGCTCATTATTTGCTCTTTTCTCACCATCTGTTACAGGTTAAAATGCATGTACAGGTTCATTTTGAGCAGTGGGGAAATACATGCAAAATATGGTATAGCAAACTCATAATTCCCCTTACTAGGTCTCAGATTTTATACATAAAGGAATTTTGTTAATGAAAATTTAAAATTAAATAATAAATTTAGGTGAAAAAATCTTGTTTAGGAAAAGAATAACTGGTTAGAAAAAAAAAACTAAATAGGTTAAATATTTGTCTAATATAAGGATAATGTTGAAATTTACGTCTGCCTGACCTCCACTGGAAACTCCATAACGCATGACAAACAAAAGATTGAAAGAAAAGTTGCAAAAATAAATCAACTTGAATACCATTAATATTTTACTTTTTTTATTTCCTCAAAATGAGGAAGCTAGCAATAGATTCTACATAGCCGATCACTTAAGGAAAGCAACTGGGATCACAGTGGAGGGAATTAGTTAGAACAGAACATTTCATAGTAAGAGATTTAACAGAGCATCTGCCTAAAATTTAACTGACCACAGAGTATGGGGTATATAAACAAAATCAAGAAAATTCCAGACGCAGAGCTTAGCAATTACCCAAGATTTCTATGGCCACCCTAAAGGATTAAATAGTTGAAATGTTAATAGTAATGTGCAATCCCTTGTAAAAATTGCTGTGATATATGATGACAGGAAGTGGCAAAAACTTCCAGAAAGCCTTCAAGCAGTTCTGAAGGATACAGTCCTCCAAGTCTGATACTCTGTCTCAGCAAATTACTAGAAACTGTAATAAAGAAAATAATCTATGGATACCTTTATATATAGCCTGTTTAAAAAGTGTCACTAGTGCTTTTACAAAAAGATTTAATGTCTCTAAAACCCTACAGAATACTTTAAAATAACCAACAAAACGATGGGAACAAAGGTATGCTGCTGATAGAATTTTGCTTGGATTTCCAAAGGCTCTTGGCAAAGCCTCTCAGCATTCGCATCTAAGGAGCAAAGCATAAAAAGAATGTCCTTGCTTAATAAATCATTTGCTAAAAGGATGGTAAACACAAGGCTGAAATATATGGCCAGACCTTGCAAGACAGGGACATTGAGATCTGCAGGTTTATCCTACAAATAACTGATCTGGGGGAGATCAGGAAGGTAGGAAAGTTTGCAAAGGTTGTTAAATTATTCACATAACTAGAGATGGACAGTGGCTGTAAAGCCTTGCAAAGGGACTTTATGAGATTGAGCTGTAAAGCAATAAAATGGGAGAGGGAATTCAAAATGGATAAACATAAAACACTGCAATCAAAGAAAAAGAAATCCAACATCACATATAAGAGGATGGGCTCCGTGTTGATCATTACAACACCAATTGTAAGAAGTTGTAGAGTCATAAAAATGGAAGTTCAAAGCTCAATCAAAAGAAGAATCAAAATAACAAGCAATTAAGAATTACTGGGAAGGAAATAGAGAACACAACAGAAA
The DNA here is from genome assembly GCA_035582745.1 of Loriotus luctuosus. Lineage (NCBI taxonomy): Eukaryota > Metazoa > Chordata > Aves > Passeriformes > Thraupidae > Loriotus > Loriotus luctuosus. The sequence goes on from JAWWEY010000055.1 coordinate 10,322,310, forward strand.
ACACTGTGTACATTTATCTTGAAAACTGTGCATCTAATCTCCATATCTGCAAAATTATATCAATAAAACTGGAAAAAGTGCAAAAAAGGGCAACAAAGGCGTCTAGTGGACTGAAATGGTGACTAAGACCCTGTTTGTCTGAAAAAATTATGACTTGGATGTACATAAGTCATGGGTGTCAGAGAAAAGAAGATTAGGGACATTTGGTTCATTTTCTTCCAGGATAAAAATAAGACAATACAGGTGAAGTAAGGAGAGATCAAGCGTAAAACAAAACAGGTAACATTTCATGCAGAGAAGAGTGGATGTTTAGAACTCCTCTCTAAAAGATGGAGCGCAAGCAAAAAATTTACAGAATTACTTGGAAAGTTCATGGGGGAAAAAATCACAGGAAATAACTAAACTTCATGTATCTTAGCAAAGTCATTGAGCTGAAAATTACTAGGAACTGGGAGAGAGTGTGTGGTGGCTTCCTTGTTCTTGCTGTTATCTTGGTTGGTTTCACTTTGTGTCCCTTGCTGAAGCCCAAATACTGGTTAGATAAATAGTTTTTCTAGGCTGATTCCATAATTCTCATTTTTTTTCTTTACACATATTTGCAATGGGGAATAATATGGACCAAAATCATGAAGACAATGAGATATTTTCATCAGCAATAAATATTCATATGGCAGCACTGAAAGATGTTCTTTTGGTAGGAGCTGCTTCATCTCTCACAGAATGGTCTGCAGATGAATGAACAGAAATTTGTGACTTCTGCAGTTTCCCAACATGTTTTTTAACCATGTCTTCTTAGAAGCAAATTCTCCAACTGTCACTGTTGGTATGACAAATTTCACTGTAAGCCTGTTTAAAATGTGTTTTGCATGCACTAATCAATGTAAAACAAAGGGTATCTTTCTTATTTCTTGTATATAGAACTTCATTGGCTTGATTGTATTATAATCCCATTAGCAAACATTATCATTTTTGCTCTCTCACAAACAAACAATTTGATAGCAGAGAACATAAAAAGAAAATTAATTGACTTGAACCTCAAAATGTTCCAAATGGTTTGTTCTCCTAATTTTTCTTTTCCTTCAGTTTAGGCAGTTAAGGCACACAAAATGCAGCGTAGCAAACAATGGATCAAACACAAAACACAGCTACTGCTATGAGAAGTTCAGAAAGGTCAGGTATCTAAGGTCTTGAAAACTCCACTATTTAATAGTATTATTTAAATGTCTTTTGTTTCCATAGTTCTATTTTACAGAGTCATTTGGTTTTTGTCCCTAGTAGTGGGGTAGGTAGTGAAAAAAAAAGGATTCCAAGGCAGGCAAATACATTTCTTATTTTTTCCACTATATATTTTAAAAGAACAGAAATATTAATTCTATTCTGGTCCTTGCTCATTCAGAATGCTACCACACTTGTTTTTTAAAATGAGATGCTTATGTGCATGTACACACATAGGTGTCTGCTTCAAAACTGGATGTGAGGCCACTTTCACCACTTTAATACCACTGCAGAAGTAAATGGTAAATGTAGGAAAAGGTAGAATCAATACTTTGTTGTTAACAAGGCGTTACATTTGTGCTTTTCCTTTTTTACTTTACATCAACTTTCTGGATGCAAAGAACCACAAGAGACAGTCTTACCAATGCCTTTTTAGTGGTCATAAATGTGTTTTGCATGGCAATTTTTATGCAAATGTGCTAGTAACATAAAGCTATACCTAGAACCAAAGTTAACTCTAAATCTGATCAGAAATAACTATTTATTTATTCATTTTTAACTGTAGCAATTGTACGTCTTGTGTAAGAATCTGTGGCTGTTTGACCCTTTTCTGAAACACTTAGTGCCTTCCCTGACCAAATGTTAAATGTCAGGAAGCAGCTATGAAAGCTGTGAACATAGATCTGTGTCTCTGCAGTAGGAACCACCATGTCAAATGAATGAGGAGAGAAATATCAGCAATCTAGACATCTGCTTTGTTCCTTTCCTTGCCTCATCCATGAGTTACAATCCAGACTGTGGCATCAACTCACTGAATGGCATTTTTAAACAGCACTGTGTAACTTATCCTACTTCCATGTGCAGAGCAAAAAAGTCTGGAGTCACGTTTCTTTTTTTAATTTCATGATCCTTATGGGTCATTTCCAGCTTGGGATATCCTATGATTCTATTACTCTGCAGCAATATTTTTCATTTGAAAAAAAATTTTGAGACTGGATAGGTTTCAAAAATATATAGAAAACACATATAAGTTTGACATAGAACTCACAGGGGAAGATTCTGCAGTCCGTAGCATGCAAGAGATGATATTGCAACTGTAAACACAGCACAAATAAAGCAGTCTCACTCTCCTGTCCTTGCTGCAATCACCTCTAGGCTCTAAGCTGCAGCTGAAATACAGCAGGAGTTGAAAATACATCTTTTATGATGGTAACATAGAATTATCTAATTTATGCTGTATCAGGTCCTCTTACTAGGGCTGCCTTTTAAAAAAATCAGAATTAGATACAGCTGCCAGCAAGGTAGTCAACATGCACAATTGTAAGGATCTACCTGAATAGAACATTTCCAACAGTGTGCAAAAGTAAACATAAGTTCTACACATGATAACCTTTTCTCCATTCTGCAGTCACGCACATCTGAATGCAAGAGGTTGAGGAAAATAATTACTAAACTCCCTTAAAAATTTCTTTATAAAAGGTAGGACATTTTTTCTACCAATTAACTCTTCTCTGGTGAATGAGTAGGGAGACAGCCCAGCTATTTGATACAGACTAGAGAGAGAATATGCACAGAGAGCAGATGCATGCCAGAAAGGAAACCACCCTTTCTAAAGCAGGGAAATTTTCTTCTGGACACTCAGCTTTTGACTGAAGCAGGTGTACTTTGAAAATACTGAAATACACTGCTTTTTTTCCTTTTTAAATGTCTCACTGCTGCATTTTCCTTATTTTAATGATAATGCTGTGCACAAATTGCACCAATTAGTGTCCATTAATATCCACCCCTGCTGTCACTAGTATGTGCCTCATGCGTAGCCTGTGTCAGTTCTCTGACTATGATTGGCACAGGTTACCCTGAAAGACCCCACAAGCAGCTGAAATCAGAGTCTGTGGTTCCTTCCCTGATTTTGAATCCTTTTACTAGCCACAGAGCATATGGCCACTTTTCCAACTTGCAGCTATGTAAATCTCAAATACACCAATAATTTCTTTTGAATTTGTGTTCTCTGTAAAACAAATTAGGCTAATTCAGCAAACAGGGTGTGATGAGCCTACAGTATAGAAACAGGCAGGCTTCTGGACCAAACTACCCATGCCTTGTGATTTTTTGTGGTTGGAGCATGTCTTTCACTCTTGCTCAGCATGTTGGTTTTTCTCCCTCCTTCAGCTCCCTCTCCCTGAAGCTGCTGCTTCCCATTCACCTTTTCAACAGTGACTCTTTTTCCTGATCCACTTATATTAATTCTTTAGACATAATGTATGTCGTACAGAACCATGGATAATTGCATTTTACAAAGTGTTTATAATTGCATCTTTCCTTCTTTTGTACCATTTTTCTCTTTATATCTTAAAGAGAAAAATTATGTATAAGATATATATATCTTATATCAATGATTTCATAAAGGGATTTTGGGTTGGTTTTTGGTTGTTCTTTTTATTTTTGGGTGTAATGATTATGTTTACTTTTTATTTACACTTGTGATCAATATAGAATATGAGATAAAGAAATAAAGGATGTATGTAATACTTACTTGTACGCCCTCAGAGAGCTTTGCTTTCTCTCTTCTCCAGCGCCTTTACCAATCCCAGCTTTATTTCAAGCAGGTTTCCCTGAAGTGCCATAAAGAGAGTGGCTTTTTAAAGCTGGATAGATAAAACACATAAATCATAAATGCTTCTGAGACTTCCCTGCAGACATTCACCCAAGGAGCACGGAGTTTTGCATGGGGAAGTAATTGGAATGGAGAGCTGGCCAGGTCAGGATGAGAGATCCCTTCCCAGCCTCTGATGACATCATCATGTTAATATAGGAGACCTTGGAGAGATCCTGGCTTCAGTCTAAAGTCTGGGGGTCTTGCAAGGTTTTGGGGGAGAAGACAATGATGAAGTCATCAGACAAGCTCTCATTCAAAATTTTAGCTGGACATCTGTTTTTAAGAGCCCAGCTTATTTCTCAAGATCTAATCCTGCTGTGCATGATGTTAGATCCCTTAAAACACAACAGAAACAAAAAAATTCGCTAGAGAAATTATCCAGCCTTATTGGCAGGACAAGACATACCTATAGCTTTGTCAGCTTTGAGCAAATTAGTTGGTTACCCAAGACTTCAGAAAAAGAGGAAAGGAAAACCTGTTCACAGCTCTCACTCTCTCCTGACACCATCTGACCCCTTTCCAATCCCAAAGAAAGAGGAGAGATCTGCCTCTGTTGCTGAATGAGTTTCTAAGCATCCTTCTCTGTCCTCATCACCATCACAGTGTGTTCTGTGACCCTGCAGCTGGCCAGGCAGCTCTGATCTGGCTACAGCACATTCATGTCCTGCAGCACCCTGAGAGAGGAGACTGATCCTAGCCTAGGGAGAAATGTAGGGTATAGGAACACACTTACATTTCCATATGTCTGCTGACAGCAAGAATTTTTGTTTCATTCTTGTGTGAAATCATCACATTCATAAGCATGAAAATGAAATGCCAATATGTTTATAATTTTTAACTCTCTTCATGGTATTAGGCAATGTCTAGACACACAAAAAACACAGCACAAACCTCCTCTTTTACAGTGGCTAGTTCTGAAAGTTCAGTAATAGCTTTAACAAAATATAAAATCTAATGGCTTTTTTGAGGGCAGCACTATTAAATTTCCACTAGCTGATGGCAAGTAAAGTTGTGCTACTGCAGCTTCTAAAGGCATTAATTTCTGAATCAATTTTAGTGATTTTCAGTCAACAAGTTTAAAATTAGACACATAAATATATTGTTACAAATGCCACGTGTTTAGATCTGTAGGAGAGTTAAAAAAGAAGAGCAGCTGAGTGAAGCAATTACAAAGGATCTTCTAAATTGAGAGAGGGAGGATAGATGGGATAATAAAAAAGCATTTGAAATTTAATATGAGAGGGGAAATATACCTATATATATGTGCATATATGTATAGATATAGATAGATATAGATGATATATATATAGACATGTATAGATGGCTCACATATTAATAATGCACACATAACAGTGCTGGAAAAACAGAGCCTGAACTGAAAATGAGTCTCTGATAAATAACTACTCTCTATTGCTGTTATGAGCATGAGAAAATTGGGTTTCAAATATGATGTTGAATAAGGAAGCAAATCCAGTATATATTTCAACACATATTGGCTTAGAAGTTACTAATATTTGACTAGTGATGGGTCCACTGAAAAAAAAAATCTTGATTTCCAGATAAGTCTTTGAGGAAAGGGAAAGTCTTTAACAGAACAAGAGCATTATGAGATTAGTCAGACTTTTTTTAATAGAAGGGTGCTTCCATCTGCAACTGGAGCATTTGTATCCATGTTGCAGTGACTCGAGATCTCATGGTTTTACATTAAACCCAAAGTAATGTAACAGTTATTAAAAAAAAAAACAAAAAACAAAAAACAAAACAAAACAAAAAAAAAACCAAAAAAGGAGGCATTTTTTGTTTTTTCTTCTGCAAAATCCAGTATCTGATGAAGCATCTGATGTATATACATGAGTGAAAGTATGTCAGAGAATGAACAAATGTTACATCCAAAATTTAAAATGTTTGCTCTTTTTTTCCCAAAAGCATTGAGAATTTTGAAAGAGCCTGGGATCAGGGGCTCCTTAAGGCCATCTGCTTTCCTGTAGCAGAGCCCAGAGGCTGCTGCAGTTCTACCCAGCCCTGTTCTCTGAGGGATCATGCATCAGCTGGGAGATGACAAACAGGTTCATGTACACTTTCATTTGTCCCAATATAAAGAATGAGGAACTGGTTGGCTGCCTAGAATATCTTCATAGAGAAAAGAACATGGAGAATTTTTGTTTGTAGATCTGACCATGGTAAATAAATACTCTGGAAGAAGACAGGAGCAGAAGACATCGTGTGACAGTGAGGTTTAGACAAGACAGACTGCACAGTGTTTGTTGGAATATCACAAGATAGCCATAAATATTTACTTTCAAAAACACATTAAATAATAAATAACAAACTAATTAATAAATAATAGAATAATGAAGCATTCATAGCCTACACCTTATTCAATATATCTCTTGCTTAGCATTTGCTGATATTTGCAAGGATTTAGAATAAAACTGGTAAAATGTAAAATCATCTACAAGTGGTTTTGAAAACACATTTGATTCACCAGTGACCACTGGAAAGTTTCATAGAGAGAGAAAAATCTCATAGACTAGGGATGGTAGTGGTGTTCATCATTTCTTCAAACTAAAGATGATTCTGAAACATTTACTTCTACTCTTTAATTTTTCCCCAGAAATGGTCTCTTTGAGCAATGAGATTTCTTTAGCCTTTCCCGAGCACAATATTGTATGTAGCCGTGTATAATGCAGTACTGTTTGCCTAACCTCTCCTGGTCTGCTTCTGTTGCATTTTTATTGGAAAGTTTCCAAAAACCTCTGTTAAAAACTGCCCAACAAGATCAAGAGAACACTTGAGCTTTGTTGGACTACTGGTTGGGAGGCATGCATGAATTGCATTCTCTGTATAAAAACATGTTAAATATGAAACTCAATAAAACAGAATTCATGATGACAGTACACAGTCACTCACCTGAAACCTCAAAGGTTACAAAATCACAGGAGCACAGAAGCTGCCAATGCCCCAAGTACAAAAGAAAGCACAGTGTGCTGTCGATGAGTAATTCTTGGTCCACATTTTTCTGAAGAACATTAAAGATAGATAGAAAGATAGACAGATAGAAAGTTAGCAAGATGAGAGAAAGATAGAAAGATAGAAATTGTGCATGGAGAAACATAAAATAAATAAAAGGTAATGTTTTAGAAAAATAGGAAAATTTAAAATTGATTACTTAAATGCATGCTATAGATCCTGATGGATCATTCAATCAAATGCTAGGGAACAAGACATTAAAATAAAGTTTGGGCTAGAATTATTGAATGTAATAAATTTCATCTTTCATCAAGCTCAATCTGTTATTAAAAACAAAAGATGATAGGTTATTAATCATTAATGAAATGTTCAGCCACTCTGAAAATATCCAAATTTACCATTCCATGGACAGTCACACAGTTCATAGGCATCCTTGACAAATTACAAAGTATCCACCAGAAAAGGGAAGAGAGAGGATTCTTCTGTTCTAATTCAGTTGTCTTAAAATTAAGCATCTATTCTAGTCTTGTTCAGGATCAGAGGTCCCTCAGTACACTGAAACAGACTTCCTAAAAAGGCTGGCAGGCGTCTAAGATTATCCATATAAATAATTATCTGGAGATACTCTTGGAGATGATATGGTTAATTTAGCTGGGACAGTTAACCTAAATACATCCAGAATAAAGGAATGAATGAAACCCAGCTGAATATTTGACCTCTCTGTCTCTATTGAGTCAGTGAATGCAGGGTGTCCTCATCTTTCATCAGAGTGCAATAAATAGGGTACTTCAGAGGCCAGTGATGCAAGTTTGCCATTATCTATTGTAATCCTCTAGCTTATAGAATCAGTTCCTGTTTTCTCAAATAATCACAATTCAAATATAAATACAGGATTGATTCCTCACCAGGGGTATAGTTTCCTAATATGATGAGGCAAGCAAACAAACCCATTGTATTCTTGAGAGTTTAGAAAAGGAACAAACAAGCTATAGATTTTCTCATATTTCACTTTGAAACAACAATGGAAAAAAGTTGGAAATCTGTCCAAAAGACCAATATAGTAGTCTAGACAGGAAATATTTAGGGCATGAACCAATATTTTGGCCCTTGATAAAGTAAAAATCTGAATTGTTGCTTTACTAAGCTTATTTAATGTGAATGATTTGGCAACTGTACCAGTAAGAGTAGCAATATTTAGCCTAATGTGAAATCACAGATTCTTAAAGATGAAACATGAATTAGGTGTGAAGAAATGAGTTTGAGAAACTGTCTTTGACATTGCTGGAGCCAGGATTTCCCCTGTGAGTGGAAGCAATACCACATTCTTACAGAAGCATTATACATCTGCTTATACTCATTTTACGCAGGTGTGAACTGATTGGAGTTGGATTCATAAGCATTTTCTAGGAAAAAATGTACACTCAGCATTGCAGAATTGCTTTGTAAATTTGGATTCATCTTGTTAAGAAATAAATTGTTGTTTCATTACTCTAAAATAAATCTCTTTGAAGCAGTTTTCTAACTGAGTTCCTTAGAAGTTTGAGATGCTTTTAAGAGCTAGAAGTTGAAACAAAACATTTGTTCTTCACAAAACAGAATGTCTTAACATATTTTAAATTAATCTTCCATTCTTCTGCTTTGTTAGAAATCTCAAACCACCTGGGTTTTTTTCCAGAAGAGAAAGTTTATAGAGTTTGAAATTGACTGTGAATCTCCTAAACAATTTTTTTCCCCAAGAGTTATACCAGTCATAAAGTATCAGAAATATCTGGCTTATAATAGAGACCTAAAATTTCCTCAACTTTTTTCTTTATTTTTATTTTATGAACTGAATGAAGTTGCAGCTAGAAATATATAGATATTTTTTTCTATCCATGGAACTAGAACAGAATGTGCAGAAAGTACCAAAAGAAACTTCTGAAAGTGGTTTAACTTAATGAGTACTGTTATATATTACTTATTTGGCATTTAATATGTCCTACTTACATAGGACCAAAATAAATTTTCTGAGGAATGATCACAATGAAAACAGTTTCTAAACAGAGGTTTTGTAGTTAAAGATTAATTGGATATTGGCCAGAAAGCTCTAAGAAAACACTCCTGTGCATGTGCATACATCTGTGCAAATAACAGCCTTGCAACAGCTACTGAAAGACCTTGCTTGACTAAAGGCCCAGAAATTGGGTCTGCTTTCCAAGGGGGCAGATGTGTAACAGTGGCACAGATGAGCTGTCCCTGGGCTGAAGGACAGGATATCCCTGGTGACTGCTGAGGCAGCAACCCCTGTCACATCAGATGGGAGAGGAGGACTCTCAGCATCTCCCACCCTTAAGCCCAATTCTTTCTATTAATAGTGGAGTATTTCTCTTAAAAAACCCTGGCAGATAAGAGCAGCTCCATATTCATTGATACTTGACCTCACAGTAAAAGCAGCAGCAACTCGATCTCGCTGTGGCGCGAGCGTGTGGTTGAGTTTCAGCTGTGGCATGTGAGCTGTGCCAGGGCACACCATATGGTGCTGGGGCTGCTTTTGTGGAGCTGCAGCAGAACAGATGATACTTGATCTGATCCTGAGTCTGCCAGGACAAAATTACCCTATCCAAATATTTTGAACAAATTTGAAGCAGCGCTACAAACTTGTACCAGTTCTGCACTTGGTGTTGTGTGGCTTCAGCTCCTTCAGTTGATTACTGGAAGTTGCAAAACCATCTTAATATTCTTTGAGGGGATATTTAACTATTTGGAAAAGCAAACTCTCTAATGGTGAGTTTCATGTGTAAAAACACAGAATATGATGTTTTCATTTTAGAACTGCAAAATGAGAGAAAACTCTTGATCTAAAATTTAGCTAAGCTAAATTTTCAAAAAAGAAAAAAATCAAATGAGGACTTCCCACTACTTATATATCCAAAGTGAGAAATTCAGATTTGAAACCTAGACCTTAAATTACATGACCTTCAAAACTGCATCAGGTCTCCCAGAGATTAGGGAGGAATTTACATTTGTTCTTAGATCCATCTCCTTGTAGAGAGATTAGGGAAAAGAACAAAATTAATATTTTCTTTGCCTGCTATTTCTTCCTTTTGCTTTTATGCCTCAATAAGGACCACAGAATGAGAATGTGGAAGCATGGAACTACACCTGCAGCCCATGGATACAATCTCCTCCCCTGGGATTTCTAGACCAAAGAGAAATTTTGATTTCTTTTGTCTGACCCTCAAACCCATTGATCTTTGTTTAATTTCAAAACATTTCAATCAATGCTCAATGGAGAATGAGAAATCATGTTGGATTTCAGATCTGGCATTCCTAAGAAGCTCAGGGACAGATCACACCCAGGTAGAACAGGAAATTACGGTAGGTGAAATATCTCCTTAACACATCTCTTTCAAAACAGCCCAAGTCATTAAAGGTTGTTTTATATTGTTTTCTAAACATACCTGCTAATTTCCTTTACTCAGTTCTTTTGCTGTTTGGCTGTTTTATAAGAAAGCCCTTTTAAGAGATGGAAATGTCCATATAATAAATTTCTGAAAGGGACATAGCTGCCAAACCTGTTAGCTGCTGATCATTTGTTTTCACTTCTTCCTCTTCTCCATCTTGTTTATTTAAATACTTAAATGAGCTTGATTTTAGGATCTGCATATTTCCATGTGTGGCAGCAAGACAGAATTACTTCTCAGGTCATGCACTAAAGAGTCTGAACCAGTGAGTATGGTAGTTAATGTCTCTGAAATCTAATCCCACTTTTGTTCTGTCAAGTCTTGCATGGCTGACAGCAACTCAGCAGTGACGAAAGGTCAACGTGGAAGTCAAAGACTTAAAAATTCTAAGTCTCATTTGTCTGGAAGCCATGGAAGTCTTATTTCTTTCCCAATATTTAAAAATGAGAAGGCCTGCTAAAGAAACCTGCTTTACAAAAGATCCATATTCATTCCCCTGTGAAAATACAATTCTGGATTAAGACAGAAATAAATAAAAGGGCTCAAGAGATAAGTTGAAACTGACAGCCAAAAATTTTGTCACTGTGGGCAGACACGCTGCCTTCTAGGATAATGCTCAGTGGAATTAGTCAGTGTTCAGCTGTCTGTCCATGGTTTGAGGTAAAGTCCTTGGCTGTGGGTAACGTACACATTGTACTGCACTTCTGGTGGCCTCTGCGTTTATTTTGCTCTAGAGAAATAAATGTGCTGTATCTTGCCTGTTCTGAACTGCATTGACAGGAAATTACAGCACTCAGTTGTTGGATCCACTTTGTCAGTGAGTGTCTTTTGGGGTGGAGTGGAAGCTCCTTTCATTCTCCTCTTTTTTGCCCTTCTGCTTGAGGAAAAATTGTGAGTTCAGAAAAATCGGAAAAAGAATATCCTGGGACAGCTATGTGCAAGAAACAGATGCAAGAGACCCATAAATATGCACAGAATTCCCCTCCCTATAAAACTTAGGGCGATATTAGCTGTTTTAGGAGCAAGCCTGAAACTAGACAATGTCCTAGTTTGTACCAGCAGGTATTCAGTGAGTTTTGGTAGTGTTTGGACTTTGTTCTTTAATCCTGATGATTTGTGTAAGCTCTGTGGAGATCCACAGAGTTGAGGAGATACAAAAAAGGATGCACGTGTTCCATCTGCTGATTACCCTGGAAGCTGTGTACACACCCAAGGACAGGCACTGCACAGTGGTTGTTCCTGTAAGGTCTTTCATAACAGGTTTATTTTCTCTGCAGTATATGGAAGTTGGTTTGATTCCTAAGATCTCTTACAAAAGGCTCTGTCTGTGCATCAGGCTTCTGGTAGAATGATACACTTCTAACTAACTGGAAATAAACAAATAGATTGCCTTGTATTTTCCTGCTACCCACAGAATAATTATTGCACAGAATACTCAGACAAAATACATCCTTTCCCATTTTATTTTCATTTCTATTTCTTTCATGCTATATTTTTGAACCACGATGAAGACAAATAATAGAATTTTGCTAACAGCTGCACAGGAATCAGGAGAATGTCACAGTGCATTTCAGTCACTTGTTCAGAAAAAATATTAATGTTTTTCCCTCCTTTTGTGGATGTCTAATTTGGAAGTTATTTAATTTAATTATTATAAATGATCCTGTTAAATAAAGAACATCACCATGGTCCAAACAAATCATGACGGTATTATAGCTTCTTAATTAGAACAAATCACTGGTCTCAATTCAAAATGAATGCGAGTATCAAGAATCACACAAGCTTTTATTCCTCACTCATCTTTACATTTTGGAACACATCTGGTCTAGTTTAAATGCATTTTCAGTGCTAAAATGGTGGAATCTTGTCAGTAAGGTCTTCAAGTTCCCAGCCTGTCTTTTGCTATCAGGCTCTGAGCAAGCCATGATCGTGTAAAGAACTTCATGTGAGAAAGGTCCTACAGAGATGCTGCTGAAGGAATCATCTGCAAGGGGCAGATATGAACAGGGGAGCACCAATATATTGCCTAACATTGCAGAACATGCTGTGTCCACTACTCTACTATGAGCTGCAATGAGACCCTGCAGCTCCTGCCCCCTGTGCAGAGTCAAGAATTGGACTCCATGATCCTGATGGGTCCCTCCAACTCAGCATATTCCATGATTCTGACACTGATTCCATAATTCTCTTCCATATCTCAGGGGCTACAAGACCACATACAAAGCAATTTACTTTCAACCAGTTTAGTGGAGAGCCTTATGGATTGCCAGGAGCACACCTGAAGTAGATGGGATTTTAATTTCTTTTTTAATAGAAGACTGAGGCATGAGACTAAATTAAACATCAGAAAGACTCTTTTAACAGACAAGAGCTTAAGGTGGTGAAGAGATGAAACACAATGGCATCAATAGGGATTTTCAGACATCTGACACGCATGGACAATGAAGAGTTTTCTGGAAAGGGCAAGACTAATGTGCAGTGAAGAAAACGTGAAAACAACATGACATGGAGTGAGACGTTTTCTAAGGAGAATAAGACAATTACTCTACAAGTAGATACATTTTTACCTCCTATAAAAAAGAAAGAACGTAAAAAAGAACTGAGGTAGAAGAGGCAGCAGTGTTCTACTTGAGAACAAATAGCAACACAGGGTACATTTTCAGGAGAAACAAAACCTGGAAACAAAAAGAATAAACCAAAGTCAGCTAGTGGAACCTGATTAAATGTAAAATAAAGACAAAAGAAATCAAAATCAAACCTGCCACTTTTTTGGATGGGAAACTATCTGACACAAGGCTTCTGTGTAGGAACAGCAAGGCTTGAAAGTTTGAGGATAGAGAGATTAGTAGATAAATATGTTCTTACACAGACAGAGAAACAAGTAGGCAGATGGAAGGCCTCTGTTCTTTTATTTTCAATCACTAGCAATACTGCTTCAATGGAGAGCTTGTGGAGTCACTTTTTTCATGGGAAACTATATGCATGTGAAATGGAACAGATTAATTTAAATAAAAAGACATGCAAGATGTTTATTTAACTAAAATAGATGAAATGTGTCATTTTATTCCTTCTGTTGGTACTGAAACATATGGACTTTCCTGAATAAAATCTCCCTTGGGGTAATCAAGGTCAGCTATAAGTCCTCATATAAATACACAAATGTTTACCACAAATCATTTCCCTCAAATATTTCAAACTAAATGATTCTTCCACTAGAAACACCCATTCATCTATTCCTAGTTTGATCCTAAACTTCAGTAGTGAAGAGTTCATGGATGAAAGCAAGGCTTGATTAGTTAAATAGGAAAGAGGTACTATATCTATATCATATTCTGAGTAACCAGAAAAAAAAATAATTCAGTAAAATATAAACAACAGGCAGGAAATATGCAAGACCACACACATGAATAAAATTAACAGCATAATCCTTAATACTCTCCATGATATACTGTTATTCTAGGCCACACAGCTTGATCACTTGACCTTTATAGGTGGCTCTGATCATCCAAAATAGCCAGCACTGACTACCTAGAGACCTCAGTGCAAGCAAGGAGGGAGGGTGAAAACAAAGCTACACAAAGAATGCTGTCCTGAATTGCTGCATTACTCATTTGGGGTTTGCACGTGCTCTTGCAGCCAAACCTAAATTGAGAGTCAAAGTTAAAAGTTCTACCCACCTCAGCGTGAAGATTGCTTTGTGTCTTTCAGTGTTTCATTACTTTCACAAACAAGTGAAAATTGGAAAATCATCAGACATTGAGGAAAAAAATTAACCAAAATCAAAATGAGAACTTAAAAAATTAAGGAAGGGTCTTACCTTATCCTGTATAGGAAATTCCAGTGAAAAATAGACTTTAAAAACTGTATTATAATTAACAAAAACTATATGCATCTATAATTGCTATACTGATAATCAAAGTTTCTCTTTCCCAGAGGATAAGGAAGCTTTTAGGAAGCTTTGACAAGTACAGGACATTCAGTGGACCTCATTTGACTTAGCAAAGATTATGCATATATTTATAGCTCTATTTACATTTCATTGCAGATCTCTACAGAGTCTATAAATTCCAAATACTCAGCAGCAAAGCAAAAAATTGTATGCACTACTTTCTTTATCCAGACAATTTCTATCAGTAGTTTTTAGGCAGTTGAGGATAATATATATCAGATTTTATGACACTTTCTTTTCCTTGTAGGCTGACATACACTGGAGGTTATAATAAGATCCAGAATTGGAAAACGCAAGCTCTATTAGAATCTTTAATTCATTCTTTTCTTAATGGAATGCCTGGATCTTTTTTTAAACAGTTTTCTTTCTGATATAGTCTAGTAAAAAAAAAAAAGGAAATAATCTCCTTTCAAATTACAGACTCATTCTCTACCATGAATAGGTTCATTTACCTTAAACACTCAGTGAGCTCATGGCTGAGGAAAGAACCAATTACTTTCTGTGCTTTGCTTCTCCACATGGAGGCTGGAAAGGCCACACTCTGATCTTTTACTAATTCTTAGTTAAAAATGGATGAGCCTTTGGCCAGAGCTTTCAGGTCCAAGGTCCTTGTAGCACAAAGGGCAGCTGAGCAGGCAGTTGTACTTGGATGATGTAGTGTGTGCAGCCAAGCCTCCTCCATCTCCCCAAAGTCAGGCTCTGGAAACCTTTTGTAGCAGCTGATCCTAATCTGAAACACTCTCATATTCAGTGGCATTGCATGGGAATGTAATATTCCGAGATACTGAGCCCTACATTCACCTTTACAGCCTCTGCCTGCTGCAGCACAGAGATTATCCTGGCAAACACCTGAAGAACAGGCAGAAAACTGTAGGATAGGCATACCTGAAGGCAGTACATCACATCCATTGGAGAAGTTAGACCAGGCTGTACTAAATAAGGAGAAATGGCAGAAAAGTCCATGCTCTGGTCTGGAAACTGCAGAGTTTCTTTGCCCTTGAAAGAAACCCTCCACACTGTTCTTTTGACCCTCCACACTGTTCTTTTTCCTGGTAAGTAATGATATCTTATTTGATAAATGCCACAGTCAATTGCCAAAACATCAAGCAGATCAATGGACTGTAACTCTCTGTATCTTGCACAGATATGCTCTCAACCATTTGCAGTACATTGCTTGAATTGCATCACAGATAGTAATCAGCTGTTAACTACTCATAAACAACATATGAAAATAATATAAAGCATGAGGGACTTTTAATAATAAACATAATACAAAACAGAACAAGCTCAAAATGCAACAGTAGAGACATGTTGGTTTTCCCATTCAGTGTACAGAGATATTTCTGAAGCTGTCAGAATGCCAACCACCCTAAAATGAACCACCACCAGCAGCAATGTTTAAGCATCAATGGTTTAGAGGGTTGCTTTGATCCCATCAATCTCTGTTATTTTGCTGTCTTAAAATTGTCCCTCATCCTGAGCTTCGTTTAAGTAGTTGGCTGAGGCTTATTGATTTCTTGATAGAAATAGTGTAACTTAGACACTGCTGATCCCAGCATATCACTTTTCAGACCCACTGAGATAAAACTCACGCATTGTAGTGAACTGTGGGTTGAGTGCAGGCTGTGCTGTGGAGCAGAGGTTCAGAGGCAGTGCTGCCATGTACGTGGTGAACCACAAAGCTGAGCTGTTTTACTCTTCCCTTCTTTTCAGTGTGTGGTTCCACATGCAGGACACATTGGGGTTGGTCTGTGTGAGGAAGATTGGCAATGTGGAAAGAATGAATAAACCCATCTTTACCCATGGTTTAGGAGGCATTCTGAAACCATTCCTAGGCTTAACAGAGTCTAATCCAAAGGGGTATGGATACTATCAAGTAAAAAAGAAGGAGCATGTAAGAAGCAGTTAGAATCCTTAAATCCAGTGCTTTACAATCCCCGTCCCCAGTCATTTAGGTGGAGTTATGGGGACTGTTGACCTTAGCCCAAGGGGTGAGGTCCCCAGAGCAGTGGCACAGCACAGAGTCCCTGCTGCCTTTGCAGCCCTGGAGCCCAGACTGCCTGTGAGGCAGCAGTTGAGTCTCATACAGTTCCAGCCCTTCCTCAGACTTCCTGGAGGTACAGCACTACTTCATGGCAAGGTTAATCACTCCTCCATCACTCAAGTGTTAAATAAATTACTGGTCTAACAAACTCCCAGTCATAGGAAAAGAATCCCAACATCGTTGAGGTTGGAAAAGACCTATAAGATCAACGAGTCCAACATTTAATCTGGCACTGACAAGCCCACCACTAGACCATATTTCTAAGTACCACATCTAGAGGGTTTTTAAACATTTCAGAAAGAGTGAATCTCCCACTTCCCTGAGTTCCAGTGCCTGACCACCCTTCCAGTGAAGACATTTTTCCTGATATTCGATCTAAATCACCTTGGAGCAACTTGAGGCCTTTTCCTCTTTTCTCATGATAAGATATGTGAGGTCAGGAGGTAAAACGGGGATGCAGCTTCCTCCAGCAAAGCCTGTGCCAAAGTCAGGCTCTGTATTCAGTTCCTGTGTGTGTACACCTCCCAGAAGTATCCACCAAGAATCAAATCACAAGTGTTGCCCAAATTGTGGCCTTTTGACTGGGAAAGTAGGTAACTGTGAAAGATTCATGTTGTGCCTGAGCTGCTCCCAATTGCATCTGTCCTCTGGTGGCTGCACACAGTTGGGGGGGCACAGCTTAGGAGTGATGCCAGTGTGCCCCAGGACCAAATGCTCCCAAGCATCACTGGCAGCACTGCAGGGGAAGCTGTGCAGTTTGGAACAGCAGTCCATAAAGGCATGCCCAGAGGCTGGCAGTATTTGGAAGCACAGCTCTTGAGGAGAGCCCACAGTTTTGGGGCTGAAGCGTGGAAGAAAAGTTTCCTTGAAGAAAAAGTTTCCTTGAAGCGAAATCTCATTCCAGTTCTGGAAAGCTGTGAATTCTCTAGGGGAGTTACAACTGTTTTGAGGAAGCAGGCAGGAAAAAAGACACTTCATAAAAAATTATGAAGTAAGAAAAAAACAGATTATCAGTAGGGAAGAAATCCTTGTGAAAGGTCATTTATTAGCAAGAGAGGAAAGAACTGAGATCAGAATCATGATCTTAACAAGATCCAGCCCAGGGTGGTACTTTTTAATCAAAAACTTCTGACAGATCACAAGGGGAAACAGCCTGAAAACTCAGCTTTCCAAAGGCCCTCATGTGATTTTGATTTTAGAGTATGAAAAGTGCTGAACCCAAATGGCAGGACATCTGCTCTGTAAAATCTATGTAAGTGTTTTCAATCTCCACTCATCTCTCATTTGCCATGAATTTCTTCATGGTTTGTAACATTTCTTCTAATTTCTTCATCTCTATTCTCATATATTCATGTAAATGTAAAGTTCTAAAAAAATTGCTTCTTTTACTAGTAATGTTAATTATTTACTAGATAATTGCAAATTCTCCACCATCTCATATACAGGTCAGCAGCGTTATGAAACAATGTCTACTGTTAACTTACACACAACATAATTCACATTTCTGTGACAAAATTTGTTATGTCCTTAAATAACATACACATAACAATATCTGCTGACTGCTGACCAGGCAGTTAAATTTTCATTTTTTTATTGCAGATCCAAAAGTGATGAAATGAAGGAGGCTTTCACATTAATCTCATCATCCAGCTTGTGTCTGAGCCCAGTCATATGCATCTGCACTCGTTATATGCTGCTGGTTTTGATGCTGTAGATGAAATATGCATATGCCAAAATTTGTAACAAAATTGTAAAGCATGCTGCCCATATGTCCCAGCTGTATGTAGAAGTTAATAAATGCATTTTTTATCAGCAGCTTTCTGATGGGCTCAACAGTTTTTATTCCATTGCATGGTTGTAGCTGTGACTTTAATGAAAGAAACCCAGGATTAGCCTTCACCTTTAGTATCTTCTGGTGAGTTAATGCTGAGTAATTGCAGCAGTCCCTGGGCAGATCTGAGACTTCTACCAACAGGTGGTTTTGCTCTGCAGACCCCTGGCACTGGTACAGACCCTCTCTTCTGTTCCTGTCCTCTTCCTCCCTGCCACTTACACCCCCTGCTTTAGTTACTTTGGGACCAGATACCTACAGAAATGACAATTAAAAAAGGTGTCACTTAACAGGACAAGCAACCAGTGTGTGTCTGTGAAGCCAACAGATATTATTTGATTATTTGCAGTGGTGTAAATCAGTGATGTGCCACTGAGTGAGTGGAGAAAGTAGGAATATAGGAAGCAGGAGAAGAATCCAACCCAGTGCATCCGTGGTTGTGTTTGTGTAACAGCCAATGACTGCCAAATATAAGGGACTGTAAATTTTCTGAGACAATCTAATTAAGGCCAAGCCTGAATAAAGTCCATAAAAAAACAAAACAAAACAAAAAAACTCCATTCACTGCCTCCCGATCCTCCCCCAACGCCCCCAAACTAGGGGAGGGGAAAGGAATGAAAAAGAACTGGGTGCTGTGACTGATTCTGAGCAATATCTTTCCAGAAGAGCAAAATTAGATTTTACAGCAGACATTGTGATTTTTTGGGGAAAAAATTGCAAGAGCATGTCTGCCTTGTAGTGAAATACACATAACACCTTGATAGGAAGGAATACACCAGGACTTGCTTTGTACCTCAGGGAATTACTGTAAAATAAATGAAAAATGGCACTTTTGACACAGGGTTCTTGCAAACACCCATCAGAAATTGCACAGTAGCAATGATGGGATGGCGTAGCTCTAACAAATTTTTTGTGCAATGCAGTTTCAGTCCATGGTTTTCATATGTTGTCAACTTACTTTTCCTATGTATAATAATATATTTTTGCTGCCTACGAATTTCAAACAGAAAATTAAAGAAAACACAAGCCTGTATTTATCAGATTTCTTGCATCAACCACAACCAAAGTTTTGGCCTAATTTATTCTAAACCATCAACATATAAGAAAGCATCTGTTTACCAGCTGGCTTGGTAGCTGCCCAAACTAATCAGAATGACCTCAGCTGGAACAGGCTGACCTCCATCAAGCTGAAGAATCGATTTCTCCTGTGCATACATATTCTGCAGTGGTTTTGAACTATAGCCTAGAAACTGATCTTCTGCCTTCTGCATCTTATTAGCTCCATACATTGTTTAGGAATGTTTTCTTTTTCTACTTTTCTTACTTTCTAAACCTACATTTTTAGGCATAAAATAAATGGTCAATTTTCTTACTAGGAAAGTAATGTTCCTATAATATGTTCTTCTGTGAAGGGGAAAAAATAGCATCTAACTTTATCCTTTAGCTACTATTGCCACAGTACAGAGATCTTTTGACTGTAGTAGTAAATGTGATACTAGGCAAGGTAGAGAGAAGCTCTCACAGCATCTGCCTTGGGATTTATAACAGTAGTGGTTTTTTCTGTCAAACTGTTCTTTCAGTAGGAGTAGAGGTTCACATTCCAGGTGTGTGTTATTTCCTCCTTGACACAGAAAAGAATGGAAATAAAAACAGGACAGTGCTCACCTTTGTACTAACATAGAAATCCTTACTTACACAGTGATAATAAATGGGAAAACAGTGACTAGTAAATTTAGAGTTTTAAATATGTCTCAGACTCTAACATCAGCTCCTATTCAGGCACCTTTTGCATAGTGGCTGTTTCTAAATGCTGATCCAATTACTCACAGTTGTGAAAACTTTTAGTCTTAAGGACAAGTTAGCACAGGGTTCTTTACCCTGAAAACATTGACCAACTATATTATTAGGTTCTGGGGACTGATTCAGTTATGGGTAACCTCATACCTCCCCTCTCTCTCACCACTGCACATTTGATTGAGTGTTTTGAAATGGTAAATTGTAACTCAAAAGTTACAGTCACAATTTCCACCCATATATGTGAAACATACAGGGAGTTAGGAAATTTCAGATTTGCCTTTCAGTTCCTTTAAACACTCATCTCAGTGGAAAAAAATTGCAAACCTGATTGCAAAAAAAAAAAGGTGCAATAGAATATATTCAACCCAGTTTAGACAGGAAACTCCTATTATACAAAGCGAAAAAGAGGGAAGAGGTCCAGATTGTGCTTGTTTCAGTAACCACCACCATGTACTTATATTGCTGAAATAAGTAAGGCTATCATATACAAGCTGCTTGGGTTTCATTTGAGATATTGGTTTTGTTTTGGTCTGGTTTTTTTTAATTTTAATTTTGAGTTTTGCAGTTTTGGTGGGTTTTTTTCATGGAAGAGTTGAAAGAAAGAGGGGAGGAAAAGTACAGAGGAAGGAAGACGAGAGAATGAAGAGAAAATCAAGGGAAGGAGAAAGAAAAATAAGGAAAGGGAAGGCAAAACACTTTTCAAGGAATATGTCTTGTTTCAGGCAATGCCTACTTTTATTAACTGGAAACACACTACAACAGTTAAAAGGATCCTACAACAATGGAGATTCAAAAAAGATAACCAGCTCAAAATGCTGAAAATGAAAACCAGAAGAAAGTTCAGTATTAAAACCTTTGTTGGCTTTAGCTGGACATGGAGTGATCTCTTACATTTGTTCTTTCAGCTAATCCTGACTCCCTAAAGATTCCTTAGGCTTTGCTGGATAGAGGTTCAGCCACTCAGTGACTTAATGCTGAATCCTGCTCTATGTAGTCATGGTTAGAAAATCTCCACTGGTGGAAATTGCTTCTAAACAAGGGCAACTCCTTTTTCATTTATTGTTTAAATCTAATCATATGGTTTCCTGCCTTGCACATCTGGTCTTAGACAGATCTGGGAATGTTAGCTTTTTACATTGTTAACCCCACCCTGTAGTGTTGTAAGGACTTGATCCAAATCCCAGTCAGCATCTTTTCTCCTGACTGCAGTGGAACTGGATCAGTCCCCCACTGAATTGCTGCCTCCAGTGAATTGGAGGTTAAGAAAAAAAGATTTTAAGAAAAAAATCTGTTTTCTTGTGCTGGTAAGAAACCGGGCATCCTAAATAAAAAAAAATCTAGCATTACTTTTGTGTCACAGAAGTCTTCATTTGTCCCTTGGTGTTCATTAACTTATCTCTGTCTCCTGAGGCTCTCAGTTGTTGCTAAAATATGATTAACTTAGGATATAAACAACAGACTTGATGCTTTTATGATGTGTCATTCTATGTTTGACTTGTTTGTCTCATACACAGATTTATCTTATCGATGTATTCCCCTTTAAAAGAATCCTGAACTCCACCATAGTTGAGTAAAGTGAGTTTATGGAAAGCAAAAAAAAAAAGAATCATGTTTCCTGATGCTCTCAGTTGTATAACATGACCAAATTAATACATTATTAGTTCAGGATACATTTAGATTGAAAACCTAAGTCAGTTATGTTCACTCAGAAGAAGAGTGAGAGTTGTAGTGAGTACCACAGTTATTTGTTCCCCTATCATGACACCACTGTTTAAAATTAGGGAGTAGTCTGCTTTTAGGAACAAGCAGATCAGTATGAGCAGCATCCCATTGGATAAGGAACTGGGTTTGGTTGGTTTCTGGGTAGTTTCTGCTCCTAGGGCAAATATTCAAGGTTGAGGAAAGGAAGAGGGAGAGAAAGTGCTACATCCCTCTGGAATTTTTCCCATGGAAGAATGGATACATGCAATGTCCCTGAATGAATGAATATCAGCCTAGAGTCAAAGCCAACAAGCATGAGGTTAGCACTGCTCCCAAGCCACCTGAATAGGGGAAAAAAAAAAGGGAAAAAACCTAAAAAAACAAGTGGTTTTTTTTTTGTGCAATAATTTGATCCTGTTCTAAAGTACAATTCTATGTATTTACATTGAAGAGACCACATATGTCCCATTTGTAAACCATTCAGCATGGTAGTATCTGGTACTATGGAACAAAAATTATTTTCATGTTTACCTGGGCTAGGGTTCAGAAAAACAAAAACTTTGTCTTTGAGGCTCTTTCTATCAGTTCCAAAACTCTGTGGCCACATGCCACAAAGAACTGATACAATATAAACCCATTCTGCTGGTTCAGATTTGATAAAAACATTTTGAAGGATTAACCAGGGAGCTGTCTTCTGGACCAGAGAGTGTCTGTTCTCACACAGCCAGCAAAAATCTGCCACAGAAGTACAAAATGCTAGCTAATGCAGCTCTAGCTGGTTTGGTTTGCACATGTTCTGAGTTACATTCCAGTGTGGAGTGCACTGGAATTGCCCCACAGTGCCATCAGGGATTGTGGGATTGCAGGGGTGAACAGGCTGTTCACTATCATGGCACAGCTAGCTTTGAGCAGTTTTGCTTCTCCAGCACCACCAGCAAGTTATTTCCTTTTTTTACTTGCCAGTAAACATTCCACGCAGACAAAATGTATCAGAAGTGTCACAGGCTGCTCACAAAGGCCTTTGACCAAAGAGATACAGTGAGGCCAATAACAGCCATTTCATGAATTTATTTTCACTTTAAGACTGTCTGTACTTGACCTTGATAAATGAACTGTACATATTTTAAATAATTAATACAATTTCTGATCCCAGTCCATATTATAAAATATTTCGTTCACATCATTTGCCACATATTCATTCACCCTCCTGTTATCTCTGGCTGGAAATAAGAGTTATGATTTTCTTCTACATAAAGAAGATCAGAAATATGAGATATTTTCCAAAACTCACTTAAATCATTGAACATCTTCCTACTGACATCAGTGAGCCTATAGACTCTGGGAATTAGAGAGCAGAGCAGAGGACACACCACCTTCCACACACAGATCTCAAACTGCAAGTGCAAGCTCAACCAGCTGTCTGTGAGGGTGAAATGAGTTTAGTTGCATGAGATTTATTTGTTTGTTTCCCTGAACTTTTTTCTTTTTTCTAAAAAATTTCAGCTTGAATCTCCTTCTCAGGTGCCAAGAAAGAACACTCAGCTGTTTTTATAACGGTACTCAAGACTTCACAGAAACTACTGACTCACATTCATACCAGTAAAATGTTTTTAAATATTGCACCAGGGACTAAGAAGGAAAAATGTGTTGTAGTTCTGGTGATTCAAGCAAAGATTTCATAGCTACACATCATTAACACTATAAAATGATCTGTTTCATTTCTTTTTTCATTTATATTTCTCTCATATCTCCTTTGTAAGATCTCTGGAGATTTTTCTTTCTATTCCCTGTACTGTTAAAGCTGGAAAAGAATAATTATGCAATCACTTATTCACCTGAATACAAGCTTTAGCTCTTAAAGAAGTGAAAAAGCTTAAGTGAGATTTTTTTTTTGCTCAAGCTTATCTCAGTCTATTCTATGGCAAAATTTTCACAGATATTCCAAAAAAATGAATAAAAAAATCCTGTCTTAAAATGATGACTACGTGAAGGAAAACTAAGCAATTTTGAAGAAACACAGTAACAGTCTAAGAAATGTATAAAACATGTTGATTATTATATGGTTTGTTTAGGATGCCAAAATTTTATTTCAGTTCTCAGGTCTTGGTATTTTAGTGGATTTTCTTTATTCTTACTATTCATACATATATTTCTATCATGAAGTAATAGGGAAAAGTGTTACAGGGAAAGCAATGCAGAAATTATTACGGCAGCATTCAAACACAGAGTGATATACAGAAGACACTGTTTCTAAAATAACAATAGTCATCTTTTGTTAATTCAGGAAGACCTTTGGTCTCATGTGATACTACTAGTTTGGGACAAGCTGATACTGCTCTGGGATCCACAGTGTGGTGCCCTGTGGCTTCTGCCCTACTGACTGGATTTGCTTGGGCATCCACGGAACACTCCACATGTGTCCACAGCAGAAATTAGCAGTTATATTTGCAGGCAACGTGAGGATCTTCAATATGTTTTATCTAGGTAAAAAAAGCCAAAACCCACTTGTGGTACACAAAGCCCCATGTAAGCAATTGCCCTTATTCTCTATCAAGATAAAAAATTAGTTTTCCATGTTATTTTCAATGTGTAGGCCACACAGATTCCTATTTCCTTGATTGTTTTCATATTCTGTTACAGTTTTCCCTCTACCATTTCCTTTGTGTTCTTCTACAAGGAAATTCATGCAAACTGAATAATTCCAGTTGATTCCTTTAGGTTCACAGCTCTACTGGTGATGTCTTAACCTATACTCTGTTGAATGCCTAAGACAATTTGTATCACAGCACTGCCTTTGCAAAGCAAATTTTTTACCACTGGTATGTTAACTACTATTTTATTCTCTTTGAATATTTGTCCATTTAACCATTGATCTTAAGGCAGTAATCCCTCTGTGTGGAAGGTGCACTGAACAGGAGTTACAGGATGGTCCTTTAACAAATTCACCAAGTAAGGACATATCAGATCAAGAGTAATTTCCAAAAGCCTGAGATATAATCCATTTTACAGTTTGGGAACTGAGCACATCCTTCTAGGAGTCTATTGGAGCTCTTGCTCACCTAGTTGGAATTTGCCTGCTTCTCTTGTTCATTTTAGGTAATAGAAATCCACTTAACAATATCTGTTTATTGTTTTATGCTGGATTTGGAGGCTGAATCAATGCAAATCCCTTTCTTTCCTACCTCAAGATGCTTTTTCCAAATTTCATATCACACCCTTCCAGCTGATCCAACCAATGCAACTGTTTGTATGGTTGTGCTGGAAATTGGATTACTCAAATGATCCAGTTTAAAAACAACTTTAGCCTGAATTGTATTAAGCTTTCAAGTACTGAAGCCAAACTATTTTGAATAGAAGTCTTTTGTGAGCAATGGCTTGACCTTTGTGCTTTCCATGTGAAGTCCAGCATGTGTCTGAATGACTTTTCTGGTTAAAGAAATACATTAACAACTTACATTTTCAATACTCCAGACTTTAATTTCTTCAGATTCTTGGACAGAAGAACAAATACTTTGTGTAAGAATAATTTGGTTCTTATTACTCTCAAAAACCACATCAGAGTCAGTAGAATCATGGTAAATAAATATCCATCCATAGCCCTTCTTGAACGGGTTGTTAATTTTCTGCAAGCCCTCCATAAATCATAATCAGAAAAAGACCCATTAGTGAGTAGATTGCAAAGCAAGTATGCAGGGTAGGATGCCTTTAAATGTATTGCCAGAGTGATCATGTCCTTTAGGGAGCAAATAGTGCTGAAGCTTCGTCACGTGGGGCAGTGGGGCTGGTAACCAGCCTGGCTGAGGCCACAGGCCAACCTAGGACATCAGAAGCATCATAACCATGGAGATGCTTTTGACCTGGCTTTTGAAAAGATTAAAGCTGAAAAATCAGTGCTAGAATTCTTTATGCCCTGCTCCTCTGGCTGACAAATGGAGAGCAATGGGTCCTGATCGCTGTGTTCCTCGAGTCTGCAATCTGCTGCCTGGCTCCTGCCATATGACTGATTTTGTGCATGTTACATGCAGCACCTGCTGCTCTCTGCAGTGCTTTGGGGAAAGCCAGGAAAACTGAACACACATTTTTTCCTCATGACTTCACATTAACTAAAAGCCTGTGACATACAAAACTTGATGTTGTTACAAGCTCTGCTTCTGAGTAATAACCTCTCCCTCTCTCAAGGGGAGATAAAAGTTTGAGCTCAAAACCAGGGCTCCAACTACATCCTAATCTGATTTTTTGTCACTGACCTATGAAAAAAATAATGTTTCTTTGAAATATAACAGAATTGTCACATTAATGCATGGGCTTTTTTTTTAATAACAGCAATTATAAGTTGCCCAACACTTATGTTAGGATATAGAAATAGTGTCTGGAAATACTCCTTGGAAGAGCAAGCGTTTTGACAATCCTTAAGTGTCCTGAAGATAATAAGTATATTACATTTTTATTTTGTTTATACTGACAAAAATTGATAGTAACAGGAAATAGATAATGTAATAAACTATGCCTTTTTTACATAGACAAGAAAGAATATTATAGTTTTATTATCTGGCCTTTCAAAGACGAGACTAATACTGTTTGCAATCAGAAACGTGTCTCATCAGCATCTTTGCAGTCAGATTAGAGAAGCTGTGATGCCCAATTTGCAAGGCCACAAATCAGCATGGATGAGTTCTGGGGTAAAGAACAGCTACAGCAGTAAAGCCTAAGGGAAAAAGGAAAAAAATACAAAAAACCCCATACTTTGGATTCACAAAGCTTGTGTGGACTTTTATTTTTCTTCCTGTTTTCTCACACATACATAAAACCCAGTTTTCATTAGCAGTGGTAAAACCAACAATCATGAGGATAAGCTGCTACAATCTCATGGATGAACAGACAAAAGATTTCATTCCACTTCTGTCCCTTGTTGGCCCAAGTTTATGGCTGATCCTGATATCTCTGCAGCTCTGTATGTAGGATTTTGTATACATATTCCCAAACCTTGGAGTTATGAGTTCCAAATGAGTGTATGAATATGAGGGGGGAGAAAGACAGATTTAATCATTTCCTCTCTACAAGTTCAGTGTGAGAACTCTATGTAAGATCACACAATAAATCCACTAAGTTGGGAACTAGGAAAAAAATGGATTTCCTTTTTGACAAAGATGCCACTGACCCAGATATGGGTTGAGTCCATGAGAAGTTTTGTTGTCTGTGAGGCCAAAGCATGGCTGGCTCAGGGGCACAATGGGGACCCTGTCTAGCTAACATCAGCCTGTCCCCACCCCTCCTTTGGGGCAGGAGCTGGAGCTCTTCCCCTCCAGAGTCTCAGTGATGCTGGAGCTGCTGGGTGTTTGCAGGTAGGGCACTTCTGCTGCAGCAGGTAACCTGCACTCAGCACCACTGAAATGAGCCTCTACCCCTGGGGTCTGCACTGGGAAAAGTCTCCTCTTGCAGCAGAATTAGCAAAAAGTCTTGGAATTAATAGCATGGTCCACCTCATAAATTGCAGTCCTTGACACCAAGGGATTACAACCAAACACATAAAAATGCAAGAAAGGGCACAACAAATGTTCAGGCATAACTGTGTAGCTCCTCAGGGTAAAAAATTCAGTGGCCAGGATGTTCTGCCTATCAGCTTTTCCCTCTCTAATTCTGCACAGCATTTCTAATTGCACTCCACTATGTCTCTGTGTGCAGCACAATAACCATTAAAAAGCCAGCATTTCTCAGCAATGCCACCCAAGAGTATCTGATACATCATATAATTGCTGAATGGCTGCACTAAAATTGTTTTGTTTTTTTTTTTTCTCCATGGCAGCTACTATAATTTCAGTTCTACCCTTGATGTGTTTTAAAAGGCCTAGCAAAGACAGATATTTTATGTGTTTAGCATATTTCTAATTTACCAAGCTAATAATAAATTTCATTTATATGAGAGATAAATGAATTATTGCATCCAAGAGATTAATAAAATATCTTCATTTGTTTTCTAAATTACAGCATTTGCTCCAAAATAAGTTTTAATGGAAACAGATGACACTAGATTAAAACGTGTTTCTATGCAGGCAGATACCCAGCACCTTCCTTTGGAGGGCTGCTCCTCACTGTGCTGGCCATGATGCAGATTCTCTGTGCCCTCCACAAAAATGCTTCTCTTGCAGAATTCAGTGGGCAGTTCCATGCCCAGGCAGTTTCACTTTTGAAAACACAGTTCTTCTAACACAGAGTTAATGTTTTGGAGTGAATTATGACACTGAAAACTACATTCAAAGATTATGTCTTCTGAAAGACACTGTCATATGTTTCCATTAAAATTTATTTTGGAGCAAATTCTGGTAGGGAATTAAAGTACAAGCACAGTTTTCAATAAATTCTGCGTTTTAACAATAAATCTGGACTTCAAAATATTTAGGGAAACAAAGTCTGGTTAGAAAAATTTGTCTTTCTGGACTCTCCTGTCTTCATCTGGTTATACAGTTCATAGAATAAATAACCAACCTTTTTTCAAAAACTTGTAATATATAGGCTGTGGGTTTAGTTTGTAAGAATAAAGAATAAACTTTAAGGAAACAGAAACTGAAATCTGCAAGACATTCTTTGTGCACTTCTTTGTAATATGAAAGACTTAGCCCTCAATGTGGTGTAAATACCAGGAGAAAAAGAAACCCCATGAAAGGTCTGTGAAATCTACACAGAAATCCCTACACGTGCATGAAAAGGCCTCACAAATTGATGCAGATGCCTCAGCACTAAATGATTAACTGCAGAATCACATTCAAAAATAAATTACAGGCAATAGTACAGGCCCAAAAAGGCCTGCTCCACAGGGAAATAATTTTCTCTGTTCATTGTCACTTCATATTACCCATCCATCACTTGGTCACCAGCTTCAGCTGTTCCCTTGCTGCCAAGTCTATTTTCAAGTTTCCACATTCCTTCTGTGTCATTGCATCTTCCCTTTCTCCAGGAATGCTCTGGAGCTGCCTCTGCTGCCTCTCCTGCTCCAGGGTCAAATATAAAATGTGTTTGGGGTCTTGAGGGAGTGTGGTGCTTTCTTGGGGCTTTTTCAAGCCATATTTTTTGTCTTTCAAGCCATATTTTTCGTCTTTTGTGCTTGCACAGCTGCCCTGTTACTTCACTCAACCAAGAGTGTGAAGCATCTGTGCATCCCCTGTGGCCTTTGGGGGGGATGGCACTAACTATTGTCACCTTCTTAGAGTGCTAATTAATCCCTTCATATTGGTTCAAAGTAGGATACAAGTGCTCTTTCTTTCTTTTCTTTTTTTTCTTTTTTTTCTTTTTTTTTTTTTTCCATGAGAGGGAATATTTTCTGTCTCATGGTTTCCAAGAATTTCTGGCCAAAATGCTGTTCCAGCTTACTGTCATGAATCTGGAATTTTTCCACCATGTGGAAGCAAAATGTAACTTTTTCCTCTGCTCTCTTCAGGAAGCTCCTTTGAAAAACCCTGTGCAATATTATTGTATTGGTTGGGGTACCATTAAATGGTTTGGACAGCATCTTCTATGACAGTAATTTCTGTTGTGCTACCTGCAGTAGAAGCACAAAATAAAAGAAATATAGAGATATTTCCTATATCAAGATATCAATATTTTTAAAGGAAATGTCAAGAACTGAACTTACATCTACTGGCCCGGCCATACCCATTTCACAAAGTTTTCCAAGATTTTTCTTCTTGTGAAATTTGAGAAAAAACAGTACCCTTCCTTTTCACTGAGTGCTTTCTTGACTGTTTCTGTGCTCTTCATTCTGCTTTCTCACTATTTGGTTTCCTCAGAAAATAGGTATAGCCCTGCTCAAAAATACTCCTTTTTCCATGCAGTGAAAAAAATTACTCTCAAACTTTTCCTTGTTTTCCAAGATATTCTTAGACAGATCTTCAAACACTTTTTCCTCTCTTCTGCAGCAGTTGGGTGGAGAGGGTTTTCTAATTTTTTTTAATCACATTGCAAATTTATTTCTAAGCCCACTTCCTGCTGCCTTTTTAAAATATAT
This sequence comes from Loriotus luctuosus, assembly GCA_035582745.1. Lineage (NCBI taxonomy): Eukaryota > Metazoa > Chordata > Aves > Passeriformes > Thraupidae > Loriotus > Loriotus luctuosus. The sequence goes on from JAWWEY010000055.1 coordinate 10,351,915, forward strand.
TGGTCAATTGTGTTGTGACATTTTGTTATTATTAGCATTTGGGGGAAAAGAAACAAGGTTCAAGTACATCCCTCTATGAAATTTTAGCAATGATGGTGTTCTCATTAGTGTTTTCACTGACAGCAGTCACATAAAATTTTAACTGTAAGATGAAGTCCTGGCTGAGTGTTTCTCAGCACCATCAGTAAAATGTACAACTGTCCCACAGGATTTTGTTTCAATCCCTTTGATATTACTACTAACACTGTGACTTTATGAAATTGGTGCCTCAGGTTTTAGCTTCTTTATTTTTCAGATTCTGCACTGCTTTAGTGTCTACACTGCTTTAGTCTGAGCTTTATATTAGAGGATGGTGAGCTCTCTTCACAGAGTAGGGAGACAAAACAATTCATTCTTTACCTGGGGACCAGGGCCAAATTATCCAAATCTCTGGCCCAAGAGCATGAACAACAGTGGACTGAAGAGAGAAAATCAAGATGGGACTTCACAACCTAAGGCTATAATTGGACAACTAGTTCCAATATGCAAATGGACCAGAATTTATAAAAGTGAGAGCCCTCATGACTGGTTGTCCATTTTTGTGACCATTTTGGTTCATCTTGGGTGTGGCCCTGGCTGGGTTCTTGTGCTGTATCCATTGAGGCCGTCTAATAAATCCCTATTTTATTCAGCCCCATCTAGTCTCTGTTCTAGGTCAGCCTTCACAAGGCATCAAAATGACCCAGAGAAGGGGTTGGCTGCAGCAATAAGCAGCCAAAGTGGAGTTTTATGTGTGCCTGGCTAAGCTCAGTGCTTGTCTTTGCCTCTTCCCTTCCTGCCAGAGCTGAAGGGCCACAACCAAACCTCCTGTGATCACACAGCCATGGACAGACACCATCCCAGGTCAGCTGCAGTGCTCAGGACAAAGGTGCTGAAAGGAAAACAGCTTGCTTTGCAAATTTACCCAAAATTTTCCTTATACCTGGGATATTCACAGACAGCCTCTGCACCCAGAAACCAGGGAAGCATAAAGCCTTGCTTTTCCCACCCCTACCTGCCTGAGTTCTCTCTGCTCTTCTTTCTGCCAGCCTGAAGGCTGCCTGAGAAATACACAGCTATTAGAGCATGGATCCATAAAAACAAGCAAATATAGGAAAGGGACACTTCTTCCTGTAACCGTGCTGTTGATTTTTTGTCCCTGTGCCTAAAAACAATTTGCCTTAATTTCCCTGTTACCAGCCCTCATACTTATCCTTTTGCTCTACAGCTTGTCTCAATTTAGGTCACAGCTGTCCTAGTCTCTGGGCTAAACTCTAAACTAGTGGATTTTAGTAAAAAACTCATTCTGTTTTCACCAGTAAATAATCAAAAGCAACCAAACAACAAATCTCATCGCTTGGGCTTATTCTCTCAGTTGTCCTTGCTACCATTGTCTGATTCTTGGCTTCACTTTTCTGTCCTGTTTGTCTTTCTTGATGGACCACTTGTTCCCAGACTTTTTTTTTCAGTCTTCTTCACTCATCACCTTTTCCCCACTACCTGTCACTACTTTCATGTTCCAAGCATTGCAACCATTTATTTCAATTTCTAACCATAATAGAACCTGTCAATTCAAATCAATCTGGATGCTTTTAAACAATTGCATCCCCACAGTGACAGATAACATTAATTAAGTCATTAAGCTATGCTAGAAATGCTATCCAAGGAAATTAAGCTGCTACCTCCCTAAATAGTAAAGCTGCAATTAATTTTTTTTTCTTTGTGTTTTGTTTTGTTTTTGGTTGTTTAAGTTGTTGGTCTTGTTGTTGGTTTTTTGGGTTTTTTTATGGAGAGATTATTAAATATAAAGTACTTATTTATTTGTCATGCTCTGCTACTTGAGTCATTGCACAAAGGCATTTCAGCTGTTTGATATATTCCATCCATCACTTGGACAGTGAGCAATAACCCCTCAACCCCTAAAGTGGTTGCTCCACGCAACTGGAATTCACAATGCAGGAATGCTCATTGCATCAACTGGCCCTGATCTGGTTTACAATATGTCAACACTTTGTGCTGTGTTTATCAAGTGCATGTCAGAAGCAATTGAGGTTCAACAAAAGGGAAGAGGAATATGCAAGTTTTTACAGCTGATTTATTAAATCATACGATCCAGGAGGAAAAAAAAAATTAAAAAATTTAAAAATCAACCCAAACAGCTGAGTTTTACGTGAGCTGACTTCACCTTAACTGACCTTAGAGGAGAGGAGAAAAAGTTTTATCTGTATCCCCTTCTCCCTAACTGCACTAAGTGTAACCATGCTCCTCAAGCACACTAATTGAGGTAAATGTGAAGCTTAATGTAGAGTTTTAGCAATCCTCTGTAGCTTGAATAAAAGTAATTTTTGTTCTGATAGGCAAATTAAGAAATTTCTGATTCAAGCAGTGAGTTCTCAAGGCCCATTCTTTCAAATGTATAAAACCACAAATGTCAGGATAGGCTGAATTTGAAATTTCTGGCCTAAAGAAATTCAGACCTGATCTTACAGCTCTTATTTTAATACCCAAATATAAGGGCAGTCATGAGAAAAGACATGATGAGTCTAAACTTGACAGAAATGGAGGAGTGACACAAAATTAATTTCAGAATTTACTTTCTGGCTTTAATTTTTGTCACAATTTTCTTTCTAAACTTCTTTGTATATGACCTGAATGCCTCTATTATCCTGCTTTGATATCTATTTCTCTGTACAGATGAAGGAGCCACATAAAGTGATTTAAATGTGTCCTTTTCTTATTTTTACTGTGCTGGTTCAAAATTCATGATGCAACACAGGAATTCATGTTGACATTTCACTATCACTCTTTATTGTTTTTTTAACAAACTGTGAAAACAATTTTTTCTCTGTATTTCTGGTATAAATCCCAGAAATGATGTATGTAAACATGATTTTCCAAGACAATTTGTATTAGAACTATTTTTGAGGCATTCTGGCGAAAAATAACAGAGCAGAGGAGAGTATTTTTTTGAAACATGGACCACTGAAACAGCACAGAGAAGGAAGAGTAAGGTAACAGTGAAAGCAGATAGCATGCAGTCTGCAGGCCAAAATCATGATTTGTTAGCCTATAACTCAGGAAGAAGACAAAGACAGGAACTCTGGTTTATGACTAGCCACCAAGAGGTAACTGAGTATGTGCTTATGCAATAAATTCTGTGTTAATTCTCTGTAGGTAGAAGATTTTTTTCTCCTTTATTTTCCCCTCCAGCAGGAAAATTGGATAAGCACAAGCATATTATATTGGTGAGCCTCTTACTTCTTCTGTGTGTATATAAAACTGCTGTTCTGATCTCCACAGTTGTATTTATTGTTTAATAGAAGAGGATCCATATGCAGAGAAATAACACTTTCTCATATGTACATCACTGGCAAACCTCATCCACCTAAAGCTCTTTCCAATGTAAATAAGTAAAATATATTAGAGATACATTTGAGTTTAGTTTCTTTAAAAAGCACCTGAAGATTAAGCTTCAAATCACGCTGTCTGTTTTCTATGTGTTAGTTTATTACAAACAATATTTTCAAATACTTTTTCTATGCAAAAAATCACCCTGGAGATGAGAGGTCCTATAGGATCTGCCACAGCAGAAAGGATAATGAAATTAATCTCACCTGCAGGCTAAGGAGTGGAAAGTTAAAACACAACATTTTTTTGAAAAGTGCATTAAGATATCAGAATTAGATTGTAACAGTACACAAGTGTATCATATGAATTAATTCCACTACCTGGGAAAATGTCCAAAGGCTTCTTATCAGGAAAGCAAATACTTTCCTGAACCAACCCACACTTCAGGGGAAATGTTACTCAAACAGAGATTATCTGCCTGAACGCCATCCCTGAGCTCCTTGAATCCTCTCTGTAAAAAGGTCCTTTCCTGTGGCATTTGCCCATCTCTGAAAAATCAATATTGCAACCAGATCATACACTAAAAAGAGTAATACTAATGACTTTTACCTAATTCTATTCCAGCCAAAACCAACATAATCTATTTTCTGATAAAATCAGAAGGTGATTATTGGTTCTTGCTCCCCAACTGCCTAAATAAAATTTAGGCAGTTGGGGAGCAAGAACCAATAATCACCTTAACCACACCTCCCTGAAATGAGGCATTAAAAAAGCACCAAAAAGAAGCTCCATGAAAAATATCTTTTTATCTGCAAAAAGAAATCTATAATAAAATAACAATGAAGTAATTGCATTTTCACTGGAGACAGAGCAAAAATGTCAGTGGCCTAATGTTAATAATTTACTATTTGAATGCTTACATTATAACAATGACAATAGCTATTCTACGTTTAAGATAATTCAAGATATTTTTCTTGTATCTAAACTTTTTGAAACCACCCATTACATCAGAATGACATCTTCAGTTCCACTTCTTAGAAAAATCTTCCAATTTTTCCTCACTGTAAAAAACAGAGAAATATAAAAATAAAGCTTAACACTTATAAACCAATGGAAGCATTTCAGAAGGGTATTTGGGGCTTTTTGTTGTTTGGTTGGGATTTTTTTGTTGTTGTTGCTGTTGCTTTTAGCATGCATTTATTGATTAATGGGCCAATTTTAGGATTTTAGAAGAGGAACATTTTTTCCATCAGCGTGGAATTGGGTCAGTCTGTCTGAATCTCACTGCAGGGTTATGGTCCAGAGTTTGTCTATGGAAAAGGCACAACAGAGAGAAGCAGAGTAAAACTCCTGCTCCTCATTAACCCCCTACTTAGGCACTTCCTGAATCCGGGATAAAGCTGTCATATTTTGGAGTAATTTACTACACTCAGATGACCATTACAAGGAAATCTATTAACAGATCTATTTTCCAGGACTAGGAGATGGAGCCTTCTTGAATCCCTTGCCCTCACTCACAATCCAGTTTTCTCGGCATGATAATAAGCTAATAGAATTAATTTAGATTATCATCATTTATTTGAATAAAAGTTTTTTTTTTCTGGCCAGTAAGCAACCAAAAGAATTAACAATCATATTTTTCATTATTTTTACTCTTCACTACAGTCATATTTTATATGAAATCTGTTTACAATTCATGCTTAGGGATCTGGGAGACATATTGAATGGTGTTAAAGAAAATTATTTTTAAATAAGAATTTTCATTCTTTCAGGAAAATTCAGTGTGATCATAGAAAAACAAACAAACCAATGCAGCAGGCAACCAAAATACTGCTGCTGAAGCTGTTTTATTTGTTTTTAATTTGGGCTTTGTTGCCTTGAGAATTCTTTTTGCAATATTATTGACTACATTTTCAATATTGTAAAAGAATAATATCAAATATTTGGATTTTAAATGCCTATATGAATATTGTGCAGGTTTTTTCACAGAAGGAAGCACATATCCATAGACCAGGAGTATTACAGCAGAATCATTAAGGTGCCACAAAACCAAAACATGTGAGTCACTCCAAATACTCTCCCAGTATTGCCCCTAAATATTAATGGGTCCCTGCCTGAGGAGTCAGAGCCAGCCAGACATGCTACCCTCCTCATCTTAGGAAATACCCCAATGCTGAAATTCAGTTTGAGCAGCTCCTGGCCCCTGCTTGGATGGGCTTGAATCAGAACAGAGATAAAACTGCTGCCATCCCACGGCTGCCTCACATCCTTCTACTCACAGAGCAAATTTAAGCACCTTTTTCCAGGTCACAAGCAGAAATACAGACTTGTTCTTGTAGACAGTGTCAGTCAACCTGCTGCAAAATCAAGGAAGAGGGGTTTGACCTTAGTTCATTTAGGTGCTCTGTACTGAACTGCATCAGGCTGTGCTCCTCTCCAGTGCTCATTTCAAGTGCATATTTTGCTTTCTACAGGGTGTATTACGTTCTAGCTATTACAGCTGTTCAATATTTTCTTACTGGTTACTATAATGGAAGAAAATATTTTCACTAAAAATACATCTTTGCCTTTTAAAAACATTTTAGGCAAGCAAAACAATGTGGTAGTTGAAGGATAAAAATACTTTTAATTTATACTTCAATTTCCTTCCTTCCTTCCTTCCTTCCTTCCTTCCTTCCTTCCTTCCTTCCTTCCTTCCTTCCTTCCTTCCTTCCCTTTAATAAGAATTTATTTTTATTTTGTTAAAACCTAACTATGATTACAGTCTGTGTAATTTTTGCTTTCCTTACTCAATTAACCTTTGAAGTCTCAATGGAAAGACTATTACTGGTCCTTTCCCTACTGAACTGCCTACTTGCCTCTGCCTCCTGTGCACCTGTGATGTCATAAATTAGTCCCAGATGGCCTGCTAGGACATAATCACTGCCATTTTTCATTAAGTTGATAGCTCTATCACTTTCTCTTGCTCTGCAGAATCCACTTCTTGACAGGTCAAAACTCTTACCTCTGTGAGTTTGATTAGGTAAAGAAGGAAAAAGGTTCAAAGGCCAAGCCCTGCCAGGACTCCAACCTCTTGGAAAGGAGTAACAAATCTCATATTAAGATGCCCAGAATTTAATGTGTGCTGGGTGTGGACACTTTGATGCCTTAACAGTGAACCCTGTGAGATTTCCAATCTACCTCTGTTCTCTAGTTCCCAGAGCAAGGTAAATCACAAAAATGAATATATTTTAAATCCCATAGCTATAATGAGGAGTCTGTTGCTACATTCCCCCTTCTGGCAGGTTTGTTTTTTCTTTTCATTTTCTCTGAAATACTGGCCTAGGACCACATGAAGAGAAAAGGATTTCCTTATCTTTGTAATAACCCATTAGTTGTGATGTTTCCCCAAAAAGTCAATAAGATAGGTGGTGCGTTCTCTTTTTCTTCTCTTACAAACACACAGGAACCTCTCTTAGCTCTTCCAGGAACATTTATTTAATTTTCCAGGAAAGGGCCACAAGCAACCACAATCCCTTATGGTGCTGATGGGTGCTGCCATGTGGGAAGCAGCTCAAGACAAAGTGGTGAAGAGGCAGTGGGCATGCGACCCTGGCAGATCCAGCCCTTGGCACCCTTTTCTTTCCCTGCATTCCTCTGCTGTTAATGGCCTGGGGAGCAGGAAAGGAAGGAACTGAAACCTGAGAGTAGATCCTAAAATGTCTTAGCGTGAAACAAGCTTTGTCTGCCTGTCCTGAGACACTGTAGGTTCTGTACAGACTTTCAAACAAGCTTCCTGGCTACAGCAATTCTTTGTTCTTAGACCTACTTGTTGTTTCTTTTCCCCAGTAAGCTTATTTTTTATATCAGCCTAATTGCAATCAGGCTGTGCTCCATTTTAAAACTAGATAAATTCTTCAGTCGTATAGTTTGCTTTTACATAAACTTCCTTACTAAAACAAACATTTTGTAAACAGCAATTATCTAAGGGTGTTCTGCCCAGTTCAATAATTTTCATTGAAGAAGTAGCAAATGATCAGGTTTTCAAAGTATGCCTTAATAGCACTCAGATGAAGCTTGGAACCCAAAACCAGAGACAAGTTTTTCAGGACTGTGACAATAAACATTTTGATGCTCACCTTAGAATATTTCCTAGGGAAGAATGTCTGAAAATCTTAAAACCTGAGCCTGTATTCTCTTTAACTGTTATATCATGCTTATGGTATCACTTTTGCCTTTCAGTCTTGAATCTCAAACAATTTAGAAAAAAAGAGTAAGTTTCATTTTATCAGATCGGTCAAATATGCTGCACCCAAACAAACCAGTACTTGACCTAGAACTGGCACAAAACCGACATAAAAAGATTTTGGGACTTGATGATATCACACTTTGTCCTTTCAAAGTTTATAATAATGTAAAACAATAGATAGCAGCTGGTGCTTGTTTATAGGGCAGCCTGTCCTTGGGTGGTTCTGTGCGTTGTGTAGCTGAAGAACAGTCACTTCATTATTCTCCTACAGCAATCTCTACTGAAATATTTTTGGGTTTTTTTTTCAGATAAATTTTCATTGCTTATAAATGTTTTACTTTGTTATAGTCATACTTGGTACAAACAAACAATTTCCCTAAACTAAAGGAAGGAAGCCAGATTTCTACACACTGCATGTGTCCAAACCACCAAAATCATAATGTTTCATATCTCCATGTTCTACTGAGTATCTGAATGCTCAGTTTAAAAAAAAAAAAAGAACAAGAAAAGAAAAACAACAAAAAACCCAAAAAAACCCAAACATAACAAAATTAAAAAGCCCCAAAAAAAACACAAAATCCCCCCAAAAATCTAGTAAAAACTATCCCAAACAAACAGACAAAAAACTCTGTCAGCTCCACTGCTATACACACTATAACATGATAAATAGAGACCTTCCTGAGAAAATAGACGATATCCATGGAAGTATTTTCAGAACAATTTGTGACTATTGTGAATAGTAATGTGACTATTTTGAAGTCTGACTTACACAATAAAGAGGATTTTCATATTTTCTTAGCCCTTTCCCTTTCCTTCTCTCCATCTTTTACTGTACAAAGGTACTCGAAAATGTTGAGAATGTCAGATTGTGAATACAGCTGAAAGAATTTTAATCATATTTTACAGCAATTAACATCAGGGTAACTTAAAAATAGTCTTATTGCAATTGACATGGAATTATTAAGATTAGAAAAGACATTTAAGATCATTTAGTCCAACAGTCATTCCAGCACTACCATGTCAACACTTAATCTTATGTCCTTAAGTGCCACATCTTGACATCTTTTAAATATCTCCAGGGCCGGTGACTCAACCATTTTCCTAAGCAGCCTGTTCCTGTGCTTGACAAAATTTTTCTTTTGGTGAAGATTTTTTTCCTAATATCCTATCTAAACCTCCCCTGGTGCAACTTGAAGCCATTTCCTCTTGTTGATTTCTTGTTACTTGGGAGACAGAGCCCTACCTTACTGTAACTTCCTTTCAGGTACCTGTAGAGAGACACAGTTTGTTGGTAATAAATAAAAATTCTGTTGCAGCACAGTGACACAGTATCAGCCCAGAGTTAAACTCCTCTTTAATTCTACCTTCGTTTTGCAGGTAGAAAAATTGTTGCCTATTACTTATGGTAGTTTTTGGTTGTTTTTTTCTTAGGAGTTTACCGGCTTGTTCCGACAGCCACAGCTTTAAAAAAATAGAGATGATTTATTTTGGTGAGGTTCCAAGTAGGTGAATTTAGTTGTCATATTTTTGGTCAACATAAATCAAAGCAGAACAGAGAGAAATTTGAGTGTATTTAATCACAGAGTGCTGTTGTGCTGCTGAGGAAAGCCATAAACAGTTGACTCCAAGCTGGGAACATCATGCCAAACATTTGGATCTGGAACAGGACTGTACGTTCCACCAGTGTGCTGCAACAGGGAGAGCGTTAACACACGGAGTTCAGTACATGTAAAAAATGTTTCAAAAATGAAAGAGGTCAGGACAGGGGGATGGAATGGGCCTGGAGGGTGTTGTGCATCCAGAAGAGAAAAAAATATTATGTTTCCTAATGCAGGACAAAACTGAGTAAAACGATTTGCTATATAGTCAAAGTCAAAGGATTCCCAAGGGACACTTTTTTTTTTCCCAGTCGTACTCAAAATAAGTAATTTTGAGTGACAGACAACTGAATCCACTACAATTAGCATATTTCTTCCTTGCTGGCAACAAGATCAAACTGAGGACTGTACAAGCACTGTATGCCCATCACGTTACTAAAACTTTTGCTAAACACAGGAAGGAAACGATACTGCTTTGATGTTACTTTTGGCTTCCAGTCTCAGGATTTGAACAAAAAAAAGACTGAAATAATATTTTAACCTGCTTATAGGGATTCAAACCCATCTCTCTCAGCAGAGTGCCCTAATCACTCTGTGGTTTAGGGAAGGAAGCACACTCCACAAGCCTACTGCTGAAATTGCTCCAGGATTCACTGGTGGAGGGAGAAGAACCAGGAGAGGCAGATGGAAAACAGATTGTATTCCTGCGGTAAGGCATTAACCTTGGAGAAACACAGTCCCTTTGCTAATGTTTGTGCTGTCAGGGTGTGGGTGGAATGCATGTCTCCTTCCAGGCTGCAGTCCCAACATCTGGGATCCCAGCCCAGGTCAGCTCAGAACCATAACTAGGAGAGTTTTGTGCGGAGTTAAACTACCGAGTTCCGCACCTTAAACACTGAGTCTCGCTTTCTCTCAAACACTCTGGCTTTGGCTATGCTTTGACCTTTCACTTTCAGCAGGTAAGATGAAGTCTGTTCTAAACATCACCTTTCCCATATGAGCCTTCAGAGGATTTGTGCTGAGCAGACAGACAAGCCTGGATCTGGGTCTTCTGGGGATGAAGCGGGAGTGCAGCTGTAGTCCTGCACTAAATAATTTCTGTTTAGGAGCAAGGTCTGGGTCATCATCCTGATATCTCCAGCTCTCCCCATGCTGTGACTGGAGGGTCAGTGAGTTTAATTCAGGATTTTGGCTTGTTTGGGGGCCAGGCTGATACTCTTCAGGGCAGCACGCTACCTTCCCCAGAGATGCCTGTATCTGCACCCTAAGCCTTGTGCTTTATTCCATCACTTATGCAGCACTTACGCATAATTCCTGATTAAACATTTCCTGTGCCATGAATTTAATTTTTCTTAGCCTTAAGATCTTCATTAATTCATTTGTACTGCTAAATTTCACCTTATTTCTAGCTCTAAAACATGACTTTCCTTCTCTTTTGCTGCTTCTGCAACTATTCTGGTCTTTGGCCAATTCTTAGCCAAATATGTTCAAATTAATGCAGGTGGCTTTAAATCTATTTAAATTAGTAAATGAATGAAATGTAAATCAAAATCAACAGACACTTCCCCTTAGCATACTGTGTGTTTTCTGTTATCAGACTGTTTAAATTATAGAATGTCTGGTCTATGTCTTCTTCTATTTCTTCAGCAGCACTTAGTACAAGTAAACAGGGGCATTCAGCAAAATCTAATCCAAACAGAGCACTCCTTGATTTACTCCAAAACTACATATTAGAATAAAGACAAGTCTATATTTTCTTAAATCTCTGTTTTGACTAGTAAGCAATGACTCTACAAGCCAAATTCCCCTTCCTTCAGTTAGAGTTGCATATTGTTTTTTCATTCAAACGACCACACACAAATTGCTCTGGTCTAGTACCCAGATAGTACACAGATTTCTTGTAGCAATTCATTTAAGAAAGCTGATTTCTATGTTTTATATCTTGTTTGTTATTTGAGAAATTAGCTGTGCCTTTTGTCTATGCAAAATGGGTTTTTTTCCACGGGTATAATGTTGCTCTAAACTTCTACATCAAAAAAAATTAAAATTTCTTTTACTTTTGTTCCCCCTAAGTGCTATTTAATATAATCCTATCCTTTCAACAATTTAGATTAGGTTTTTTGATTGTTTGATTATTTTTCACCAATGTCTGTCCTCTTCTGAGACCAAACCTCTGCATAGATGAAAATCATCATTTATCAGGTTTAGCAGAAAAAAAATCGATAAAATTAATGTCAAATCAGGTATATTCTGTGATCATTTCAAATGTGCTCAGTCAGAAAACTGCCTGTTAAATAGTACATGCAAAATCTCATTTATTTTAACTTCAGCCAATCTATTCTATTTGAATTGAAAAGTCAAATAGGTTTACTTTGGAAAAATGGCACCACTTTATAGGAAATATATAGGTCAATGTCCATTAGTGTAGTGTAGTTGATGTACATTAGTGTAGTCCTACAAACTGAAAGAAAATGTAAAAGAAACTCAAAGAAAATTAGTTTCTTCCTTTGTTAGCATCTGCATATGCTCTAGGACACAACACTTTTAATCCCCAGCACTATTTCTGTTTTACCCCTACTCATGTGCATGATGCTGACGGACACTTCACGACTTTTAGCCACACTGTCTCCATTCCCTCCTTAATTTGATTACTCCATAGTTAGCCATAGCTAGTTCAGCAGAAAACACAGAATCTCCATTCTACTTCAGTGCAAATGGTAATTTATCCATCCAAATAAATGACAGAAATAATCTCACAATTTAGAAGTATGTGTTAGTATTACATGTCTTCCTGTTATTATTTGATTTACATCTTGTTTGTTCAGAGAAATCCTGTATCTCTCACATATAACTCTAAAAACTGGGGATGTTGCCTAGGGTTTGCAGAGTAAACAATTCTTAATCTAGACAGTGTTTTTCCCTGCTGTACACACCCTGTAACTTAACTATATCCCAAACATGCTGCAATCATTTAAAGAATATGTGTCTCGGCTTTCATTCAAAAACATTTTTGAGCTTGAAAACCATACATCTGTAAATCTGAGTCAGAACCATTGCAACCTATTTTACTGAGGCCAAAGGGAAGACAGAAGAGTGACAATTATCTAATGTTACCTTTCTTGACCCCAGCAGTTTGTGGGAGTTTTCCCACTGAGTTCATGGAGTCAAAATTTTGACCTGGGTTAGTTCCAACCTTTGAGGAGCAGAGGGTGAGCAGCACCTGCAGTTTCCTTTACATAATTATTAGGACATGGGGAAAACAAGTATTCCTTCCCAAAATAAAAGCCCAACTCTGGCATCTTTTTTGAATCAGCCTTGTGACTCAGATGAAAAAAGAAATCTGAATTACTCCAAAGAGAATGAAAGGAATTGGATTCTGAAAAGGTGATGTAAGTCTAGTGTGTTTTACTTCATTTCATCTCATGTAAAACCCGACCACAGTGAGAAAGGTCTGTCAGCATCCCACAAATTATGACTGCCCAAAACGAAGTGAGGCAGAGTGCTTTTTCTCCATTTTTTCTCTATCTTTCTTCTTCATTAAAAAAATTGCCCTGATGTTGGCAACACAATGATGTAATTGTGCCAGTAAAGCCTATTGAAATTCATAGTTGTGGTATCAATTCATGCCCAGGGTATGAGCACATACTGCTACGAGCAAGAGAAAATTTTAGAGGATCAATTGCAAAATAAAATTCCACTGAATTTCTAAAAATACTTACTCCTCCCTTGCCCTTTCTCTCTTTCTGTACCACAAGGCAAATGTAATGGCTTTCTTATCTTTCCCTTCTGCTCCATAGGTACCAGCTGCCTTTATATCCCACTGAATGAAATAATTAAATAAATCTCAGAACAGTCATTCTGAACCTTTTTTTCTGCCAGTAATGAAATCTTCTCTCATAAAAAAACACCTCTGGCTGAACACCTTGCTGTGATTTGTAGCATGATTTCCATGTATTCAAAGGCAACATTTTGCACAAGTATTAGCACTTGACTTTGCGTTTGTAAATTAGGTAGGTGTAAAGTCTTCAAATATTTCTCCTGGTGTAAGTATTTTATTACTGCTCTCTTTTCTTCCCTCCAAGAAAACCCCAATAAAAATTATTTTATATCATTGCTGTATCCAGCTACTGGAATTGTTTTCACCTTGTTTTACTGTGATATTGACCTTCACCCAAATATTCGCATAGCGGTAATGTAGTAAGTAAATTTATTTTAAAAAGTGAGAAATCTGATTTCATTCCAACCTGAGGGAATTCAAAACCATCCTTATATTTTCTGAAAAGTATTCTAACATGCTGCTAAGAATATTTGAGTTTTCATGGTAATAGAAAATGAAGGTGTGTAGAAACTTTAAGAAAACTTCTGACTAATTGAAGCTGGGGCTCTACACAACCAGTGATGCAGAACCTAGGGATCCAGAAGAATGACAGCACCCTGGCAATTGCCCTGCAGGAAAAGAAATATGTGGACCCTTAACTGGTCATCAAACTATTTCTATTCTTTCCTCATAGCTTTTTAAGGTAAAATGCACTTAAAATGTAAGACCTGATGTTTGAGCTAAAAACGGAAGGGAAAATTAAAGAAAAATAAAAATTCTGTTTTTATTTTATCATGTTGGGTAGCTGAGGATGATGCCTCTGTCCATGGGATGGGGTTGGAACAAGATAATCTTAAAGGTCCCTTCCAACCCAAACCATCCTGTGAATCTATGATATACACACATGAACTAATTTCCTTAGTCTCAGCCACATTGATTATTCTTAATTTCCTTGCTGTTTTACAACCTAGGTGCCTATTTTCAAGAATTGTAGCTATTAGTTGTGTTATTTGGGTAGTTACTCTAGACCTTGATCTCAATATTTAGTACTGAAATTATTTTAAAAGAAAATCTTCCAACATTGTGTGATATTTTATATCTACAGCTCTGGTAAATAGCAAGTGATTTCTATTGCCTGGCATTACTTTTAAAATAAAACAGCCTTTTCTTCTTGCAGGGGATGAAGACAGATTGCCCCTCTCTAGTTCTTTTAAATTATGCATATCCCTCATTTTAATAATATGTTTATATCTCAGTGACTTTTAATAAATGGTGACATTGAAACCTTTGCGGACTGAGTTTTTCTGGGCCAGAGGTTGAAGATGGACAATAAGGATTTGCTGTTTTGAAGCTGTTGTGCATGGAACAGTCCCTAGATTTGCCAAGCTGCATATATTGAACAAAAATGCTACATGTACTAGTTAATGTGACATGTGCCAGGTACCAGAGTTATAAGGCATTAGGTCAGATATAAACACAGGAGCCAAACAGCAAGGCTTTGTTCAGAAATAAACTGAGCTGTCTGGCCCTCTTTGGGATGGAACACATTCCCTTAATAAAATACTCAGTAGATTTTACAATTATTCCACAAGAAAATGAACACCAAGAGAATTAAGCCTTCTGCAAAAAGTTATGCTTCTGGTGCAGACTGCAGTTTAACTAGTAATTCACGCAGACATGCACCACACATAATAATTAATACACAAATTAATAGAATTTCTGAAAAACCTCTTTGGAAGAAGACATTATCATGAGAGTTAAGTTCAAAGGAGTCTAACAGAACTGACTATGCACAAGGACCAAATTTTGGCAGTAATTCTGTTTACTTGCCAATTTCTACAAATATTCTCCAGTTTAATTACAGCAGAATTAATGCTAATAATAGTAATAATGATAACATCACGAACAGAACAACAACAATAACATTAATTATAATAACAGTTACAATATTAATTTTCATAATGATAATAATAATACCATTACAGTCTCAAATTCATAAAATAAATCTCAGCTGCCTAAAATGACAACTTAATTTCTATAAAAGTCTCTAACCTTTTATAATTTTCTACCTTTGGTCTGCATTATCTACTACAGGAAGAAAATATTGTCAAATAATGAAAATAAAGTTATTTTTTAATAATTTCCATGCTGGATTGAGGAACAGTCTTGAAAACCTTAAGAAAGCCTATTCTCCCTGAATTTGCAGTTCAGCTTTTAAATGAAAGTGATCTAAATAAACGTCAACACAAGCCACCAAAACCTTTGATTTTGTGACATCTCAGGTTGAGAATCAGTGAAATCATAAATGCATCAACATTGGAATGTTATTATCAAAAGTTTACGGGTGCTGGAAAAAAAAAAGCATTGGGGACTGTCCAAACCAGTATAGTTATAATGCTTGAACTAAAAAAGTCATCATTCTGGAGCCAAAATATGACAATCAAAACAATGTGTTTTAGTTCTAATGCACTCTGGCAAATACTGAACACATAAGAATTTAACATCATCAATTTAGCACTATCAAGTTCAAGCACCAAATAGTTCAAATCAGTGGAATATACTATCTGTATGTAATTCTGAAGTCAACTATGCTGATGAACAATGTTCAGTTTTTAATAATGTGGGTGGATCTGTTTAAAAATTAAGTAAAGCCAAATAATCAAGAATTTATATTATATGTCAGCTTATTTCAAAAAGGCAGTTCCGCTATATACAAGAACAAATCTGAAGAATATGTACCACAATAACAATAATTTACTGGATCCTTTCTCTTTTATTAATTTTGACTGCTTTATTCTAACTAGAATATTTGTTTAGAACAGCTGTTCCTGCCTTCTATCTCAGTCTGAAAGCAGAAGTTTAAAGAATTCAACCAGTCCATTCTTTGTGAAGCTCCAAAAGTGGAGCTTGTTGCAACTTTTCAAGATTTGAAACATTTGCATCTCTCTAAGCTTAAAACATAAACAACAGTTACAGTTAAACTCTGAGAAACAGACCAAGGACACCAAATCCAATCTACCATTTCCACTTCAAACCCAATCATATAATCTCTTTAAAAATTTCACCCATCATGATCCTAAAATGCTTCAAGTACTAATTTTCCTAAAAATGCTTCAAGTACTAATTTTGTGCTGGATGCACAAAACATCTTTAAATGAATAGAAACACATTGCTTTTTAAAAAATTCATTTACAGTTTACAGACATTTATTTTTTGCATCAAGATTATCCTTGTATCAGAGTAACTTTTATTTACTTTGAGCAATCCAGTCGGTTTGGATTTATACATGTATAAAAATAAATATGCATAAATTTGTGTGTGAAGGTGTATCCTCACACAGATATCCATGCTCATGTGTGTGTACACATCCACACCCACCATTCACACACACCCATCCTTTCAGGTGTTCAAGGCCAGGCTGGATGGGGCTCTGGGGAATGGTGTCTCTGTCCATGGCATATGGAACAAGATAATCTTCAAGGTCCCTTCCAACCCAAACCATTCTGTGAGTCTATCACACACATACATGCACATATATACTTGTGGCTATATATACACATAAATATTTTAAACTATTTTTACATATATAGTGACTATATAGAATGGCTTAGGTTGGAAAAGTCCTTTAAGATCATTGAGCCCAAGATATTGTTTTATACAACAGTGTTGGCACTTGGTGCACAAGCATGTGTATATGGTTTATCTTGATGGCCTTAGAGGTTTTTTCCAATCTAAATGTTTCTGTGACTCTGTAATATATAAATACTCTGCTGTTGATCAGGAAAATGTGTTTTCTGTAAAGGAGAAAACAAAAGACATGGATAGATTTGCTTTCTTCCATTAGCACATATTAGAAACAAACGAATCTTTCCACAAATACAAACTCTGGCTTGAGCTTTGAATGTCACTGAAGTTTTTAGGATGGAGAAGGAGCATTGTTTTCTAAGAACACTTTAAAAACACAAATACCTTCATTTTCCAACTTATTTAAATTCCCCTTTGCAGTGTTTATTATTGTTAAATACCTGCACTCTGACCTAGGAAAATGTACCTTCTAGATGTGCAGTTTGAATGAAACAGAGAAGCTCCACCAACAAACTTGAAATTTCAAATTCAAACACCCCAGGGTACAAAAACGCTTCCAAGAATATTGGCAAGAGTTTAGCTCTCCCTTACATTGTCAAAGACATGGTGTGCATGTCCATTCCCTAACACCTTTAAAAGGGGTCTGTAGCCAACTTGGTCCATATTCCAGCCACAGGAACCAACCACCTTTCTACACCTTGAACTTTTACAGCTCAACAGCTACAGAGAGTGTTTTGCCTTCATCTCTTCTCATTTGGAGCATCCATCCCTGCTATTTTCCCACTTCTAAGCAAAAAAACCCAAAACCACAATATGTATTGTTTGTATTGGTACTCCAGAGTTGTTTCTCAAGCTGGCAATGAAACTCTGCTCCAAAGGTAGGGTTTACAATAATCCAGTAGGGATGTGAATGACTGAATTCTACCAATAAGAACTCTCACTGTGAAACTGCAGTGTCCTTACACAGGAAGGCTGGAAGAGAGCTGCTGTTACACTAAAACATCCCATAAAATCTTGAAAATATTGAACCCTTGAAGTCTGTTCCAGTGAGGAAGTTCTCCAGCCTGAGGTCATGACTGAGAGTTTCAAATAAGTTTTCCACATCTTACTGGTATGGATGAAAATATTGTTACTCTTTTTTGCATTGCAGAAAATATTTATTACTTCACATCCTGGCACTCATTTGGAGGAATTTGTCTTCCTAATGGTTCTATTGTTTCCTCTGCTCTGAGCATAACACAGGACTGGCATTGGTCTCCTCCTTCACTGCCAAGTCTATAGGCAGCTCCTACAATATTGCACAGACCAGTGTACAAAGTATTTGTACTGTAAAATGACCCCTTTCTTCCTGTAACAAATGTTTTTTTTTTTACTCCTCTTCACCTTCTTAATCCCTGGTACATAGATACACATTTGAGGTCTGGAAATACCATATCTGTCTCAAACTCTAATTGCTCAGACAGAATTTGGAAGATCTTTCAGCTGGCATTCAGTCTGTAGGTTTCCCAAATGCTTTCACATTCAGCTCAGCATGAATACACTTCTTCTTTAACATATTTTCATATGTCTTTCATTAATTTTATTGGAAGACAAAAATCTAAGAATTTGGAATTGAGGCTCAGTAAAAAAAAAAAGGAGTCTGTATTACATTGGTTTCATATCCAGAATTCTCTGTATTTGAATCTAAACTGAAAATTATGATCTACCACAGCTTGTAGCTATAACAGAAAAATTAGTTTATCCATTCAAAAGAACTCCTATACTTAAGGGTAAAAAGAAAAATTAGGTTCTGTCTCTTGAACTTTTTGTGTAAATCAGATATTTTTTAATTCTACTCAGATCAAGGAAACTGAAAAGCTGGAACTCAGACTTCAAGCTTATATTATTTATTCCAGTACTAAAACATTTTTAAAAAACCTCTTGTAGTCCAGGAGATTATGGAGAGTCAGGTCACAAATGGTATTCCTAATTTTTAACTGTTTCAGAGATTTAAGAAACCCCAGAAGGAAAATATTTTATAGTAGACTCTTTAAGATGAGTATGACACATGACTTAGTTCAGATTTAATACCACAGTCCTGGGATACTGCTCATCACACTCCAGGGTTTTCAGGAGACAACCTCACGTTTCTATTCTTGATTTTTTTGTACCAAGCAAAAATATTTCAGACTACTCTGATCTAGGACATCCAAAATATGGATTAAAATTTGGAACTGAATTTGAAATATATGGAAATCATTGACATAAAGGCGTCCTCACACAGTCACTGGAAATCTCTCAGCATAATTAACAGATTAATGTGAATTTAATAATTTAAATTAATATTCATCTTCTTACTAGGCCAATCTAAACCAAAATGAAATATTTAAAAATTAAATATTTTAAAAATCCCATTTTCTTTATTTTAATGTATTTTTCATTGCTAGAAAAAGAAATGAGTATATTTACCTTTTCTAAATCTTGGAAGGACATGATATAGTACTCTCTTGGGAAATTGCTAAGAGATTTTTGCAGGCACAAAAGGCCCACTGAGTCCTTAAAGTACTAAAAGCCATCCTAGCTTTGAGATAAAAATCCTAGCTTTTCTGAAAAATTAAAACACTTTGAAGTTTTTAATCCTATTAATCATACAGAAAACAACCTGTGCCAACTACAAGGAAACACTGTTAATATTTCTTTTCCTTCAAAGAAGGAAAACACATCCAGAAATTAAATCCTTTCCATTTTGGTGTTGGACTTCCTTTCTTGCATTCTCCCTTTTATTACAATTAATGAAGATTTGCAGTCTTGTGATTTCTAATAACATTTGTTGAGATGTGTATTGTGTCAGTCCTGAGCTCACTCCCTGTCTGCAGTCCAGCTCCTTCAGAGCAGTGAAGCATCCAGGGAAAAAAATATGGGTCCATTTACCAACTATTCCCCTTCCTTGCCTATTTCCAAACCAAACCCACAACATTTTATAAGACCTTGGAATGTTTTTCATTTCATTTAAAACATGTGTAATTTTGCTTACTTTTTCCTCTGAAAGACCCATAAGAAAACAATTGGAAAAAGAGCCTGAAGAGAGATATGGTATTTCTTTGGCTCAGCTGTAAGCAGCAAAGAGCTAAAAATCTCCCAGATGCATTGGAAGGCAAGGTCAGGGACAAGGACAGTGACATCCATCTCACATATCTATGCAGGAATGACATAGTTTTCTAGAGAGAGTCACACTTTCTATACAGTCAATACCAATAAACAAGGTGGATGCAGCCCAGATTAGCTTTCTCCTTCACGAAGAGATTAAGTGTTCCCTAAGTTCCTACTCTTCAAAGACTACAAACAGACCTTGGTTAACTATCTCAGGTGTCAGTTAGGAGGCCACAGCTGTTAAGATAAATCCCATTCAGGCCATCTTCATTTCTTTGAACATATGTATTGGTTTCTGTGTCCCTACAGTGAGGCTGAATTTATTAATGACAGCTTCAAAATCCCCACAGTGCTCTGCAATGTGTAGTATGTATAAACAATTTCCAGTAAAGCTGTATCAGCTTCAGTTTGGGTATTCTGTCTTTAAAGGATGGAACTGATTCACAATGATATATTTTCATTGACCTTAGTGAGGCGAGGATGCCACCCACAGCTCTCCTGAGTGATTTTTTTAATATATTCCCATTGAGCAACATCTTGCAAGTGTAATAAAGAAAACTTATCAGTTAGTTGCAGCCAACTGCGAGCAAGCAACAAAGTCAAACATTCCAGTTTTCAGGGGGGTTAAATCTAAAGAGATCAATGTTTTTATTTCTACTCTCCCTCAACAAGGGCTTTCCTTTCAGATGGATTATGCAATTGTTGCTTTTTTTCTGTAAACCGACAAGTCAATCCTCTCCCTCCTTTAAAATTAGGTCTGAAACAGGATTACTTTTGTTTGTTTAAAGCAGGGTGGGGATAGGGGTGGGGTGGGGGTGTGGGCGTGGTGGAGTTTGGGCTGAAATAAATATTTCCCTTGGACCTCTGTTGTATTTACCAGGGTGTCTCAGACTCATTCTTTCTTCTGAGTGTTGAGGTACATTTCCTACCTTCCAGAAAAGTGCCACAAATGCTAGATCATGCGTATTCTGTCACTCAGTATTATGAATGTCTTCTCTGACACATTTTGTCTTGAAAAAATTATGAAATATTTAGAAAGAGAAACCATTCTGAGGGAATACAGTAATGCTTAAGCTAACAACCAATTCCCCTTGGTTTTGCATTCTGTTCAAAATAAAACAGTTTAAACATGAGAGTCAGGGGAAGAATCAGCTCAAGCTAGCAAAAAGCATAAAGGATAAGGGATTATTCTGAAAGGCTGAAAATCCCTGTTCAAATATCCGTAGGATACTGGAAATACCTGGGAGTCATGAATGAATGGCTTGTATAAAAGACAAAGCATGAAATGCACTGCCTTCAGCACCCCACTTCCAAAGCTAGCCCTGATTTTATCCAGAAGAAAAATATTTGATAAACTCAGGGTCTGAATAGCTTTGGGACTAATGGCATTACATTTTTCAAGAAATAAAGTATTTACAGATGCACAGATGCATGTTCACACTTCTACATACTGTTTCCAGTTTTTGCTTGACATTCTGCTGCTGAAATGTGCTACTTAGGCAGATGCTTGACATCCAAAGCTTCCCTTGAGACCTCTATTTCATAGCACATCAGATTTTGGCTGGGCCAAATGAGATTTCTGAGATCTAGTACTTGTGAAGTTTAGAGTTCTCTTTCTAAACACAGGTAGCCAGAATGGAGTGACCTGAATTAAAGGTCCCCATCTTAAACATATTACTGCTGTACTTAACTGTTCTGGAAGCTTCTGCCAGGCAGTGTTCTTTGGTTCCCCTAGCCAAGTGATGCAGTGTGGCTTGTGAACAGGCTAATGCTTTCCCAAAGCACACTGGTGAAACCACACTGCACAGCACTTGAGGGACACTCCTCTTTCTGGCTCTGTTCTGTCTGTTCTCCCAACACACATTTACACTACGTGTGGGTTTTCCAGTGAAGAGTGTGTGAAATGACATTAGAGCTGTGTTGCTGAAAATGCGCAGGGTTGGAGGCTTGGTGGGATAGTATGAAAAGACAGTGTGGCATAAAGGGAGTTGAATCTGGTGCAGCTTCATTTCTGTGGTTTATTGGAGCAGACCTGGAGCATTTCTCTTCACAATAAAACAGAAAAATTGACAGCCTTACAGACTTTCCTAACTTTTTTGTTCCAAATAATAAATTTGATGAAATTAATTTGGATTTGTCTGGTACTGTGGATCAAGTTAGCTCATTCTTAACTTTATTTAGGATAATAGATGGATGACACACAATCTTGGAGTTTTTCAAAGCAACTATATAACTTCACAAATCTTATACAAATTCACATTCTTCCCTATATATTACCCCTACACATCTTTGAAGACAATATCATCTGGCTCTTATTTGGCACTCTTAGGCGCTCTTGGTATCATTACAAAATATAACTAGTTCCCCTTTCTAACAGTATGGTTTTGTCTGACATCTATTTCTTATAGGGTTATAAACATCAGAAGGAGGTGAGCTTGATTACAGCATCAGGTAGCACAGTGTAGTCCACAGCACAGCACAGCTGGTGACACCTGTACAAAACACCTAAACTGCTGCACATACCCAGGAGAGGCATCCTGAACAATGTAAAGGACCTTGAGTAAATTTGTCCATTTCAAATAATTACCAGTTAAAGACAAAATCAATATCAAATGAAATCAAACTCAGACAATTTTTGCACTGAGTGAATAAGTAGATATAGTCCTTAACTTCTCTTATAGCTATTTTAGAATAGCTAAACCACTACTGCTTGAGGTTAAAATAGCAAGGAAATTAAAGTGTGCAAAAAGGCTTCACTTCATTTCCATTTTTGCCTCCACCCTGCCCCCATCTTGTGCAAGAGTGGAATAAAGATGTAGACCCAGATTGGAAGAATATCCATACGCACCCTGTGGAGATTTTGATCTGGCCAGACCCAACCCTTTCCCAATCTCTCGAACCACGAAGATGCAGGAGTTTGCCACTGCAGCTCAGTGATAACTGAGCAGAGGCTGAGCAGGTTTGGTGCAGAGCTGTGCTAGCACAGCTCTCTGACAGATTGGAGCTGGCTCCCATCCACCTACCCTGGAGTACAGACAAAACAAGTTCACATCTATCTGCACGTGTTCATAAAGCCAACGCACAGCTGCACAGCCCAAAAGAGGAAGGGAGTGGCTCAGGCTGGAGGCTCACCCTGCTTCCTACACATTCACTGCCCAAAAAAGGAAAGGCAGCTCAATATTCCAGAGGAGAGAAAAAAAAAGCTCTGGCTTGACTTGTTTGATGACACAACAGACAGAAAGTTGTGCAAGAAGTTTGCCTTTCAGAGGGGTAGGGAGCTGCACTTCCCTGCGCAGAGAGCCAGGGCTAAATGGCACGGCTTATCCTTCAGGGTATGATTCCTACATCAGGCTTTGAGCCTCCATTAGGTCAGCCAGCTGTGAAAAGAAGGAGAAAATGCTTGGTGGGAAGGGGAAAGAAAAGCAAAGCACTGTGAACATGTATTTGTCTCCATATTTCTCCCAAATGAACACTACAATTTTATGTCTTTCAGGTAGGAAGGGAAATCTGTTAACAATTTAGTTTTGTGTGTCTTGTCTTGGTAAATTCTATTTTATTCCATGTAATGGTAGAATTTACAATAAACAGATCTTATATATATTTTTAATGAATTTCAGGTCACCTTCTTGGTCTCAGCTTTAAATTTTCCAGCCAATTTAAACTAAATTCAAAGAAAAACAATATTATTGCTATTAGTAAAAGGAACACAAACAAAATTGCATCTCTGGAACAAATATATCCAAATATATTCCTTCTTGGCTTGTTTAAAAGCTATTTGAGCTTTAAAAGGTGTGAATGGAGTGAAGTTTTTATTAAGATCAGCTGCAGAAAGACAGAAAATTACTGTAAGAGCCTAATGTTCATGAGACTACAATTCTATGAAAGACTGGATCAGCGGACAAGGGAAGAGCAAATGATGGGCTCTACTTAGACTTTTGTAAGGCCTTTGATAAGGTCCCCCACAGCATTCTTACTTCCAAATTGGCAAGATAGGGTCTTGATTAATGGAATATCAGATTGATCAGGAATTGTGTGCAGGGGCAAATTCAAAGAGCTGCAGTCAATGGCTCCATGTCCAAATGGAGATCAGTGGTGCTCCTTACGGGTCAATACTGTGTCCAGAATTGTTTAGTATGTTAATCAATGGTCTACAGAGTGGGATCAAGAGCACCCTCAGCAAGTTTGCAGATGACAGCAAGCTGAGTGGTGCAGTGGATACTCTGTCATCTGAAACCTCAACAGGCTCAAAAAGGGGGCCCATGCAAAATTCATGAACTTCAACAAAGCCATGTACAAGGTGCTGCACCTGGTTCAGGGCAATCCCCAGTGACAATATTGCTGGGAGATGGATTTGAGGGTATTGATGGGTGAAAATCTGGACATGAGTCAGAAATGGGCACTTGCAGCCCAGAAAGCCAACCATATCCTGGTCTGCATTACAAAAAGATGTCCAGCAGGTCACAGGAGGTGATTCCTCCTCTCTATTCTGTTCTTCTGAGGTCCCATCTGAAGTAGTGCTCAGTTCTGGGGTCCCCAGTACAAACAACACATGGATCTGTTAGAGCAGATCCAGATGAGAGCTGTAAAAATATCAGAGGGCTGAAGCACCTCTGTGTTAAAGACAGGTTGAGAGAGTTGGGGTTGTTCAGACTAAAGAATGCTCTGGGGAGACCTTAGAGCAGCCTTTAATATTATGAGGGCTCATAAGAAAGATAAAGAAAGACTTTTAACCAAGCTCTCTAGAGGCAGAATGAGGCAAAAAGGTATTCAATCTAAGGAGGGTATTTTGAGGCTGGGCATAAAGAAGAAATGCTTTACTGTGAGGGTGGTGAGACGCAGGAATAGTTGCCCTGAGAAGTTGTTCAAGGGCATGTGTTAAGAACCCATCCCTGGAAGTGTTTAAGGGCAGGTTGGGTGGGGTTTTGAGCAGCCTGATCTAGTGAAAGGTGTCCCTGCCCACGGCAGGGGAGTTGGAACAAGATTACCTGTAAGGTCTCTTCCAACCCAAACCAGCTGTGATTGTGGTAAAAATGCAGCTCGTTAACTTAAGAAGGCAGCTTTTGTTCATCAGTGAAGATTTTGCTCAAGGAACAGGCAATTAAAGTCAGTGCAATATCTGAGTACAAAAAATTTACTGCAGGAATTGGTCATTTTTGTCTCTATGTCCTTGAATCAATTAGAAAGGTTGTTGCAGGTTCAAAAGTTAGTCACTTGATTTCTTCGCAAGATAATAAATCCGTTCAATATTGTGACTTGATGTCAAATAACAAGGGTTATATATTCTCATCAAGTTGAAGAGGTTTGAAGTTGTAATAATTTACAAATAATCTTTCCAAATTTTCTAGAAATTATATCAAGATTTATCACTTATAGTTCCAAGCAAAATGGAATTCCTTCCACTGCTGGACATAATTTATTATCCACAGAGGTCTGCAAATACTGAGGAAAAATCTTAAAAATAAAAAATGTGCTTGTACTTCTTGAGGTTTAAAACCTCAAGAATTACCAGAAGTAGGGTAAAAAGCAAAAATAACCAATGGAATTTAAAATGTTTGACTTTCTTTACCCATACTTTCTTAGATTTTTCTCTCCTAGTTTATGTGAATGATTATTTTTAATTTCTTTATTTTGTTTTGTCTTTAAATAAAAAAGATTTTGGACTCTTTTTTATAAGTGTGTTGTCTTTCTGATCTCACCAGTTTTGCAAGAATGCATCATTGGAACCATATATACTACTCATTGTATAAAGGAACATTTATAAAAGAGAAATCAAAACTATTTCTCTTTTGCCACTCCTGGAGAAAAAAAGCTTAAATATCCACCAAAGGCATAGCACATACCTGAAAGACTTCTTTGTCAGAACACTGACTGTTTCTAAAGGCAAGTTCTTAAGAAAAAGAAATTTGCAACTTAACATTGTTCAGAAGGGTAAAAACAGAGGTAGAAAAAAAAAGTAAAAAGTAATTTTGAAAGGGACAGATTACACAAAGAGTGGTCTGTTATTTCTTGCTGTATCTGTGATCATTGAGGCAGTTTTTGCTTCTTGTTTTTGGTCAAGATTTCAATCAGCTATTTTTTATTTTATATATCATACACCAATTATAATAAGCTCCAGATCTCTGACTTGGCAATAGTTTTCTTAAAAAAACCAACATAAACAAAAGACAATACCATTGCAAGATACTAAGTAAGTCTGGTGTGATTTAGATCTAGCTACTCTACTGCTGTCTGGAGAACAACCACTATGTTTTCTATTCTGAATTCTTTGTAATCAGGAAACCTTGCCTGAACACTTCTTTAAAATGTACTTTTACATTTACTTTAACATACAGTTTTATATTAGCTACTCTCTGCAACAGATTCTAACAACAATGATGATGGTCAAAGGCTTTGACTGAGGCCAACCTGTATTTAGCTTTAATTATATAGAAAATTAGCATATTGTTGATTAATCCCTGTTATGCTAATACTGAGAACAGAAGAGCGTTGGAGAGTGTTTACGCTACTGCTAAAAGGTAAAAAACCAGCCAGGATTGAAATGAACCATCAGGTCAAAAAGAAAAGACCTGGTCTTTTGTTTTTACGTTCAACCATAAGGGTTTTTTCTTTCTGCCAGGTTGCATTACAGCTTACAGGCATCTAAGTGCTGTTTTGTTTTACTCTTGTAGCTCTCTCTGCTTGAGTAATAAAACACAAAGAAAACCAGATTGGTTTATGGATTAATTTTATGAGACACTGAGCTTGCTACAGAAGATGGTGGGAAGAGG
Source organism: Loriotus luctuosus (assembly GCA_035582745.1). Taxonomy (NCBI): domain Eukaryota; kingdom Metazoa; phylum Chordata; class Aves; order Passeriformes; family Thraupidae; genus Loriotus; species Loriotus luctuosus. Next base: position 10,378,405 of record JAWWEY010000055.1, read on the forward strand.
ACACAGCTTTTCTAGTGTTTATCAATATGAGCTGAGGGAGGACATTAGATGTTAAAATACCTGTGAAAAAATGAGGGTTCTGGGCACATCAGTAAAGATATGGAGAATAGTCAGTATTTGATCCTAAAATTGTATTATGAAAGGTCTTATAACAAAAAATCAGTTGTGGCATAGGGCTTGTTTTTCCTTGCCTTTTTAGTTTCCTTTTCTGTAGCACATCAGTGCCACTAGGAAGCTCAAAGCAGCCTAGCAACAGTTAGTACACAATGTATGTGTGGCAGAAGCAACACATTCCAGTTGTTATGATTTCTGGGATGAGGCCACGAGAAAGAAAATATGCCCAGATCACTGCTGAGTGAGTATGAAGTGGCTATTCACAGCTTGGAATGTCAAAAGAGCCAGAATAACCTCTGCAGTCTTGTCAGCTGCTTTATAATAAGGTAAAAAATTCTATATCAGCACCTTTTCCTTGCCCCAATCACCCTACCATTATCTCCTACTGAAGGAGCAGCACAGTAATTCAAGCAAACTTTTAGACTTTAGCATATATTTGCATATGATGAATTAGAAATTGTAAAGATTAAGGATTAGCTTTGACTGAAGCTATGGAAGCTATGAAGCTGCAGATACTGTGAAGCACAGCATTCCTCCACAGGAGAAGAAGCCCTTGGACAGGCTTTGGAAGTGCAGAGATATTTGGAGTTTCTGAGCATATCCCTAACTAGCAGAACTGTAAAGAGCAGAGAGGAGAAAGTCCCTGCCTCTCTTTCAAAGAAGATTTTCTGTTTGGCAACCTGCTCAGAGGCAGACACAGCAGTGTGAAGTAGCTGGAGGGGGATGTGAGCAGAGAGGCAGGAAGACCCAACCTTTCAGTCACCTACACAATACATGATCACCAGGTGTAGGTGCAATTCCCCAGATGCCTGAAAACTTCTTCACTCGGTCCTCTGAAAAATGCCCAGATGAGCTCTACTGCTTACACCTTGATGAGGTTAAGGGGACTTAATAAGTCAGCTTTTGGTCTTGCTCTGCTGGAAGAATCATCAGGAGAATCATTCTCATCACCCCACCTTAATACTTACCTGGAAAGGGTGAGGCAAAAAGGCAGTTGGAGTCAGAGAGAGAAAGAAGGCCCTTTCATTGCATTGCCCCAGACCTGTTAGCAGGATTAGTAATCAGTAATAACCCAAGAAAAGCACATGGAAGAAGAATACAGACATAGGAAAAATAACTTAAAGAATAGCCTCCCAAGAGATATTAGATTCAAATTCCCTGTGCAATAGAATATAAATATACTGAGATTAAAGACTTACAGTAGTAAGGATCAAACACCAAGGTTTATAACACACTTTTGGCAGAGGAATGTAAAAACAAATCAATGCCTGGTGGCCTACAGATGCCTAGCAGGATGGTCCTATCTTCCAATGAAATCAGGATAAGTCAGAAACCTCTGAAAATCCCATTAAGTGCTTTGGTAGTAACTCTGTGTGTATACATAGCATCTGAAAATCTCTCAGCTAAATCATCAATCAAAAACCACAAGATAGCAGACTAAAAATTATTACCGTTCTCACCACAGTTTCTATTTCATCCAGGAAAAATAAAAAATCAGAAATATGAAAAATAAAACATTACCATTTTAAGAGTTTGTAATGACTCAAAGAATTTCACATCTGTGTTTTAGAAAAAAAAATTATGTACTATATCCCCAAAAGCAAATGAAATACAAAATGGATATACAAAAGCATTGAAGTACTTTCAATATTTTTACAAGTCTGCTTAGGGTTCATTAAACTTAGCTTACATGACAAAGTTAAATAGAAACTAATTGTGACCCTAGTTATTATTAGAAAAAGAGTAGGGCCGTTTTTTTTCTGTTATGAGTGGCAAATATCAACACAGATGTCACTGGTCTTTCCTATCTGTGTCATAAACAGCCTCCCCACACAGTTACTGGATACACTGTTTGATGCTGGGCTCAGTCATTTACCCTTCAAAATTCCCAGCCCCAAATAAAAGCACACCACTTGCATCATAGGATCAGTGACTCATGCCATAAAATCAGCTTCCTCTTTATTTGGACATTGAACAACTGGCTTGACCCAAGATGTAACAACTGTTGCAAAAGAGAAAAAAAAAAAAAACCCAGCCTTTTCCCTTAAGTAAAAAGAGAGCTGGTAATAACAGACGTCAGCTTAAGTGGATTAACAGGGTCACAGAACCATTTACATTTTGTTTGGTGTGTGAGTTTTTGAAGTTCTGTGTAGCTTTTAAAGAAATGCAATTATTGTACTAGCAAAGGAGGAGACACAATCCCATCAACATTTACACAAACAATGGGTTTGTTAGCTAAGAGAGTTCAAAAACCTCACCCCTTTATGTTGGAAACTGAATTCCTGACTACAAATAAATTTGCTGTCAAAAGCAAAGGAAGCAAGCAATTTAGAATATGTTGCAGATGTAACAATCAATACTCATTTTAACCTCACCAGACACCAATGCTTCAGATATTCAAACTGATTTTGAATTACTGTTTGAATTACTGATTTTGAATTACTTATTTTGAAATTCCATTTTATTTTGACTTGTGAAGGTTGTCATTGATGCCAAATCAAATATCCCAGCTATTTCTCCCACTCCTCTCCCCAGACTTAGGTAATGCCCTGCATGTTTTATCTCTGCTCTTCAGCGTATCCATAAATATTCAGGAGACAAATTTCTCTTTTTCTGTTACCATTATAATTTTCCTTTGCTTACACCTTTACAATCCCATTACCTCCACACACATCCTCAAACACAGCTGTGCAATGTTACTGAGGATAATGACCATGACATGCCAACTTATATAAAAAAGCATCTTATTTATGAAAAGGCAGAAATGTAAATCACACTCCTTTGGAAAACAAAAAGAAACTCAAAAAACCCCTGAAATTATCATCTCAAAGAGTTAAGGATACACAAATCTAATCCCAATGAAAGACAATTATAGGGCTGGACCACCGCTTCAATGAAGACAGGCTGAGAGAGTTGAGCTCGTTCAGCCTGGAGAAGGCTCCAGGGAGACCTTGGAGCATCTTCCAGTGTCTAAAGGGGGCCACAAGAGAGCTAGAGAGGGACTTTTTACAAGGGCATGTGGTGACAGGAGAAGGGGGAGTGGCTTCAAACTGCAAGACAGCATGTTCAGACTAAAACTAAGGAACAAATTCTTCACTGTGAGAGTGGGAAGACAATTGAACAGGTTGCCCTGAGAAGTTGTGGATAGGCCAGGTTGGACAGGACTTCAAACAGACTGGTCTAGTGGCAGCTGTCCCTGCTCATTGCAGAGGTTTGGAACTAGGTCTTTAAGGTCCTTTCTAACCCAACCATTTTATGAATACACGGTTCTAGTAATGTCAAGTATTATATAGTTTATTCATATCAAGCCAATGCATTCAAAGTATGCTCAGAAGCATACAATGCTGCAGAAGGATAGTATCAAGAGACAAAGTTTTGTTCTCTATAAAAAGGAAATAAGCACAGCTATAGGTTTAGCAGAATTAATAACCTATTTCTGGAAAAGAAGGGGGAACTCAGTAAAAATTAAATCCTTTGCAAAATAAAACAGGAACTGCTAATAACCTTTAAGATTTAAGTTATTGTTGTAATTTTTCATAGTGAATCAAACAGAATCTCCAAGCAGAAATGGGCTTTTAGCAATTGACAGACACCTTGCTGCCAAACATTTCAAAGAATGCACATGGTTGGGCATAGACGTGTATGATAAAACATCTTGAAATATTTTTACATCTCTACAAGACAGATAGGAATTAAGTGTGTAGAACTATAATTTTTCCACCCAAGGGCTGCCTGGTACAGAGAACTGTCTTTGTCAACAGAAAAATTCCAACTTGAAAGTTCAAACCCGTATCAGTGCTTGCTGCCAGCACTCAAAAGTGAGAAATGCAAGAGTTAGACACAGCACTGGACTAAGAGTATATTGTCAAACTACTCCTTTTTGTTCACCCCCAGCATTCCCAGCACTGAAGCCCAGACTGCCATGGAAACCTGTGCTGAGTCAGGCAGGGGAAAGCTGCTGGTCTGCTCTCACGGCCAGGGAACAGATCCCCTTCCCCTGCACCATCAGAAATCCAAATACATCCCTCTGTCTTTGATGCAATTCTTAGCCCTGTACCTGGGCTTGCTGAGAATTTTTGGCCTGCAAGATCTTAGATGCTATTTTTGTAGCCACAAGGTTCGAGAGGTGGCTTGCACAAAAGGGTACATTTTTTTTTTAAACTGTGGCCGTCTCCTAATATTTTATTATATCATGGCAGTGCTTTATCCAGAAGATTTTTTTAAAAAATTTCAAATATTATGTGAAATATGTCTGTTTCCACAGTCCCAACAGATCTCAAAGGTTCTAAAAATCATACCCAGACTTTATTAGGAGTAAACTGACATCATCCCACTGAACTTATACTCAGACCTGCCAATACAGGAGATACAACCCATCATCTGCAAATCTTATACATCCACTCATGAGCATGTAAAAAAACCTGCCACTACATGGCAGGAGAAGTGATTTAATTCTTTTTCCTATACGATTATGTGAAAGTTCCACAAATTACCTTCATTTTGATGTGAGGATTCCTACTTCTTTATAACAGATCTTTGTTCTGACATTCCCTTGCCAAAAGCTCAGTTTATGAGCTGTATGAAAAAAGTCCTTATTCTTTCATACTCAAAATACACAATGTCTATTGTCACAGCCTATGATTCTAAGCCACTCAGTGGAACCTGTTTATCTGTCTGTATATTAGATATATGAGAAAAAAATCCCTGTATGTTTTGATCCATTATACAAAGTCAGTGCATTACACTTAATAGTTATATAGATCTCAGTTCTGTAGTTGTGCTTTCATTCTCAGGATTTCTGTTGTGTTGGAATACAGCCACATACATGGCATGAAACATAAATTTTTCTAACTTAGCACACTATTTTTCTGGGAGGAGGTTTGAAAAATATTGTATCCATACCAGACCAGAGGGAAAATGTAGGCACCACTATAGACAGTACTTTCAATTAGTTGGAATTTGCCCAGGACCATAGGGCTAATTTCTCTGTTCTTGCTAATCACCAATTTGGCTAAGCACTAAGCCCTGCAATTTTGCAGGTCTTCAGATGTTGCAGAAGTGTTTTCACTTCTCAAGATCAGACCTTAAATAAATTATATGGTACTTAATAATAGCACATGATCAACTTTATGCCTCATCCAGCTTTATGGATCATCACCAAACTACCAGAAGAGAGTATCATCAATTTAATTACTAAGTTTGAAGAAGACTTACTTATTAATCCTCATTTTCAGAGCTCCTATATGTCTGCTTGCTCTGTGAGTTAATATCCTCAGGCATGTCATGCTAGCTTCTATAACTAAATCAGTCCTCTTAAGACAACAAAATGAAATGCTAGAAAAGTGATCCCTTTCCAAATGAAAAACTTTCTGGTCACACAAGTCAAGTCACAAGATTTTGCCCCCACTTTACACCTCTTATTTTTCTCTAAATTCCAGATAAATAGGAAATCCATATTCTTTCATGGCAGCATCATCATGGCAGCATCACTGCAGGGATGTACTTCTAGGACATATCATTTTCATCACACGTAAAATCAGCCACACAGCTCTGAGAGTCCATCTGCCCAATAATGTCTCCAGAAATGTCCACCTGTGCAAATAGCAGGGAAAGGAGAATCAGACCAAGCTGCTATGATATTTCATCTGTAATATTCTGTTTGCCTCAATCTACTTTCAGATTTATTTATAAATGCTCCTTCAATCTATCTGTTAATCCATAGAAATGTTTTGCAAACAAAACATCTTTTGGCAAAGAACGACACAGCCATAAAACCTGTTGCCTGAAGAATTGCTGCTTTCTGTTTGTTTTGAAATTCTCTACTCTGAGATGGTACTAGACAGGGACCATCTGATGAAGCTTGTACTGGAAAAAACACGGAGAGATCCCTATCTGCCTTCTCTATGGTGCTAATTATTTTGCTGATCTTTATCATAGTCGTAAACTTTCTCTTCTGTAGGTTGAGGAGTTCCAACCTGCTCAGCTGTGGCTTTTGTGAAAGTCGCTTGACACCTTCATTCAACCTTACTGCCTTGTTCCTTTTTTTTTTGTTTTGGGATACCAAGGTAAACACATTATGAAACAAGGAATTATGCACTAGCTTAATAATGGTTTTTTAGTTTATTTATTTTCCTAAAAACTCCTAAATAAAATAAATATTTTATTTACCATCTTGACCACTGACAGACTGTGAGCTCCTGTTTCCACAGAACTTTTGTAGCAGTGAGGTAAAAGAATTATAGAAGTAGTTCAATGTATTTTAAACCTGTGAGACTACTAGAAGTCACAATATGCTAAGCCATCCTAATAATAACTGTATGACTTTATAACAGAGATTTCATTGCTGAATTTATCTGTCATGCTTCAGAGATGGGCGAGAGACATTCAGCTGACAAAGGAGTTATCACCTACAGCAGCTCAGGTACTGGAGTACTCATACCTGGCTCTAGTCAGGTGTAGCCCTATAAAGAGGATAAGGTAGCATTAGAAATTCCCTATAAATACTGTCTGGTAAAAGATATTTTTCTATGATATATTTGTACAGTTATATGGAATCCCCATTTACAACTACCCTGGCTGTATTTTCTAAGAAAAGTACCAAGAGCTGGCTTCTACCTCTTTGCCTCAAGACATCTGAGGAAAACAACAGTGCTCTCAGGAGTTTGAAATTCAAAAGTGTTCATTGTCTGTTGAAGAAAAAGCTCAGCCAAAAACTGGGAGAGAGGCATAGGAACTCAATCTAAAAGCTTCCACATTAACAAGACAGAGGATGTCTTGATGTGACTAATTTCATGGATGTTGCAGGACTGTGCTGGTAGTTCCTATGTGCTACAAATACTGTTTTCTTTTTTAGCAGAAAAATTTTTTACAGAAACTTTTTATACCTGAATTCAGAATCCATTGAACCAAACTGAAGCCACAGTGCCACAATCTCCCATTCTATGCTCATATATCTTTTTCCTAGACAACAAAGACATACATTTATGTCATTTTTCAGAGATGTTGGTCTTTTCCTTTCTTATATGAATTAGAATTGAGGACAAAGATAGACACTTGCTCTTGCTGTAAGGGAGAATGGAGATGATTCCTGCACTATTTGAATATCTCACTACCCTGCTTTTAGTTCTTATAGCCCCTCCAAAGCTCCAAAAAGAGCTTTTGGCAGGAATTACTGTTCTTCCCATGCACAGGGTGTGCAATATTATCACTCCTCATTAGATTCTATTGATTCACTTTGGTTTAAAAGGAACTGAGGATGGATACTGATCACTTTAAAAGAGATCAGTGACATACTTTTTACTTTCATAGCTAAGAGTGTAACTATTATAGTCAATAGTGTAAAGACTTTTATTCAGGGGCTGAGAATATAGTCCTGAGAAAATGAAATATGAACAGGCAAAAATGTAGACTTTTTTTCCAAAGGAGGAAGGAGTTCTGAGTACTGTAAAAATAAAATAGCTGCATAGAGCAATTTACATTGGCTTAATAAAGCCAGCATTTAAATTGAGGGTGAATGCTTTTAAAGTACTGTAAGAAAGAGCAAGAATGCCAGTTGGATAACTGATTTTATCTGGAAAACCAGAATAAGGTGTAGTTTGAAGAGAAGACCAAAGAGAGAGACTTATAGAAATTGTATGGTGTGCTGGCTACCAGCACAGGATGTTGCCATCAAGGCAACCAAAGTCAAAGACACAGTGCAATTACTTAAAAACACAAATGCATCCAGCATGTTCCTTCTTGGCATTCAGAGCTGTCTCTAACCCTGTAACTCATGCTGGAAGTGAACTCCTATTAGCAGGAAAAATAGAGGGAGAAAAACCATAGCAAGCTTTGCAAATCTGAATGTCTTTATCTTCATTAGTGAATCTTGTCAGCCTTGCAAATTTATTCCAGTGCATGAATGATTGAGCAAACATTACAGTAAACAAAGTGGGAAGAGAAGCACACAATATTGCAGAAAGAGTGGTTGACTGCTTAAGAGAGATGGCTTTGTTCCCCTGTCACATAAAATGTCAGTGGAAAGGTCTCTTGCATTGAGGAATAATTATTTTTTCCACAATAACTTTTAGATCAGTATGATCATAGAACAAAGGGCCTGGAGGATTCACCCTGCCAAGCTACTCCAATGTCCTGTGTCTTCTATAGGACACAGACCTTGGGATATTTATTTAATCACTATGTGCAAAGCCCTAACACCAGGACTACAATTTTAATCTCACGACATATTGAAACAAGAACAGATTTTTATTCTTTATAAGGTTTACGATTGAGTTGATTGCATTTACAGATAAACAAACATCAGAGAATGAGTCATACAATCTTCAAGCAATGATACTATACTGATCAGCATATACATGATAATAAGAATACAGGCTGCATCTTTACCTACTTTTTTCTGAAATTACAATAAGCATTGGGATCTTGGTCCAGCAGTCATTCAAGCTGGCACATGTAGCACCAGCAAATTTTGTCTGTGATAGTTTGTACTAAAAGACATTTGCCTGGTTAGACTGCTGTCAGCATTATCATTCATTTGCTGTTTATCCCAGATCTGTTTGCAAACACTGCTGAAAAAGTCAGCAAGGTTTAAAACAACATGTATTCTTGTAATAAAATAAAATAATTCATCATGGTAAGTATTTTTTTCATGTCTAATTGGCATGCCTTCAAGGACTTTAAGATCTTGCTAGTGCAGTTAAATAACTGAAGGTTTGGTCTTTAACAACTCTTTTCCTGCTCTGGGAGGCACTTAAATATTGTGAGCCCTCCACTGACTTCAGGAAGATTGCTGGAGTTACTAATCACAAGTCAAATTTTTATTATGGCATCTGTCATTAGATAATGACAGTATCTGCAGGAAGGACCAAATTTTCTGCAATGGTTGTAAATAAATTGAACACAGACTTGAAGGAAATTCAACTGGCCCTTGGTAAACTGGAGCATCCTTAGGATGCCAGTGCTGTAGGTGATGCAGTTACTTGTGAGTATTTTGGCCAAAAGGAGGCATGCAATTTGTGAAGTTTCAGGTACACATATTATCCTGCCATATTTCCCTGTTTCAGGTTCCACATAGCCTCCTTTTCACTTCCTTATTTTCTCTGCCTTGGAAGAGTTCTTGTACAGTAGGACATATGAACATTTGTTTTTTTCCAAAGGCTCAAAAAATGCCACATTCACTTCCAAACCTATGTCTCTTCTCAGACAGCAGTGCACTGCAGTGCTGCCAAATCTAAACTTGTGGGCTAGTTTCCTTGTTTAACAAAGGTAATCTGAAACCCTGTAAATCTTGCATAAAGCTAACATCTGCATTTATTCAGTTGAAAATTATATGCACAAGGTTAGCTCCTAGCTGGTGTAAACAAGGACAGCTTCTCTGAAGCTGCTGGGGATTGCATCCACTTACACAATCTAAACATATGGTATATATTCATCAGTTCACCTCCCTAACACAAAGTTGGCCAGATTGCCAGTGAGGTATTCATTCATGGAGTACTCATACATAGTCTTGTGCTATGAACATCTTAAATTCAAACACATATTTAAAAATGACTCTCAGAAAATTTAACTATCTGCTGCAGCTGCTTTTTTGTGTAGATTGTGCAACTCTGTTGGCTCTTTCTCTCCTTCTTCATGCCCACTTGGTCTTGGATTCAGAAATCCCCCACTGTTGTTTGTATATGAAAGAGAAAATCTTGTTTTCCCCTGCCTCACACACTGTCCTAAGCTTTGCTTCACAGACAGTAGCCATGACCAGAATTGATCAAAGTTTGACACCTACATCCTGCCTTAAAGTCAAGCAAGAGCAAACAGGACTAGAAAATAGGATGGACAGAGGGGATTAAATGGCAGACTTGACTACATAAAAGGGAGTTGCAAAACCATGGGCAGATAATTCCTTCTGAACACAGTGGAAGGACAAGGGGTGATCAAGGAAAGGATGGACCAAAACTGCAATAAGGAAACTCCAGTTTAGACAAGAGGAAAAAATCTTTGCTACAAGGGTGCCCATGAGCACCTCTCTGAGCAGGCTGCCAGGTGAGTGAACATCACTCCTTGGAGATTTTCAAGAGCTGATGGGATAAGGTGCAAAGTGATCCTACTTTGAGGCTGGATTTAACTCTGGAGTTAGCTCCACGTTTAATGGGGATTGAATGAGACTAAACCGTTGCAAACCTAAATCACGCCACAACTCTGCACTTTAGTTAAATTCACTTTTTATGTGACAAAAGTTGTCAACAAGATAATTCCAGTGACTGCAGGTGAGTAGTATTATACTAACATGAATAAAATTTACAAAGTAACCCATGCACTCCTTTATGACAGATTATTTTATGCATGATATATTATAATTTAGTATGATACAATGATATAATATATAGTATAATTTTATAATTTAAGCAATCTCCAGCAGATACAAATATTTACATGATGCTCTGATAGAACTTACAACTTAGGCAGACATGAAGAAAGAAAAAAAAACACTTTCAGCTGTTTCCTATAGAGTACAAGTTTACTCTATAGAGCAACAGCTTTGATAGCTTTGGAGATTTTGTTTCACACTCAGAGAGAAATTTCTAAAGAAAATGTTGACCTTAAAGAAAAGGGGCATGAAACAGTATTGAAAGAATTGAACATTTT
>JAWWEY010000055.1:10389256-10419660 GCA_035582745.1 Loriotus luctuosus
TGGAGATTTTCAAGAGCTGATGGGATAAGGTGCAAAGTGATCCTACTTTGAGGCAGGATTTAACTCTGGAGTTAGCTCCACGTTTAATGGGGATTGAATGAGACTAAACCGTTGCAAACCTAAATCATGCCACAACTCTGCACTTTAGTTAAATTCACTTTTTATGTGACAAAAGTTGTCGTCAAGATAATTCCAGTGACTGCAGGTGAGTAGTATTATACTAACATGAATAAAATTTACAAAGCAACCCATGCACTCCTTTATGACAGATTATATTATGCATGATATATTATAATTTAGTATGATACAATGATATAATATATAGTATAATTTTTTAATTTAAGCAATCCCCAGCAGATACAAATATTTACATGATGCTCTGATAAAAGCTACAACTTAGGCAGACATGAAGAAATAAAAAACACTTTCAGCTGTTTTCTATAGAGTACAAGTTTACTAATGTAGAGCAACAGTGTTGATAGCTTTGGAGATTTTGTTTCACCCTCAGAGAGAAATTTCTAAAGAAAATGTTGACCTTAAAGAAAAGGGGCATGAAACAGTATTGAGAGAATTGAACATTTTAGTGTCTGGGATTCTCTGTATATTTTAAATACCAAAGAATTTGAAATTCTTTTGATTACAGATTACAAAATGAAAGTTTTATTGGTCATTTGATCTTGATGTGCTTCTCAGATCTGCAAATGCTAATAAAACATACTTTAATTCTAATTCTCTGAAGCTTGTGATGATAACTAGATATTATGTTCGTGATTTTTTTCAGAAAGTGAACTTTAACTCTGAATTCCCTTTGATGCTGTTATTTACAGTTTATTTTTTACTAATAACAGCTAAGATGATATAGCCTCTAAAGGGAATCTAAGTGATAAAAAATACCCAAACCCAAATTTGTTTGATTCCCTCATACTAAAACATCCCATATAAAAATGGCTTTTGTTTAGACTGTGTGCGGGTGGGGGGAGCTGCTCACTGAAAGCAGATGATCTGTATACAAATTCTCTGTTTCTGTGCCATAAAAATTATTAACTCCATTTATGGAAATCACATGTATCTCATGTATTACAATTGTATATAGGGAACATAAAAACCCCCTTAAAAGTTAAATCACTCTCTTTTGATTGTGACTTACATCACCCTGCACCTGTGTAAACCACCAAACAAGGTGTGAAGTAGTCAGCAGAGATTTCAAAATACCTCCTCATTAACAAAGATGCTTTAAAAGATTGTTGTCCAAAAGTAGTTTCTATGATAAGAATATAAAATTAGCATCTTTAAATATTTACAAAGTGACATGTATTTTAAAACCACCTAGGAAATCAACATCCTCCCTAAGATGCAAATAGCCTGACAAACTATTCAGAATGAAAAATGTATTCAACAACTTGAGCATAATTTTCTTTTCAAGCACCTTTTGTGAATAGACTTGATTTTTGACAATGGCTTCATTATTCAAAAATATTTTAACGAGTCATCACCCAAAGATGAAGATAAGCATGAATGAGGCTGTTTGAGATGGCTCACAAATATCTATTTGCACTTTAAAAGATTTGGGGATTTTTGCATATCAGAATTGTTCTTTGAATGCTTGCAGACAGAGTCTGAAATGTGATAGAAAATACTCTCAATATTTTCCTGCAGTGACCCCTTTCAAGTTTAGCCAGGTTGCTAACTTCATGCCTTCTCTGGATTTGAAAAGACATCTCACACAAATACAGCAAATGTGGGACACTGTCTCTGACAAAGTAGATTTGTATGACATCAAAAACACAGGTATGCTCTGGTGATGTTGCTGATGGCTTCTTAAAAACTTTTCAGTTTTCCTTGAGTCATAATGGATTGGCTTTCAAAAAACACCTAAAATAAATAGAGCATTAGGTGAAAAGGCATTGAGAGACAGATCCTTTCTGTAAAGATTCCCATGCAAGTAGAAAAGCTGGAGAAAACATGTAGTGAGGGAGTCTCCTTGTCTCTTTTTCTGTGGGAAGTAAAGTTAAGGCACATAGGAAGGGAGGTGAAGTTGTGACACACAGGAATTAACCATCAGGATCACAGAAGAAATTTAAGAGTTGTACATTTGTATCAGGGCTTTGCAGGGGTGTGGGTTGGGGAAAAGTTTGTTTATTTGTTTGTTTGCTTGCTTTTAGTCCAAAACCACAACAGTGAATAGAAGATATTAAGAAGTATCTTCATAGTGTCTTTTTATTTTTTTTACCAGACCCAGACTGAATAAAACCAGTTCCATCAACCAGGTAGAAACAGGAGAATGGGACACCTGGGTACAAGTCTGAAGCCTGTAGAAGGCTGCAGCTTGCCTTTAGATCAATGGCACAGAAGAGACTGAAGGAAAGTGTATCTGCTGGCTTATGGAAGCCAGTGACTCTTGGAAGTGATGAAAAATATTTTCTTCTAAGAAAGTAGGAACAGCTCTTTCATACATGAAAGTTTCATACATGAAACTGCCAGTTTCCAAGACAATTTTAATAAAATGCCTAAAAGAACATTTCACAAAGCAGTTGTTGGTTTAAAGGTAGTAGGAAAAAACCTTGAAATGTGTACTGGAAAAACACTGAAACCTGTAGATAATTTGTGGTCCCAGGATGCACAATGTTTCTGATAGAGAAATTAAAACTACAGAATACATTTTATTACAATTATTACCATTAAAAGATAATGTAAACCTGCTAGCAGTATAAAGGAGATTACCTGGCAGAAATCTCCCTGCTCCCAAACAGGTTCAAACAATAGTGGACACCCATCTCCAGCTGAATTCCATTTGCCATTTATTACTTATAATCTTCAAGTATGTAGATAAAAATGAGAATTACAGCAGTATCAACAAAGATCACAAAAAAAATACAGGAAGAATTTTGGAGGAGCAGCTGCTGGTACGTATGACAAATTAAAATCATACAGTTTTGTTCAGGCAGGTATGCAAATCCACACAAGCAGCTCCACTAGTCATTCCACAAGTGGAGAAAGGACAGCCCTCCCAAAATCAGCCAGTCATGGAGCTGTATGATTTCAACCTGTTCCAAATAAAGATACCAGCTCGAATGCTGGAATTTATCTGGGCTCTAATCCATCATTCCAAGTATTTGTTATCTGATGAAATTTACAAAACTCCTGTCATTTTCCCTATAGCAGAAGGGAGAAAGAATTTAAAAAATCCGAGGTTGCAGATGCAGAATTTAATTGATATGATTTTCATCTCTAACAGCAGGGATTCCATTATTGACACTGAGATATTACTGCCTTTGGGAGTATATTGAGTTCTTAAAAAAAATATACAGGTGTTAACACAAATTATTTGTAAGTTCATAACTCAGTGAATTTACTGGCTTGATCAGAATAATATTTTTCAAGCCAGATGCAGTTCTGGCTTTTCAACTCTTAATGTTCATGCGGTGATGAAATGGATTGAAATTCAAAGCACATAAATCATTCCCTTACAGGATTCTTTGATAGTAATTAATAGGTCTTCATAAAACTGCACAGATGACAAAATGACCAAATTCAGTTTTCTACATTTCAACTACCAGTTTCTGCAAATAACAGATTACTGCTGGATCTCTGTACATTTCTGGTATAAACCAGTGGAAAAAAAAAAGAATTGACAAGCTGGAGAATACTCAAAACATATCTGAAAGCAATTTGTATTCTGCTTGTCACATTGTTTTTCCTTATAGCTGTCAGTAAAAGCGATTTAAAGGTAGTGATCATGTGATATAGTACATTATTCCAGGAAACAGGACAATGAAACACATCCTTTGTGATGCTAAATAATATTAAATCAGAAAATTCTGTTCTGAGAGACTCAGAATTGAAAAGATGCATTGGTGATTGGGTGGATGAGGATGACACAAGAAAATCCTGGTCTAGAGAGACTTTTAATACCTGACAGAAGAGTCACAGGGTGAGATGTTGACAATCCCTGCACAGGACACCCAGTGTGTACAGCCCTGAGTCCCTCTCTGTTCAAGAGCACAATGCAGCTTGCATGGTAACACTCTTTGAGGGTTCTGAAAACTCCACTTAGTGTGTATTTTTTGTTTGTTTCTTGTTACAGAATGAAGATTTTCTATTTTTCTGGGAAACAATCCAACACTCATCACCATTAGCAGAAGCCATTACACTATATTTTAGGATCTAACGTCTACTCTGAATTTTTTGGTGGAGAGTAGAGAAAAGACAATTATTTTCCATCCCAAAGGTTTCTCAGATCCATATTTAATAGGGCACATTTCTGTATTCCTCCCATTCTCACAACTTACATCACTCATAAAAAATGTTAGAGGCTCAGGATTAAGTACTTTACCTTTTTTTTTTTACTCACAGCAGGAACTTAAGGATTTGTGTCCTTAGTCTTACACATGTTCTAAGTCTTTAACTTCCATTTTCCTGGAGGGCATGAACAAGTGCTTATTGCTAACCCTGCCTTGGTACACTTCCTGAACTGTGTCCATAGGTAGAAACACAAACTTTTGGCTTTCTTGTCTTAGGTGGTAATTTCCAAACTGCAAAAGCAGTACTTTGCCTCTTCTTTGGTCTCCTCTTGCATCTTCTGATTATCTAGGAAAAGAGCACAGTGAACCCCTGTCCCAGTAACTTCTTTAAAGTATTCCTAATTAAAGAAGCATTCATATTTTTTTTTACTTCATTGGTTCATGAGTGTGGATAATTACTATTTCCTATAACGTATGTGTGTATATTGAGATGCATTTTCTAGTCTAAGTGCATGAATAATGCCCTCTTATGGCAAAATTTAGAGACTTCCAAAAATTTATTTAGTCTAAGATCATTTACAGGCTAAATTGATGTCCAGGAAAACAAACAAACAAACAAACAAAAAACCAACCAACCAACAACAAAAAACCCAAAACAACACTTATCCTGGAAAGAAAAAAAAATATAACAAAAATTATGCTGTGCATAATACTACAGTCATAATGTGTTACACTAACTTTTCCATCTTTATGCTTCCTCCCATTCTCTAATATTTGAGAGGACAAACCTGTCTTAAAAGCAGTTTTTAAACTGCTGATAAGGAACCCATTTTTGGAACATTTTAATGAGTGGTATCTTGAAGCTGCTAAATTAAATTGAATATACATAAAGCAAAGAGCAAGCATGTATTAAACATATATTTATTGATATTGGCAACAAAGGGTTTAACTGATTTCTGGAAGTGTTTTTAATATAAGTAAAGTGCAAGGAATAAATAGGCAAGAGTCATTGAAGTATTACTGAGAATGTTTATCTCCAATTTCACAATACTTTGGAAATACATTAAGATAAATTTGAAGTAGTACAAGTAAGTGTTTTAAATGTTAGCAATGGCAAAATGCCATATAATAAAGTTTTTAATAAATATTTTGTATCAATACAGTGTTTGTCTTTTGACTTCTTTTTACTCCTATTGACTTTGAATAATGGGCAATAAATAAATTGATTTTAAGTTAAAAAAAGGTGTTACTTTAGAGAAGATATTGTGTACTGGCTGCCAGACTATATATTTTAATATTTTTTAGTCTTTTTGGCTTAAAACAAACTACTGCTAATAGATTCAAATAAAGATTCAATTAACAGATGTTCCAGAGACATTCATATGAAAAAGATAAATATTTATTGGAATGTTTATGTGCTCAAGAAAAAAAAATATAAGCACGGACTCACTTTAAATTGTAGTTCTCTCAATAAAAAGCCAAGAACCAATTTAAAGCAATGGAAACTTTTCAGTATGTGATACTGTATTTTGGGTGCATTGAGTGCTTCTTTCAATCCTGTGCTAACTTTGAGCAGGCAACTAATAAAACAATAGCAATAAAGTGTATTTCCAATCCATAACAGCCAATAAATGCATAGGTCAGAGTCTATGACTGCTTCTAAGCACTTTTTTAACTAATATAATTTGATTCTAAGCGGATGATTTAATGTTATTTTAAATTAACCCATATCCTGGTTGTCCTGAGGCCCAAAAGCCATACAAAGAACTCAGCAGACTCCCTTAAACCCCACTGAACACACATTGCCTTCATCAGCTTCTACCATCCAGCCAAGAGTTTGCTCAGACTTTTTATGCAACACATTCTAATGAACAGTGTTCATACCATGGGGTAGCTTCAAGAAAGGTTTTAGTGACTGAAGCATGACAACTTAATACACTGCAAAAAGTGTCTTTTAGAGCCTCTCAAAACATCCATTGCACTGACAGTGAAAAAAGGAAAACAGAGCTCCTGTCCCCATGGAATCAGGAGCATTTGGAGGCACCTGTGACAAAGGTTTCTACCTGAGCACAGGCCATACTTCCTGAGACTTCACACAGTCAAGAACACAGCACTGAACACAATCAAAAGCACAGCTTCAATGTTATCTTCTTTAGGAGCTTAGTAGTGCAGTGGTATCGGTGTAACAAAGGACAAAAATGTCAGCATTGCACCTAAAACATCAGCACAAGCCCAGCTGTACCACGCTGATCCCAAAGCCAAACCTTTCCCCACAGCAGAAAACATGACAGTCTTTTTGAGAAATGGGGATCAGACTGCTGGAAGCAAGAATGCATTCCTTAGTGCTGCGGTAAAGAACTACAGCTTGAATTCTATAGCATCTCAGTGTTTTCGACTTTGGGGAAGTTAAAGTGTATATTAGATTTACACTAAAACAGCCAATGCTTCTTTGGTTTCCTCAAGAAAATGGAAGAATGGTCACACTGGGTTACTTGAGAGATCTGGTTTAAAATCCCAGCTTCACTGAGAGATAGGGCATAAGGCAAAAGGATCAGGCTTGATTTGTAGGAGAGGAGATCTCTCTGAGGCTGTTTCCATCCCTCAGCATTCTCTGGTCCCATATGCACAGACCCTTGACATCTTCAGGGAACAGCAGGATTATTCAGATTGCTTCAGTCAATGCTCTGCTTCGTATGTATGCTTCACATTACAAACTTTTTAAGTAGTTTTGTTCTTCTTTCATCTGGAGACACAAGTTCTTTTATGGCTTCTGCATGGCAAAAACTTCCTTAGGGAGAGTAAATGGGACAAGTGTCCAAGAGGACATGCTTATGGAAGGAATAGGCATACACAGATTAGTCCTTCTGTTCCTCTTCTAAAGGAACAGCCTGCATATTGTTTATATGTAGTCAGCAATTAGATGGTGAATACCATCAGTAAAGCTTAGTCTGTGCTTACAGAGAAAAAAACAAATTGATGACTGTAAGGTATGCAGTCATTATTCTTGATCTGAAGATGAAGGATGGTGGGAAATAGGACTGTGCTGGTATATTACCTGGGACCAGACTGGTTTTCTATAATCAGGCTTGTAGGAGTGTAAAAAACCATAAGCTTTCTTTTATTTTTTTATTTATTAAAAAAAAAGAGCAGTAATTCACACAAGGCTCTACAAATACTGAACTAGCTTAATCAATGACAAGAAGATACCTTACCAAAACTTCCTTCCAACAGAGTGAGAGGACTCTCTTGAGTGCTTTGAGCTCTGTAGATGTAGCAATAGATCAAGTAGCAGGTTGTAGAGGGGCATGTGCTGGAAATGACCATGACACTCAGGGCTATGTCACTGCCTCTTCTATCCTGCAGTAATCCCTTGCCTTCCCTCCCCTCCTATTTCTCTTTATCTGTTTGGATAAAAAGCTCCATAGCTGCTGCTGCTTTATTTCCCTGTGTGTTTATAGAGCTCCTTGCACCATATGACCTTCATTCCAAGTACTTCCAATGCACATATTACAAACTGTTGCCTCCTCTATGCATTTGTGCTTTTTTCTGTTTGCAGCTTGCTTGGCCTGAAACCATCCTTGGTGCATCAACAATTCTTTCCTTTCTTTCATTCAAGTCTTCATTATAAATATTCTTACTCATCTACTTGCAAAATAATGATTACTTGTTTGATTTCTTAAAAGCTCAAATGCAGCTTTGTGCAAGAGCAGTGACTCTGGTTCTATTACTGACCTCACTTAGTCATAGTGGCTAAAAAGTGGAAAATCTGACTACAACACAGTCTTTCTCCTACAAACAGCAATAATGTGGTTGCCATACTAAAAAGAGGAAGCATGAAAGCCTGGTAGCATACCAGGAACATGCTCACATCTTTTGTACAGGCACAGAAGAACTTATTTGATTATGACCTTGCCCAAATCACAGTCTCTTAACGGCAGAGCTACCATCTATGAAGTGCTGGCTCACTGACTCCTCAGGGAAGTCATTCAGAGAAGGGTTTATTAAATGAGACAACTGGACTTTTATCAAACTCAGAGCATAATGCTTTCCTCTGTTCCCATCCAGGTAGTAGCACTTCATTACGTGGTTACACCAACACTGATCCTAAGCACCTAATTTTTCTTAAGCTCTGAAAAGACAAATTATCTCCTTTAAATGGACTTCCACAGAACCTTAAGCATTAAGAAGCAAACTGATCAATTCAGTTTGACAGCTCATTGTTAGTTACATGCCAGCAGTTTTATAAGGCTGTGACCTTGGTGAAGAAGCTTCACTCTTCATGACCAGTCTGACACTGACCCACCTGAACAAGGCCAATGACAACTTGAGGCACACTGTGTCCAAGGACCTTATGCCACCTCTGATCACACAGTGGTATCACCAGGAGCTTTATCCTTATTACCTCTTGTATCCTTGAACTATTGGTTGTGAAAAACAATGTAAATTGCTGCTTGTATCAGCACACCATCAAAACAAGCACCTAATAGATTTCCCACAACAAAGTGCTGATATATTTCACACTTTCCCCACTTCTTGTAACTGTAAGAAAGAAAATAAACAAGGATGAATTAATTGGATTACCTAATGACCCTGCATTTCTTTAAGGTGATTTGACACTCATAAATGAGGGTAGAGAAAATAGATGTTAATAGTATTTTCTCTCATCACTTGGAATCTGACATTTACTGTACACAGCATTCCTTTGATTTTTAAGGAAGGAACTAATTCCATTTGATGGTCATTTTATTATGCGTTTACTAAATTTTTCTTTATAATAGTTGATCTTGTCTTGATCTGTGCTTGTGTTCAAAGCAGAATCTGATTATTAAGCCTATTGATCTTCATATTGGCTAGTTGTTGCCAATCCAGTGAAATGATCTGATTCAATTCCACTGTGCTGCCTTTACCCATCCAACTGCTTCTCAGAATGTTCCTATCTTTCTCCTCTTTATACTTCTTATTTTCCTGCCTTCTTTTAAACCTGCGTTCCCTACTGTCCTAATGCCTTCTACAATATGTTCACTTCTTCAGGAGCTTAAAATCTAAGGGAGGGGAAACAAACCAAACCAAACCAAATCAAAACAAAACAAAAAGGCCATCCTCCAAGCTGATGTGTTAAGTAAAAATCCAAATCCACTTTTGTCTTTCTTATTACTGGCTACAGTTCATGTTTAGGTCTAAAGCTAGGCCTGGGTCCATTAAGATGACTTGTTTGGGTAAAAACCAAACACCATGCACAGATACAACAAAATCAGCTTTATTTGTTTTGGCCAGGGGGATTTGCTTGCTCAGATCACATTGTAAGAGTCAGAACTGCTCCAACTCCAAAGCCGAGCAAGACTCTGTCCTCACATGTGTGATGTGACCCAGAATAACCGCCCTTGGTTATAAATCTCACATGCAAGAAATCAGAACCAGAAGCAAATTGTACAACAGATCATACTCTTTGTGTAATAGAGGAACGATTAAAAATCAGTTGCAAAGTACAGTCCAACTTGTCCTCGTCCCCGTGTTAGGCTGTAAAATACACAGCCTGGAAAGCAAGTGTCTTGCATACTTTTCATTGAACTCACAGGGCTGATTCATGCCAGTTAATGCTGAAACCCCACCTCATAATTGAGAGAAGTAATTTCCATTCCATGAGTTTTGCTTGAAGCTAATGCATGCTATTACAAAACACCTAAAGTAAAACTTTAACCATTTCTCTTAGCCCAGCTGTGAAGTTCAAACTGCTTTTTAAAGTTAATTATCATGCTCTGACCTGCACATATGCACATGTTAAATACAAATAAATCAATATGGCAAGCTTGTTCTTGTTTCAATTTGCTTTTTAAAATTAGCATTCTCTGGCTTTGCCTATCAGATATGAGTGTGATGGTATCTCACAGATTAAAGTTTTGCATTTGTCTCTTTGTAGTTCATTTGCTATTTTATAAGCCCAAAGTCCATAAGGGAGTGTTGGAAAGCCCCATAATTTTCCTCAGTGTTCCATTCTACCTTTTTATCTCCAATGTAGCTAGCACATGTGAAGAAGTGCAGCTAGCCAGATGGCCCTGCAGTGTCCATACATACACAAAATCCCTGACAAACACAAGTGACTTGAACTAACAGTGATGTTGATTCATGCTTGAGCATATTCTTTTTGTTCTCTTTTTTCTTTATTTTGAGGAGCACGTGTTTGTGTTCTTACCTAGAAAATCAGTACTATAAAAGAAAAAAAGAAGACTTTTTCTATTAAAGGAAGGACAGACTCATCACAAATTCTAGTGTTGGTATTTCATGGTAACATTCTTTTTTTCCTCTGACTGGTATCACCACCTATTACGCATCTCCCCAAAATCTCCTAAAAGAGAAATATTTTTGTATTTGTTCTGTGGTTTTCTGTGCATTTTCCTTTGAATCACCCTACATAGATCACAGCAAGAGGGAGAACACTGGGTTGACTGATTCACTTCTGTTGCTTGGCATGACAATCTCTAATTGCACTTAGTTGTGGGGATTTTCCAAAGCACAAAAGTGACTTCTCCTTTTGCCAGGGTGCTGCTGTCAGACTGAGGCATTTGAACATCACCACAATTCAAGGATGAGCAGCATTATGTTCACAACCACACTGCCTGCCCATGAACAGAACTGAGGGCTTAGCTTAAACCACTCTCTGGGACAGCAAGTGTTCACACATTTCTGTGGAGTTTATTTGTGTTAAGGAGGAGAACTGGAAGAGCACCAATGTTTTTAAGGACTTGTGATCTCAAGAGTTTGGTTCATCTAAAAGCATCAGTGAATTAATCTTCAAGGTGTGATCTGAAGTGGATCAAGCTTTCAAAAATTGTGGATCCATTAATTTTCTGGCATCAGCTGCAAATCTGACTTTTCCTTTCAGAGGACAGACCATCCTATACTCGTGTATCCTCTGGGATGGTAAGCGCCATACAACATTGAAATTTCTTGCTTGAAGAGAGCACTAACTTTGCTAGCCTGGCACTGAAGCCTGGGGGATACACTATCTTTGAAATACCTGTGACCCTCACTCATGCAAAAGAGCCTTTACATAAAGTAACCAAGAGACACAGGCCACTAAGATATCCACATGTATAGACAAAATTTGTTTAGTCAGGGTGCTATATTCAGGCTACTACCTGATCTCTGGCTATAATACCACCACTATTAATGACTGCTTTGGTCAGTATGGCCAGAGTGAGTAACAGTTGGAAACAAACTCTAACTCAAGCATGTGCATACTCATTGTGGGAACTTGTTTACTGGTTAACATATTTCTGGCAGTGGGAGATGTCTCCAAGGGCACCACGAGATGTGCCCCCTCAAAGTCCTGCTGTGACAGCACACTGCTGAGCGACCCACACTGCCCCGACAGGATCAGAGACCATCTCTCTCTGCAAAAGTAAAAATCTTGATCCAAAAGAAGTTTGCACCCAGCAGGTCAGAGCAGCACAGAATATGCTTGCACGACAGTTTAGGAAAACCTAAGCCAAGCCCCAAGCGATGCTGCTTCGAAAATCTTCGACTTTAACAGAGTCGACACCTTGGATAAAATTTTCAGTGCCGGTCCGCTGTTGTAGCAGCACAAATCTCACCAAACGGGAAAGACTGCTCAGCGTTATCTTGGGGAAAACTGAGCTTGAGCAAATACAGCTCCCAATCTCCGCAAAAAAAGTTTCTGAAAGCTGGGGTAAAACACCTGGATTAATCAGAGGGCTGAATCTAACCACTGTTCTAACGCTTCTCTTACTCTTCTTCGCTTTTAAAGTTTTAAATATAGGAAACAGTTCGAGGGGAGTGTAAGAGCCCCATCCGAGGGGTCCGTCTGTTACCCGGTTTCCCGTCACGGCCGCCCGCTCTCATTCCCCCTGCACAGTGACCCCTACCGGCCTCCGGCCTCCCCTGCATCCCTCCGCCCGCGGCCGCACCGGGGCCCGGCTCCGCTCCTGGCCCGGGGCCGCGCTGCCCCGGCCCCGCCACCTTCCCCCGGCCCTGCCCCGGTCCCAGCAGCGCTCCGGCAGCCCCGGCACGACCCGTGCGGCGGGGCAGAAACTTTCCCGGAGAGTTTCGCTCTCGCTCTGGGCGCGATGGGCCGAGGGCTGCGGCGACCGAGCCCCGCGGGGCCGAGCGCGGGCGCTGCGCCCCTCAGGCCGCCGTGCGCGCCTCTGGCGCCCCTCAGGCCGCCCTGCGCGCTCCTTGCGCTCCTCTGCGCCTCCCTTGCGCCCCTCTGCCCGCCCCGCGCTCCCTGCGCGCTGCCCGCGGCGCTGCCTGGGGCGGGCGGACGGGCCGGGCGGCAGCCGGCGGCGCGCAGGGCGGGGTGTGGCCTCGCCATTATTTATGAGCTCCAGCCCCTATTTGCTCAGCTAATGATGCACCGGCGGCCGCCGAGCCTCGCCTCGCCGGAGCGGCGGCCAGGGCAGGGCAGCGCCTGTAACTGGAAACCAGCGCCGGCACCGCGCGGCCGCTCCACTCACTCCTAGGTGCGTGGTTGCGCGCAGGGGAGAGGCGCTCCCTGAGCCTCAGGAGTCCACTGCCGGGATTATTGTGCAGAGGAGCCCGGAGTATCTTTGCAACCGCCTCGATAAGAGACTTTTCTCCTTTATCCCTTTTTTTTTCTTTTTATTTTATTTATTTTTTCTCTCTGCCGTGAGCCAGCTTTGGAATTAAAATGTTCTGGTAGCAGGAGTGGAGTCTATAAACTGATAGAAACCAGATAGAAATCGGTATTACTGCTGCTTCCAATAGCCCGGTAAGCATAACTTAAAGTTCTCTTTCTTTTCTGTAATAGATGTGCAATGTCTCTGATGGTTGGAATTTGCTGCTGTTCACAGATAGTTAAACCGATGTTTTCCAGATTGGCATAGTCCATATCTGGCAGGGTTTTTGGTCTTTTTTTTTTCCTTCATTTCTTTTCTTTCCTTTGCCAAATGATTTTCTTTACAGGATTTAGGGGTAGGACCCAGGCTGTAGCAGATGACACCTGCACAGCGCTACCTAGCAAAGCGATACTTTCCAGAAGCCATGCAACATGCTGCCAGCGACCTCCGTGGCAGGGAAACTTCACTACTTCACTTTCGTAGCGGTTTCTCTGTTTGTTTACAGTTAAGACTAGGATGAAAGAACAGAAATGCAATTAGACACTGCTTTTTGTCTGTCCTGTAGGATTCTTTTCGAGTACTTGCGAGGCTTTAGGTCTGTGTGTTGTCAGCAGAGATCATGTGCACTGGACGTGCTGAATATAGTATCATGACTTAGTGAGATAAATTCAGAGCTGGGATATAAGCCCAAAGCAAGAGTCAAACCTGCAGTGAGCTGTCAGTTACCAGCTCTGTAAATCTCTGAAATTAAACCTATTTCCATTAGGTAACTCACATGCCAGACACCCTGAGGTACCTTTTTGTCACTATATGCATTTATTATTTATGTGCCTAACTGCTGGGTAGGAGCTATGCTGCTCAGCACTTGAATCTTATATTTGCCTGTCACTTCTGTGTTAACGGTGAAGATCTGCAATTTGAGCAATGAGATGTAGCAATGTTTCACTCCTCTAACTGATTACACTAGAATTGGCAGGAGGCACGAGAGTGGGAGGGAAAAGAGAGCTGAAAGGGTTTTTTTTCTATTATTGTTTCCTACAGTATTATTTAAAGGAAGAAGGAAAGCCGCACACTTGTTCCTCTTTGACTTTTTATCTATATTGCAAAGAAAGCGTAGTGTTACTACTGTAAAATACTTATCCCATTGCGTCCGTAAAATCACATGTTCTGTATGATTGGCTATTTATTTTGGCCTGACAAAGAAATTTTATTGGGATTTAATGCCATTTCTCTCTTAGAAGAGGAGTAAGTTAAGAGATATCCCATGGGCAAGTCACAAGGTTTTAAATTTAAAGCCCACAAAGCAACATTAGCACTAGAGTTCGTGCAGCCTGTTTAAAAATTATTCTTGGCAAAAACTCTGCAACTATCATTTTATGAGTTAACAGACCCTTAGAGATAATTTGGAACTGGGCCAGAATGGATATGTTTTTTCCTACAGACCCGATCTGTAGCTGGCAAATTTCTGACAAGGTTGTTTTTGTCAATTAGCAGAGTTGTAGAATTGCTTGATCTCCGTGCATTTCTCAGTACTCAGAGCAGATAATGAAGGAGAGTTTAGAGTGTGGGCTGCAGAGCTCTGCGCTTTCATGCACGCTCTCCTTCCCACCCCCAGCCTGGTGTGAAGTCCTCCTGCAATGAGAAGCCTTTCCAAGCGATTTACAGTGAGTGGATGGGGAATGACAGGGGTGGTAACGAGATACGGGGCTTTTACCGCTAAATCAGCGGTGCGGATCCAGCCCAAGTTAGTGCTGACCTAAAGTCATCCCTGCCTGACAGCTCATTCCTGCCGTGCTGGGGTGGTTACAGCCGGTCCTTTAAGGACAGGTGTGAACCTCAGAGGGACAGGATGAACGGGGCTGTAGAAATATTGGCTGTAGAAATACTGGCTTCCACTGGAGGGACTGTAGTGCTGGAGCAGAGCTGAGCTGAAGATTGGCAAGCTGACTGCACAGGTAACAAGTCTCTTAATAAAAATAAATGTACAGCCTTTAAGGATATCTTCTAGCTGCAGGGGTTGTGGCTTTCTAAGTGCTTCCTGTTACCATAAAATCAAATCTATCACCTGAGTGATTAACTAATAAGTGGTGTCTAGTAGAAGGGCTATTTACATCAAAATATATATAAGCAGTGAAGTAAAATGGGCCTAAAATGATGGTGTTATGTATTCTCACTTTTGCAACTGAGTTGACAAAGTTGTTACAATAGGTGAAATGGAGTTTGCACTTCACAGTTTTTGGAGAGATGCAGGGGAGTTTAGTAGCAGATGTGATACAGATATGCACTGTTCAGCTTCTAATGTTGGCTGGGTTTTTTTTGATCTGGTCTAAAGTCCATTAGAAAAGCCACTTTCCTCCAGTGATTCCAGTAATCTAAAGTCCTTGAACTAAGAAAAGATACAGAGTTCTGGAGGGTTTTCTGGTTCTCTTGAGATGTTCAGGCTTCTCAGCAGCTAACTCCTATAAACGAAGGTTCAGCAGATGTGCAGGAGAAGTAGCAGATATATCAAGTGTGGTATCATTGTCCAACTCTGGGATTCTTAGTGTCCTGTAAAAGTCAATGACAGCAGGTGTGTATCCTGAAAGCAGCTAGCCCAAAAAGCAAATGTTGACTAACAGTTTCAAGTGTGTTGAAATACTTTTGGTTTCACAGTTTTGAAATTAATGACAAGCAGTCAGAATTTCTTTAAAGAAAAACTTGAGGGTGATTAGAGAACTTGCTAAAACTTAAATCTCATTTCCAAGAACCTTTGATTTCAGATGTTTAAAGAAAAAAAAAAAAAACACCAAACAACCAATAACCCAAACCTCTCCTGCCCCCGCCCTTAACATGAGAGAGAGATGTCTAAAAATATCAGCCAGATTTTTATTCGTGAAACTTTATCTCCTGTCCTTGCTTTGCTCTGCCTTGACATTTAGTATAATTATATTTCCAGCAGGTGGAATTGTCTTCGTTTTAAATGAACTGAGTCTAGTGCTGTAGTCTGTCCTAGCCAAAAGTTGGGCTCTCTTGGTTCCTACTAACAGGCAGAGAGTTGCTCTTGTGCCAGCACAGGAGACTTGCTGGGGAAAACCACTTTCAGATGCACAAAGGAAAAACAGGAGTGCTCTACCTCCTTCACATCAGTAATTATGGCTTCAGCTGGAAGAGGCCTCCAACACAATCTTTCCATACTTTTGTTTTTGCTCCACTAGATTGTATGAGAAGAGTAATGTGATATGTCTCTCTTTCAGGTTTCATTTCTTGGATATTAAGTTGCAAATCTGAAGAGATGGCACTTCTTGCAGTGAACGTGTTGATTGGGATATTTATTTACTTTAGCAGTGTAAAAGGATCTTCCCAGCCTCAAGCAAGGGTGTTCCTGACATTCAATGGTAAGAAAGAAGATAAACATTCTTAAACAAATATTATGATTGAACATTTTCTTCTTCTTCTTAAATTCAATAACTGAGTAGAAACTGGCATTTTGATCTGTGTCCATAATTACAATTTTTGGTTTGTTGCTTAGGCACCTGTCAGCCTAAATTTGATTTTCTTACCAGAGTCTACCTATTGCTGTAGATGCATATTTAATATATAATTAATAAATAGTAGACTTTTCTCTTTATTTTGGATTATTATGACTTACTAACAACTAAAGGTTTGTTTCTTATCTGTAATTTTGCTTGGAAAAAGTATAACGCATTACTTGTGGTAGAGATTATTAATGATTTGAGTTGCTTTCCTTTTCAGTCAACTGAAACACTTCATATTCTGAAAATGAGGCTGCCTGAAGTTTTACCAAAATAGTTAGCCAGGCACAGAGTCCTTTGGAAAAATTCCATTCCTTGTGCACTTTGTGCTCTGCGTAGGATGTACATAGCCTGTAGCAATCACTGATGCCTTCATTCTGTAACCCAGCAATGGAATTTATCATTTTCAAAAGAAAGTTTCTTTTACTTCTGAAGTGCTGAGCAGTACCTCATTGCTGCAATTACACCAGTATTGCTTTTAATAGTGAAGTAACTAATTCTTCTAGTCTTAAATGCTGATTTTAGCCACCACTTCAGACTGTGTGTGTTCTTCTGCTTACAGTGCCTGTTAAATCTGAGCTGAACCTTTCTGTCACTGATTATAGAGGCATTGAGTTTCTCCAGCCCTCTGCCTTTTCTGTGATTTTCTTTGAGGCATGAGGGCTTGCTACTTCCTGCACCAATACTGCTTGCATTAGGTTGGCTTCTGTGGTTCATTAGTGCAGGGATGCCCTGCCACTGCCTTGGGAATACTCTGTGTGCTCTGAACCATCTCTAAGAATTGCTTTAAAAATAGTCAGAGCTAGTAAGTATCTCAAACTTCTACTTGGTACAATGATCAGTAATTATGTAAACATGAGACTGGGAGACATCCAGAAGGAGACTGTCAAGTTAGACCTTCAGCAAATACCAACCAGAGTTTGAAAAATTAAATTATAGAACAAGGAGCCCTAAACTGATGAATCCAGTCCTTAATAGGTGTAAAATAGCATGGCTCCAATAAAAGCAATAGTAGGAATTGAGTTCCAAGAGAGAATTCAAATGAAGAAGTAGGGCTAAGAATTTCTTTTCCTTGTTTATAGTCTGCGCTGGTTTTGGTGGAGATGGAGCTGTTTTGGCACAACTCAAAACAGAAGTAAGTTTGGCTGTGGTTGTGTGTTACATTGCAGGTTTGCCACAGTTATGCACAACAGGCTGATTTAGATTGCCACATCATCTCCTTGGTGGCCTTGAAAGTAATCTAAGCTTCCCTTGATCTCTGTTATGACCATGAAGTAGGAAGTGTTCATGTTTTGTGGTATTCAACCTTGTGAATGGGAAAGAATTATAATGAGAGGCAAATGGTTTTAACAGAAACTCAAGAGCTTTTGTCTCATCACAGGTATCCTGCAAGGCTGAAACAGTGAAGCAGCCATAGGGCAATTCCCAAACCTAGGAATTAAAAAAAAAATACTGAATTAAAACCTTAGTTTCTGTGTTCCTGAAAGGAGGTTGTCGCTCCTTCCTTTAGAAGGGGCTATGACAGCTTCATGCTGCAGTGACCCCTTTGTCTGGTCAGGTTCTTGGGCCCCAAGATCTCTGTCCCCTGTGCCAGCCAGCCCTGGGGACACAACCTTGCCTCACTCGTTCCTGCTGGAACCCTCCTTGGCTGCCGTGGTTAGAGAGACTTGCAATGCTATCTGATTTTCTTAAAACTGACTTTTTACTCTCCCTAATACTTAACAGCCAACCTTTAAAAAATAAATTACATTTTTAGGTCCTAAATTTTTACTGGGTCTTTTGAAGTCATAAAAGTAAAAAATGAATTATGTGATTTTTACAATATGAGAAGTATGTCCAAAATAAAAAGCTAAGCTTTTTGTGTAATATATAAACAGAACTTTTATTTTTAAACCTGATTTCCAGATGGTAAGAAACAACTTTCGTTATGTGAAAAGAGTTTGCAAGTTGTTGTGTATACCAAGGTAATGGTCCCACCTGTAGTATGAACTTCTGTTCTATAAATCATTGGTTACTTACATGAGTAGAGATGTAATAGAAAAAGCTGAAACTTTGTATTGTTCTCTAGCTATTGTTCTCTAGTGTCATAACACATTTTTTCTTCATAAGCTGCTTCATAACTTCTTGTTTTTAAATCATGTAGAAATACCAAGTTATTTGGCAGTCTCCTTGCCCTGAGAAACTGTCAGTTTTTATGGAGAATTGTCACTCTTTTAAAGTGCATAATTTGAAAATAAAACCATAATTAGGACTCCTTATGTTTTAAATGACATTAGACAATGAAGACAAGTCATTCAAACTTAGGATACTTATGTGATATTTTTCAGGTTCTGAATTGGATTTGGCTCAGTGTCTACAATTACATTGCATAAGTTTTGGGGGTAGAGTGTATACAGGAGGAGAAAATGAGTGATGTTTTTCAAAGCTAACCTGCTCCTTCAGGATCAAGTCAATTGAGCTTATTCACATTGCAGCATTTCTCATGGGAAAATCCAGCAAGTATCTTGACCTATTCTGTTTTTCATCAGGAAAGATAAAAATGCGAATCATTTGAATCATGGGCTGCTTTTCTCTTTGCCATCTACTTCATTAAGAATCAAATGTAATTAAAAAGTGCGCCTGGGTAATACCTCAAGAGCCTGATAATAGGGATTTTTGCAATTAACTTCAATGGATGAAGGACTGCAACCCTAACTTCTGTTTCTGAACTCAAAAGCCTGGCCCCTTGTCTAATTAAAATGTAGTTCATGCCTTAGCTGAGGTTGTTAACTGTGGGTATGACGTGAGTGTGGAACTTACTGCTGTCTGCACCCCGAGTGCCTTGGAAATTGCTGTGCTGTACAGAACCCTGAGGCCTGATTCCTATTGCTTGCACCTTGCATAGCCATTTACTCAGCTGAAAGGAAAGGTCAGGCTGCAGCTGAGCTGCTGCTTTGCTCAGGTGAACATGGTAAAGCAGGGGACTGGGCCTGTGGGGAATCAGGCAAAGGGGCTCTGGGTATGCCTGGGGTGATTTTGTGTGACCTAATTGTCCTGTTCAAGGGTGATGGCTCAAACCACTGGTACCTGTACAATGTCTGCGCTTGAAGAGCTGCTGCAGCTGAAGAAAAAAAGATGGCCCCAGGCTTTTCCTATTCTGAAATTGCAAAGATGTGAAGCCTGTGGTGCAGCAGGTGCAGCAGTGTTGGGAATCAACTGCTGTGTTCCTGTTGAGCCTGCAGGAGTGAGGGAATCTGGGATGGGGGAAGCAAAGGACTCAACATGTTTCCCTGCACTATTAGTGCACTATTCCCCCTCCTCCTGCCTCTTCTGGCTCCTTGTCCCTGGAATAGATATTTTTTAATCTACTTAAATCACCTATCTTGATTTAAAGTGCTATAGTTTATTTTCTCTTCATAGCAAAAGACTTACCTTATCTGTTTATGAACAATCAAGTGTGGTGCCTGCTGTTTCTCAAGCTCCACGCATTCCTTCTTGTCACTGCATGTTCCTGAACAGATAATTGGGAGCTGTATCCTTCAGTCTTCACAGGGAAAAAGCCTTTCTGAAATCAGTGGGAGTATTACCAGAATAAGGAAGGAGGTATTAGACTCCAGGTTGGTGTCAGACGTTGTTTCATTCCAAGTCCAAGAGAATTGGAATGAAACAAACATTTTGGGTTTTGTTGCAGACCTAAAATGCTGAGCCATACCATTTTAACATCAAATTCTGAATTGATTGAAGCAGATAGAGTATTTTTTTTAAATATTAAAGCAGATAGTGTATTTTTTAAAATACACTGAAACCTTCTTTGGGATTTGAATTTATACGGTGATACACAACAAAGTGATAATTTCACAATTTACTGGGAACATTTAATGCATTCCTGCCTTAAATGTCTGGTCTAGCAGATATTTCCCATGCAGATTCTTCTATTGTCTGCAGTGAAAATTCCATATGAGAAGTGGATCAAGGCTAATTTGCAGACAGTTTTGTTCTTCTCTTTGTTGTAAAATTACTAGAACACGTAAAGGAATTTTGAGAAAGTATCAGTCAGATCCATTAATGACAATTAAAGTGCATAAAATGTCACCAGAGCAACAGCAGGACTTATTCAACTGTCAACATATTTTAAAAGATTTAATGCAACCCCTGTGGTTACCCTCAAGGAAAAATAAAGGAACTGAGAACCATTTTCCTTGAGCTCTTGAGCAACAGCAGTACAACTTGTTTTTAAACAATCCCTCATTGTAATGTTAATGTTACCACAGTTAATAAAAAGTTCATTTATTATTTGGGGGACTTTGTGCTGATGACAGTCTAGTAGGCTCAGGTTTACACTCATATAGTTGATTAGATCTTTTTTGGTGTACGTGGAAAGAAAGCTATTTACAAAATGAAGTAGAAGTAAAGCCTTAAAAGAGAAAAAAGAAAAAAAAAGGAGAGAGAAGAGATCCATGGTTTAATTTTGTTTACATGCAGAACTTACCTTGAATGTTCATATAGTTGCTTGATTTTCAGCAAATTGTGGGTAATATTTTCTTAAAATTAACTGATTTGGGGCTCTCACAGCTTCGTGGATCTTAAGTAATGTTAATTTATATAGTGTTGAGCACCAACAATGTGAAAATTTTCCAATTTAATTGTCTCTCACTGGAGATCTAAAAAACTTTATTTGAACACACCCAACTAAAAATAAAACTATTTTTTATCTTTAGTAGTGAAGATTGGTTTTTTTACAGTTCATTACAGAATCACAGGATGTTAAGGGGTTGGAATGGATCTTAATGGACCTGGTGGTCCCAACAGCCCCTGACGTGAGCAGGGATTCCTCCCATTAGACCAGGTTGCTTAAGGCTTTATCCAAGCTGCCCTTGAACACTGCCAGGGTTGGTATGCCCACAATCTCCCTGGCAACCTGTTTCAGTGTCTAACCACTCTCCAAGTACAAAAATTCTTCCTGATATCTAAATTTGCCAACCTAAATTTGCTCTTCTTTCAGTTTATGCCCATTTTTCCTTGTCCCATCAGTCCTGCCAAAGAGCCCTTCTGTGGCTTCTCTGTAGCCCCTTCAGATCCTGGAAGGTCTCTGGTTGCTGTGAGGTCTCCAGACCTCCTCTTCTCCAGACAGCAGCCCCAACTTTCTCAGCCTGTCCTTGTGTGGGAGGCTCTCCAGTCTCCTTATCAACTTTGTGGCCACCTCTGGATTTGCTCCAACTGTTTTCTTATTTTGAGGATACCAGAGCTGTGGTCAGTATTGCAGATGGGGTGTCGAATTGACAGTTTTGGTTGTTACAAATTATAGTCCTTGGTGGTAATTTTTACACTTCTACCTTCTCTCTATTTTTTTCTGTGCCTTTTTTATGTTTCTTTATTCTCTGTTATATAAACAGAGGCTTGTTGCTGTAAATCTAGTATTGAAATTGAATTGCTTGGTTATGAGTTAAATGTAGCAAAAAAAAATCAAACATATTAAAGGAAGCATTACTTTAAAACTTTTGAATTCTTTCTAGAGTTCCATGGTTAAAGGTCCTACATGCCAAATGACATTGAATCTGCTTATTTTCATATTCTTGTTCAGTGCCAGTGTCTTTGAGTTGGCTTCATTGTCATTATTGTTGACATGAGTTTACAGGTGAGGATAATTTATTGTTTTTGTATTTAGTTAAATTGTCGTGTGATTTGACTTCAGTTATGAAAATGGTCTTGCAATAAAGCTGAAGTCACAAGTGGTGTTTGGTCCAGTTCTGTGTTTGTGCTCTAAAATTACTACAAGTGGTACCCTCATGGGAAAGCACAAAGAAGTATGTCTTCAAGGTGGTTAATTATCAGGCAACAGCGGTGTCTGATGATTAACCAAAGGTAGTTAATTACCAGGCAACAAATTACCAGCCTACAAATTTGATCCTGCTCTTGGATGAAGAGCTCATCTGAATTTGACAAAATTTGTGAAGACTTGTTTTTTTTTTCTTGCATGCTGATAAGTAGATCTGTTATCTAAGAGATGACTTAATTCCTTTAATCTCTTTTTGTTCCTGAACTCAGTCAATTTGACCTGTATCTGAACCAGCTGTGGTTTTGTTTGTTTTTTAAAATTTTGGTATGGAAAAATCAAACTTTATCTTAGAACGTTTTGACAGATTCTTCACATCTTGGCGCTCTCTGCTTGTCATGGAAGAAAGCAGCTTATCTTGGCCAATTCCATTGCTCTGTCATTACAATTCTTTCTTGCATTGCCTGTCCAAGGCAAATGCTGGAGTCCCTACGTAGGCAGTTATATTGCCATTATTCTACAACACATCTTCTTTTCATGTTTAAAAAAATGTGATGAGAGAGAAATGGCATAGACATTTCCAATACCCCGTTTTTTTTCCAGTGTTTGGGTACCGGTAACAAGAGCTCCTCTGTGAGCTCACAGAGCTCCTACTGGATGAGCTCAGAGTGCACTTTGAGATGTGGAGCTGCACAAGCCTTTGTGTGTATCAGATGTAATTAGTGACGTGACTCACAAGAATTACTCATTTTATTGAAGTGCGTTGACTGAGGTCCTGCCATGAATAAATACATAGACCAAGAACTTCTGCTGTTATTTGAACTGGCTGTTCCCTCAACATGTGTGTTTTGTTCTTTTTGGTGCTGACTTTTCAGAGTTCTCAGTAACACTCCTTAATAAAAAGCCCAGGCAGTTTCTCAGGGGAAGGTCTGTGTCTCAGGGACATGGTTTACTGATTCACAGTGCAGCTCCTCAGCTCATCTTACCTCATCTTACATTCAGACATGCCTGGCTCTGCAGACACCAGGTTAAAAGAAGGCTGTATGTTTTTCCCTGTTCACTTGATTACAGAGGTGGGGTCTCAGGGATACAACTGAGTAGAAGGTCACTCATAACTGAGTGAATCAGGGTGATGTTGTATCTCTCTTACTGAGAATCAAGATAAATGTGTATTTCCAGGAATGAAGAGAATGATTGTGATTAACAGGAGCTTTACCTTTTTCAGTGCAAACTTGATACAATTGCGTTTTCATTGTTACTTCATCTACCACTGACACAGCTTCTTCCAGGAAGCAGAAATCCTGGTAGTGATTTACTGGAGCTAAGACTCAGGTGTAACAATGGAAGGAAGACAGGGAGTGATTGCTCTGCCTCTCCCGTGAAACCACTCTGGAGCGGGGAGCTCTCATCCCTTAAGAGAGTTTAGCTCTTCATCTTATCTTTGTGAATGTAAGGCAAACTATTCCTCCTTGAGGAGAAGTTTCTTGATTCTTTGTTGTGTAAGGT
This sequence comes from Loriotus luctuosus, assembly GCA_035582745.1. NCBI lineage: Eukaryota > Metazoa > Chordata > Aves > Passeriformes > Thraupidae > Loriotus > Loriotus luctuosus. The sequence goes on from JAWWEY010000055.1 coordinate 10,412,862, forward strand.
TGGTGGAGGTTTTATTTCCTACTCCTTTGTACAGTATTTGGGATATTTCCACCTACTACTCTAACCCAACAAATAAGTTATACAAAAGTGAGTACCAGAAAGGTTCCTCAATTACTACAACTAATACCCCAGATTATGTGAAGACTTTTTTTTTTCAGAAACACAATATGCATAGTTTAATTTATAATCTTAGAAGGCTTTTATTCCAAGGCAGCATTTTGAAGATGTGTCTTGCTGCCATCTTACATCTTACTTATAAGGAATTAGGCCATGGTATTTTCATCATTATCATGAAAGAAAAAGAACAAAAATCTATCACCTTGATAGAAAAAGTCTCTGGAAAGCATTTCACCAGTAAAAAACTACAGTGAGTGCTGTCAGGGAGTTGAAAGAAATGCAGGATTTATTGGGAACTCTGTGTGTTGTTGGGAGAAGTGAATCTCAGATCTGGTGTGTGAAGGCCTTCAAATCACCATGAGCTTAGAGACTGGTCTGTGAGCAACTTTCAGGGCTGAGCTCTTAATTTGTGATTTAGCCACCATCTCCCAAGTGCTATATGTAGTTTTTACTGACATTGATAATACTGAGAAAGGAAGAATGGTTTTGGTTTTGTTTGAGTTTTTAAAATTTTTATTTGGAGGCTGTAAGTAAACACTTCATATGAAATACATCCTATTTTTGTGAGAATGTTTTATTTCCAGTAAAAATTTCAAATGCAAATATGATTTTGTGAAATGCAATTTTTAGTGATACAATGGGATGAATACTCAGACTTCTGAACTGTTCTGCCTAATCTTAAACACTGCTCTGGAATAAATTATTACCTCACCAAAATTATCTTCTAGAATGTGGATGAGGAGACATCACAATCAGCTGGGACTGCCAAGTTTCTTCATGGAAAAAATATGTGTATTGGCAGTTGCTTCTATTTTTTTAAAAAAAGCACACAAATCCAAATTCTTTTAATTACAGGCACTGCTTTCAGCCATTAAGAAGGCCAGAATGGCATTCCAAAATTTAAAAAAAAAGGTTTTAAGAATTACACGATAAATGTGTGATGTATTAAAATTCACTTTCAACTATTGTCTCAACTGTTGTCTCTTTTTAGAATTGCCTTTGCAATTTCACAGTTCTGATATTGCTTTGAAATGGAACTGAAAAACACAAGGTCTAGTTAATCCCTCCCTGACAGTAATAGGCTTTCTCAGTTACATGTTCTCCTTATCATTTGTTGTTGTTTCTGTTGCTTAACAATTCTTTTCTGTTGTTTAATAACATTTGTCTTTGCCATTCTTAATGAAAATATTTTTATTTTCAAAAGCTTTGAGTTGTGCAGAGTAAATCAATTTACTTCAGCTCAGAATCAATTAAATTGGACAAACGTTTGTCTTCTTTTAACATCTGTGTAAATCAGGCTTGATCTCTGTCTGCCAGCTCAGAGGAGCTGCAGAGTTAGATTTACAAGCATAAGAGAAATATGCAAGGCAAGTGTCTGTTCCCTTATTTAGCTCAATTGGCTGAAAATGATGAACTTAATTTTCTTTCCTTCTCATAATGCAAAGTTTTGAACAGCAGAAGGAGAAGTACCATGGTTGATATGCATACTACAATTGATAGTGCAACAGGAAACCGAGGGGAAGACAGTAACAGTAGATGTATTCATTAATATTGAAATAATGAAATACTTTCATTATTTTTAATGAAAAAGGCATATTTATTTAGAACAGTGTTACAGATACATCAGTTAGAAGCCTTCATTTTCTGTTTGTTGATCCCAAGCATTTTACTTGGTTTGAACCTAACCTTGATACAGAAACTCCTTGAGAGCAACTACTGCTCTCAGGAGAGTGGATTTTCTTTATCCTCTGAGATATCCTCTAAGCCATAGCCAGCCAGGGAATGAAGCACTCTTTTCCTTGGGTCCACCACTGTCACACACCTCTTTGGCCTTTCTGGTGCATTACAATGGCACAGGGTACACATCATGACCTGTACTTTCTATAGCCCTTAGGAGCTCCTCCTTGTCTGGAGCAACCAGCCTGCATGCCTCTCATTGCACTTTTCTGAGACAGTCTCTGTGTGAGTATGTTGAGTGCTCTTACAAGGCAAATATCAAATTAGAACACAAAAATGTGAGCACTTGAATTTTCAGAATGGCACTTTCTGGGGTCCTTTAATATCAGCCAATTAAGATGTTATTTTCAAGGAGAGGCTTGGCATTTTTTCAAAAATTTACTTCTTGAGGCCTGAAAAGGCTTTAGTTGGCATGGAGAAGTGATCCCAGGCTTAGAGTTTGTGATGGCTTCAGCATGAACACAGCTGGAATTTTTTAAGCTGATTTGACTAAAAACCCACTTCCTGCCACTGTTGAAAATAATGCACCATATATATATTTTTTTTACCTAAAGCAGACAAACCTACAGCAAAGACAAAAGAGTTTAAAGCCTCCATAAGGTGTTCTACTGTGGTTTGCATTAAGGAACTAAAACAGTGCATACACAACTTTTAAATATGAAAATGAATATACCTGTAAAGCCATTATCTCTTCTTTAATAACTTACCATCTTTGTAGCTTTGGTAAATCCCTTTAAAATGAGAAGAGTGTCAGCCATTCATTTCTCCAGCAGTAACACTGTTTTACTTATGGATACTTGCAAATTTTAGACTCTTTAGACAAAATTTGGAAAAGTAAAGTAGGTTAAGAATAATTTGAAAGTATTTTTATTCCATGTTTTTTCAAGCTCCCTCTCTACTATTTCCTGATCTCAGGTAAATATGTTCTTAATTTCACAGTAATTGCGGAAAGGCTAAGCTGCATAAAATTGCAAAAATAGTTTGAAGCTTTCAGGTACAGTCAGGTATACCACTGTGCATGAGTAGTGCCCAGAAAGTGGAGCTAGGAGAAGACTTAGGAACTTGGCTGGCATAGTTTAGCCCACCAGCCAGATCAAAAAATCACAGACTTTTTTTATCTGGTCATACTCTTTCCTTTGAGACATGGGAGAATCTGCTTGCACAGTGTGTGCTTCTTTGGCTGATGAATTCATCCTCCCCAGCACCCAGAGGGTGAGCAGTGGGTTCATGAAGCACCAGCATGGTGCTTACTTACTGAAGAGAAAGAACATGAGTCTTGCTGCATTTTTGGGTATATATATGCCCCTGGACTAGTTAGAGCAGGCTCTGGGGAAGAAGGGCAAGCACAGGAATTCAGCATCTCCCCAGCAGCTGGGGAGAGCAGAACGACCACCCTGGTGCAGGGGCTCGGAGGAGGGTTTTATAGAGCAAGGCTGTGCCAGCTGAATCAATACAGGGGCAGGGTTCATACCTACTGGGGTAATTTACAGAGATGTGTTGGGTGGGGGAGACAATCTCATAGAATTAATTATGAAAACCCAACCAGCCAATCTTTCTTGAGTTGGATTTTTTTTTCAGATACAGGAATCTGCCTGAAATGATGACTTAATTTCCATTTTCTATTAAAAAAAATAAAAAGGTATGTTTTGTTCCAGATTCTCAGTGTCATTGCCGAAGAACTCTCCTTCATAAAAACATTCCAGTAATATGCAGCACTGCCATCCATTGATGAGACCCCTCACCACTTACTATTATTATTATTATTATTAGTGCTTATATCCAGTGCATTTTATGGGTACTGGGATTTTGGTATTGGTATTAGTCTTGGTACTGGGGTCAAGCACTGAATGCTGGTTATGAAGCAGCCTGTCCTTCTCCTTGTATGCTCACTTCCTCTCTTACATCGTTCTTAAAGGGGTGGAAGAATTCTGCCTGGATTTTTCCAAGAGGCAAGCAGCTGAGTTTATTCTATTTACCCTGTGTGGTGACTGTGACAGACCTTTGCTTTAAGGTTATTTTCTTTTGCACAAGGGGACAGTGGCATGGCAAGGGGTTTATGGCTTACTTATGGCTATTGAAAGCTCCCCTAACCAGCTGGAGATCACTTTCAGATTGGGTTGGATGTGAGAGAAAACATGCAACGTCTAAGATCAACTAAACTTGAGATTATGTGTAACATCAATAAACCACAGCACTCTGAATAAACAAGGTGACCACTCACTGTTTACTGTTCCCTTTGCTTATTTTTCCAGCACTGTGTCTGTGACAGCCCCAACCTGTTTGCTGAGCAGCTTAAAGTGGGTTTTGCTCAAAATAGGTCTAATTCTTAGCTGATAGGTTTAAGTTCTGTGTGGAAATGAGGGAGACTGTGGGACAATTTTTCACTAAAAGGCCCTTTAAAGAGAGCAAATATTTTTCAGTGGAGAGTGAGGGGGTGACACAGGAAGCACCAGGAGGTGAAAGGGGCTTGTAGAGATTACTCACAGGCACACAATACTGCACCCCAGCTCATGTAGTATGAGAACATTCAGCCTTAATGTCTGCTCCAGAGGTAGTTTCCAGTTCCTTTGAGGCTGACTTCAAATCTGATGTCAGATCTTGTGTTGAAGAAAGTACACATTTGTTCTCTTAACGTTTATTTAGGTGGCAAAATATTATTTTTCACATAAGAATGGAGCATAATTTTGGGCTACTGTGTCATTTATGTGTTAAAGTTTGCTGAAGTCATGCCAAATTACTTATTTTCATTTGTGGAGATGAAAGATTGGGGAAAGAGGTTCAGTTTTGGACCCTGCCAGCATAAAAGATTCTGGTGAAATAGGGGCCACAAGGCTGCTGTGGGTGCTGGAACACATGGTGAGCAGAGATTCTTATGGTGGCTGTCTGATGGGGAGAGTCAGACTCTTCTCAGCAGTACACAGTCACATCTGTTTAGATGATAGGACTTTTTTTCCTTTTTTTTTTTTACTTTGTTATTCCTTTCTTTCTTTTTTGTTTGTTTTGTTTTATATTGTTTTTACTATAAGCATACTGAGACATTGACACAGGTTATACAAGGAGGTAACAAACCAGGCACTGCTCCAGGTATTTGAGGCTCAGCTAGGTGAGGTCCTGTGCAAATCCACCTCACCTCAGTAGGCATTCCTGTTTTGAGTAGGATTTTGGCTGACACAACCTTCAGATGTCTTTTCCAACCTGCATGTTTTGTGCTTCTGTGATTTTATCAGAGATCAGCAGGTGTGAGTGTTAAGACATTGGTATCTGTTTTGGCAGAGTTTCCAGTACAGCTTATCTATTAAAGTAGTTCTGAAGAGGAAAGTTAGCTTCTCTCAAAAAGGTCAGAAATTTGACCCAACTGACCTGGCATCCTGTGTACCTTTGTCCACAATAAAAGCCATAAACACTCAGCATCAGGAATTTTTAGTTAGGATTTTTTTCCTGCAAATTATTGTGCCTGAAGAGCGTGTTTTCAAGACTGAAAAAATTTGCATGTTGTGTAAATTGTTTTCTTACTGTAAGAAATAGAATAGATTTCCCTGGTGTGGAGGGGAAAATCATGGGTCGGTCTGATTTGGTTGAATGGTAAAATATAACAATTCCTCTTCTAAGGAATGGCAAAAATCCTAGATATGCAGCATTACGTGGAATTATATGAGGACAATGTCATATGATTCTATGTGTATTTTCTGTACATAATCTCCTTTTTTCTCTTGTTTAAGAAAAAAAGATTGCCTTTTTTTAAACTGAGTTCTTTCATAATACAATGATTAAATAAGTATGTTACGGTGGAGCATGAAGTATGTAGCTAAATTTACAGGTATAAATACATTCTGTAATATTTTATTTGTTTATTAAATTCGATTGAACTCTTTTATTACCAAATCAGAATAAAGGTTAAATTATAGAAGTAATATTTCCAACCATATTTCATGGTATAATTTTGGTCTCAGAACAGATACTAGATCTTGTTCTAGTTCTGATTTATTCTCCAAGTTTGTATCTGTGTGTGTGTAATGTTACATAGAACAGATAAAGCAGATTCCTACAGTACACTATGTGTTTGGTGAGGTATGCGTGTCTACTTCTGGGCAAATTTTATATAATCTGATGCATTATATGTGTATAGCAAAAACTGTTTGCTGAAATATGATAAAATGGAAGTCCAGTTAAAAAATTCTGAATTACCTGGCCACATCCTGTTTTGAATGTGTAGCATCCTAAATTTGTCCAAGCTATTGTATTTTCTTTCATTTGAGTGGCTGAATTTGCATCCTCAAGCTGTGCTCTTTAGTGGTGTGTGTGCACACACATATGCAACCAACATAGAAAAAAATTGTAACATGATACATACTTCTGAGCTTAAGCTTTTTCTGTCTGCAGTTTATACTGTCCTGTTTCGACTATTTGACAAATTCATTAGAATTGTATTGATTATTAGTCTGTACAGACTTAGGGAAGATGTCTTTAACCTCTTTGCAAGCCTGTACTGGTCTCTGACTGGCATTATTTATCAAAGTCCCTCTATTGTTGCTGTCTACCATAGAATCATGGAATCTTGTGGTTTGGAAGGGACCTCCAGCCAACATCATGCTCAGAGCAGGTCTGATTAGATCAGGCTGCTTTGAGACAAGTCCACGTAAGCTTTTAATAACTGCAGTCATGGAAATCCCACCCTTTAACATCAGTCTTCCAGTAGCATCCCAGCAGGTCATTTTACACATAAGCAAGAAGAGTAATTCCCCATCCTTGAAGATGTTCCAGGCTGGATTGGATGAGGCTTTTAACAACCTGTTTTAGTGGAAAGTGTCCCTGCCTATGGAAAGGGAGTTGAAATTAGATGATCTTTAAGGTCCTTTGCGACCCAAACCATAGATCTCAGTTCACTTCTTTAGATTCTCAACAGATAAATTCATTCTCTGTGTGGTAGAGGATAGGTGGATTTTGT
>JAWWEY010000055.1:10420725-10535573 GCA_035582745.1 Loriotus luctuosus
ATAGATCTCAGTTCACTTCTTTAGATTCTCAACAGATAAATTCATTCTCTGTGTGGTAGAGGATAGGTGGATTTTGTCTGAAAAGAGATATTCATTTCCATTTGATCTGCCTTAATCCTAAGGATATGGGTTTGGATCCCAGAGCTATTGAAAATATTAACTTGATGCTTCCATCAGCTTTCAAAAGCTCTGTGATTGAAGGTCTCAGCAGCTGTTATCTGCTATAATAAATGCCAATGATAAGAAAGACTAGATAAGCTGAGGATTTTTTATTTTTTTAAGAGCAAATAAAAGTATTTTCTTTCAAAATTAAGTTAGGAAAAAAAATCCTGTAATTGTTTCTTTATTGATAGAAAGTACCAACTAGATTGTTCTTTTCTACAAATACTACTTAGGATTTGGGGGTCATGGTTCATTGCAAAATATTCTGCCTCTGTTTGCCCAGCTGCCACACCTCCTCTACCTTGTCTCCTCCTGTATGTGAAGAAAGAGGCTGAAAGCAAGGTAAAGGGAATAACAGGTTTAGTGCTCTCTGCTTGTAGGCCATAATCAATGTAAATGATGTTAACAGGATTAAGACTTTTTGCATCCATGTGCATATCCCACCCTAGAGGAATGGTACCCTAGTATTTAAGCACAGGCAACATAGAGCAATCTCCTGGTGTGGTTTTGGCTGTATAGTGACATGTGCTGGTGACCCAAAATACAGGAATAAGTCATGCAAGCTTTTTTCAATTTTTTCTTTGTGGTGGGTGGGAGAGGTGGTGGTGGTGGTGCTATTTTGTTCTTTTTACTGTCAAGTCAAGGTTGAAATAACTGGGAACTGCTTCTCCAGCATAACCTGGGTAGTCAAGGCAGAATGGGCCCTCAGACAGAAGCAAGCCAAAATGTCAAAACCAAAGGCAGCTCTTAGGGAGAAAAAGTATATGGGAAGGATGTTTCTTTAATCTTTCATTCCAACTTCAATTTTATGGATGTTACACACAAATTAAAGTAAGATTATATTGCAGAACTGTGTGTTACAAAACCTTATGGCACAAAACTTAAAGAAAAAAAAATCATATTCATGTCAGATGCATTTTAATTTCAAAATGGTCCATAGAGTTTATGCCCAGCATATCATTTGTATTGCAGCAGTCTTTCTCTGTTTTACATGTTTCCATTTGGTTTTGGCAAAACAAAAGGAAACAGTTAAAAAGACATTTCTCTGTGGAGACATAAAAAAACCCTTCTGAAGTCCAGTGATGTTACCGAATTTTGGATCATAATCATATTTTTCAGTGGTTGCAGTATTTCAATTAGAAATCTGCATTTAATCACTCTCCACCCTAAAAGAGCGTGTGCAGTTATGAACACAGCAATATCTGACAGTGTTCAGTGATGCCTTTCTTTGTAAGAGAGTATTCAATTTCCTAATGAATGTTAGAATGAAAACAGAGCAGATTAAAATCAGTTTCTATGTTTTTATTTTTTTTTAATATGTCCAAAGTGCAGCATGAAGCGTTCATCCAGCTCAGAGGTTTCAGGGCCATGGATGTGGTTTTGCATTAACAAAGTGGCATTTACATCTCTTGGGACAGACCTTGCTACTCCTCTTGGCAGTGATTAAAAGGACAAATGTATGCTGCTGTCCATCCTCACTGCCCATGCCAGTAATTGCCACTTTGTATTATTTATAGAGATTGAGTTGGTTTACAGTTTTGTTTTTTTCCTGCTTTTCTCTTTAGCCACTATCCAACACAACTGCACCCAAGCTTTTTTTGAGGTTTGTCTGGTGGTAGCAGAATTAAAGATTTTTGTGTACTTTGCTGTCTTATGACAACTGGGAGCAACTGAAATGAGGCATGTCAAGAGACTACCACAGAAAGAAGTCAGTAATTTACAAGTTCAGACAAAGGCTGAAGAAACAAACCTTCTCTGTAGTTGTTCTGTCTTGTACAGTCTGCTAATATTTTCACATTTGAGACTATTCAATTTTCCTAATTGAGAGAATGTTACACTACAGTTGAGAAGAAAAGGAAAAATCAAAAGCAGAATACTCTCATTTTCAGCAGAGCAGTGCTAATGCTTATGTTAGTCAGTGAGAAAAACATGGGGGTGGATGAGAAACAATAATTCATTACTGTCTCTCCTGCAGTAAGTTAAATATGTCTCATACGTTGCTGATTAAAGCTGCCTTTTTTTCCATAATAAGAAGAAGAAGATTAATTGGAATCAGGATGAGACTAGGACCATTTCTCCCAGCATATCAAACCTTTAGTGGAAGGGAATAAGTAAAACCCAAATGCCAGCCTCGCCAGGTTGAGTTGGACCATGCAGTCAATATCCATAGCTTGCAGTAGGTGCAAAGTTATTCTTTCTACTCTTATTTTGATGCCTGTTCACAGCTTGACCTGCTGAATTTTAACCAGTGCACCACATCTGAGAAGTTTCCTCACATGACAAAAGCATGGCTCAGAAAGCTGCTGATGTGATGTCTTCACACACAAGTGTAACATAAAGGTCACATGTGAAGTCATAGATGGCTTCGTGTAACAAGGGACCCTCCCCATCCTCAATTTGTCTGCTTTTAAAATAGTAAATAGAAGGATTTTGAAAAACCAATCTCTATAATGTCCTTTTCTTTCTATAAAACCTATTGCTATTTATTTCCAAGCTCCTTAAGATACTACATACTATTTTGCTAGGCTAAAATATGCATCGCTCTTACAATTTTTCACACTTGCTGTCTCCTCTGATTTGATTCACGTTTTCTGCCTTCTGTATCTAGTTCCCCGTCCAAGTTAAAATGTAAAATAAAGTATAAGAGATGCTTGGGCCCCTGAACACATTGCTGAAAGGTTCGTTTTTCTGCACACAAGTGTTCAGAGTATTTCTCACAGAAGAATTGCATAAATTATGGAGATTCCAGTCACAGAACAGTGAATGGTATTGTCAGTTTGCTTAGGAAAAACTAATGAGGTTGTAAAGAAATACTGTCTGCTTTATAAGAGTAAAATTTGACAGCTGGAAAAACAAGGGCAATAGGCTGGTTTCCATTTTCCATTGATTTTAGCCCCCAACATTCAGGAGACTTCCTTTTCTGCAAAACCACATTCACACTGCCTACACATTGAACACACAATGCTCTTTTGCTTCAAGCCAGAGGCAGATTAAACTTCATTAGGAGAGTAAGGCTTGAGGAAAGTTCAAACTGTAACAGATAGTAATTTGACAAATAAAGAATTAGGGTTTGTTTTACTAAGCCAAAAATAAAGACCAGAGCAAGGTTCCCATGGCTCTTTTGTGCCTTTAACCACTGGGTAGGAATCCCATCCCTTTTCATAGTCTGGTTTACATACTGTATAAGCCTAGCAGACACATACCATTGCTGTTTTAGTGCATTTAAGCACTCACTGGGAGCACACATAACTCTCATTAAATAATAATAAAAAAAAAAGCCCATAAAGTATTTCCCTTAGAACAAGAAATAAGAGCAGTAACTAAAACATGTGTTCAGAGTATTCTTAGGTAGATGCACTAGTAGCTCAGCTTAAAATCAACAAGAATGGATGCATTCTATGTCTGAATGAATTTCATTAGCTTTCTGTAGCAACATTAAATTCTCAGTCAAGCATCTTCATATTTACATATTTACACCTTCCCAGGCCTTGTTGTTCTAGGAGAAAAGGATGGATCATTGCAGGTGAGTGACAGATACCCATGGTAACTGATAGGCTGTGATTTGAGAATTTAAGTTCTCACTCAGCAGCAAACTGTGTAGTGGCTGATGTGCAGTGGCACAATCCCATACAAAGGTCTCTGACATCATTATCTGAAAACCTTTGACAAATATATATTGGATGAACTTCAACAGATAATCTACCTGCTAAATTTTGTACACTGGAATGCAGAGTGTACTAGATAGTGACTGCATGCAAACAATATTACAAGGTGAGGGCTAATACAGAGTGATGTGCTGAAATGCCTGGCAAAAACACTATGAGACTGTCTCCTGGGCTGGAATGCAAAGGCATTCTTTGTGTCTTTGTGTCTGTGCTTGTTCTTGAGAGTTGGGCACCTCAGACTAGGAGCTGAAGTAACCTTGTCAAATAAACAAATGCTCCAGAAATCATCAGGCTTCTTTTAAAATTACTTGGAAGTATCTAGGAGAGAATCTTTGAGGACAGGAATAGGACACAAACCTTGGTATTTAGTTGTCTTATTCAGGTCTGCAGGGAGGTACAGCTTTTAGCCTGGAATCTGCACAGAGGACCATTGCCTGAAGAGAAATACTTGCATAGTTTACATTCAAAGAACTGAGCAGACACTACTTTATTTTCTGCATATAATAAAGAGAGAGATTTTTTTTTAATTTCCATATTAATTTGGAAGCAAAGAGTTGGAAGTTTCAATTCCAGCCCATGTTTCTTAAGTAATGTTCTAGGTAGGAGACATAAGCAAAGTTAATTAAGTTTCACTTTTCACCCCTCTCTTTAGCCTCTGCCGTGATACACAAAAAATACAGAATGAACTGAATTTGACTGAGAAGCATAAGACTCAGTTTAGATCTGAGTCATAAGTGCAATGGCTTGTTTTCATAATTACTACTTTATTTTATAGTAACTGTTAGCTCTGTAAAACAGAGAAATTGTCCTTTAGGGGCATCTTCTGGATGGTGGATGATTGGAGCTGTGGCCAGCCACTGTTCTGTTCTTCACATCAACCAAATTATTCCTGCAGCCTGCTGAAGAAGCCACCTGCCCCCAGAATCTTCTATTTGATTGTCTTCTGCACAGACTAGGTCTCATAGATCCACTGTTCTCCATCTCCAAAGCTGAATGTTGGGAAACATACTTTGGAAAGATTGGTAATACTTTGTCCTGGCTTTAGACTGGGTCACAGATGCCTTAACCAAGTTAATTTTGTGTGTGTTGCCAGAAGTGCATGGAGGTTTTAAGTTCTTGCTATTGTGAGTGAACAAATCTGTCAGTTGTGTTGCTAGTAATCCCCAAAAGCTGCACACAGACATACAGAGATGCCTGTGTCCTGGAATGGGTTTCAGCCCTGGTGAATAACTCCTTTAAAACTTTATAAGGTTAATGAAATTATCCTTTGGTACTTTGCAAGAACAATTTACTTGAAGGAAACTACTGCACTGAAAGTGACTATAAAATGATGAAAACTAAATTAAGTTTTTTAAATTATTTTTATGAATGTTAAGGGGAAAAAGCAATAAAATGAGTCATAGTGAAAATGGTACATTTCTTCAAAATAAGGCCTACATTGTAGTCAATATATGTATCAGAACAATCTTGGTGATACTCATTTAAAACCCATGAAATGCAGGGAAATATGTGCTTAGAACCCAATGCTGAAGTGTGTAATGAATAGAAATTGCCTTGTGTTGCAATTAGAATTTGTGCTGACAGTGAAAAATACAGTTTGAAACCACACATTTGGACTGACTCCCTTTTCTCTCTTCGTCATTCAAGTAACTTCTCAGCTGTGTGTGTGGGGGCAGCTGCATTTACCTTTAATGAAATTGCAGCAGCAGAGAATTTGGCTTTGTTTCATTAACTTCACTTGGTTCTTGGAGCTTTTATGTCTCATTCCCTCAAGCAACAGGATAGATATCTATTGAAGATATTTGTGAATTCAGAATACTTTGTATTTTCTGCCTCAGGTAAGGAAGATATCTAAATCTCTCTTTTCCTAGTATGCACATGTACACACAATATTCTGTCCCTTTAACTACATGTGTAAACATACACACAGGCACAAAAGGTCACTCTGGGACCCCTGACTTAAGAAATAGAACAAATAAATATTTAAATCCAGTTATAATCGAAAGATGTGTTTTAAATGTAGGAAGTGTGAAAACCAGAAAGATTTGAAATCTTAACCCTCTGATCCACCTCATTTTATTGAAAAAGTGTTTGCTCCAGCACATTTTTGTAGTGCTTTCTCTTGTTCAGTAATGAATGCCTTAAGCACAGAAACTTTTTTCTGAGCTTTTATTTCATGATGAAGAATTATTTTCTAACTGTGAGCCTTTGTTTTCTATTTTGTAACAGTGAATTCTACTTTTGTGCACCATACTAATCCTATCCAGTTTGAGCACAGAGTACTCACACAGAAACTGTGGCTACCTTCCTTTACAAATTTTTTTTACCTTTATGCCCATGCTTGGTTTGTTTGTTTGCTTGTTCATGATTTCATTATGTTCCTTCACAATTCAGTCTCTTTAGTGTCTTGAATACTTACACTGATCTGAACTTGTGCCAGTTGTCCTTCACATTAGTAATGCTGAAAAACTTGGAAAGAAAGTGAATTATTCCATGGATAAACTCAGGGTGGTAAAGGGCTGTTCTGTGATGAGATCCTTCCAGGTAGCGTTCAAAGTGATGCTAAATACAAGTCAGATCATTTTTAATTTATTTCTTGCAGGTGCATATGCTTCCATTGTTCTAATGGTAATTTAATGCATGCAAATCCAGACTGACTCCCTTGAAGTTGATGAATGTGCATCACCTTCCTAATTGTGTAATAAGGGATTAGATTGGAAATGGCACAAGTTCAGTGAGCCAAGTCCATAGGCTCACTCACATAACAGCAGTGAGGCAGAACTAGTGAAGTAGTGGAGCCAAGACTTTGGACAGCTCTATTTACATGCTTATGTGGATGCTGTTTCCTGAAACTTGTCATTTTGTTGTTGACTCACCAGCTGCACAAATGCAAAGGGCTGCACTCTCAACTTTTTAATTTATTCAGGCACAAGTCTATTCTTGTCTTGTAAAGGACACGTGTGCAGTAGAATGGCAGCATGAATTAGAGAGTGTGTTTTACCAGAGGTTTTCAGACTAATTCATCCTAGATTTTGCCAGTCAGCTTGCCTGGAGATGGAAATCCCAAGTTTTGCCTGTGAAAGGAATTGATACCTGAAGGTCACTCAGCCAATTTCCTAATTGCTACCTGAGATAGGTTTGCCCTGTCAGATGTGGGGGCAGGCTCATGTGGAGTTGGATTGCTGGTAAGAGCAGGTGGAGATGCTTCATTAGGCTCCTTATCTCAGGAATTTGTCTCCCCACTTCCCCCTGCAGAACTTAGGTGTCAGAGCAGTCTGCTGCTTATAGAGAGATCCAGACATAATGCAGCAGTACTGGGATAGAAGCTTCATGATGAAGAAACTAGACCTGTTAGTCTAAATATGTGATTGATATTGTCAGTATTTTGCTGGTGGTGGAATATTGCAGTGTCTGCCATTTCACCACATTTGTTCATAGCAAGTCTGGCTGTCAGTGCTGAACCCTTTCTTTGTACATTCTTCAAGTGAATAGGTGCACCTCTTCTGCTGAAGGCTTCATTTGAAAGCAGGATTTTGACTTGCATATAAAGTTGTGCTCTGAACAGCCTCACACTTAACCAAGAAAGATGTTTAGGTCTGGAGTTTTGTGTGAGCCTCAGGCTTGGTGCAGCATTGTTTACTCAGACAATTGTCACCAGTGCCAGCAATCCTTATTACACAACTTTGCAGTCTGCTGCCTCCTCAGCCCTCTCTCAGCATCAAGGCATACTCTGCAGAAAGCAGCCTCAGCATGCCCTGAAAGGAGATGGAAATGTAGTTCAGCAGTGGAGGCTTTGCTGCTCTTGTGCAACATGCACGTAAAATCATCTCCTTATGCCTGTTGTTTACTGTGTAACAGAAATTGAGGAATTTTCAGTTTAAGAAGAAAAAGTTTAGCTGACCCAATTTCTTGGGATGGAGTATCAAAGGGATGTAGAGAAACAGGTGCTTAGGGGGCATGAGTGGGCTTTTGTTAAAGAACAGTGGAAAGCAAGAAAGACTCACAAGATGCTCTGGAAAAGCTTGCAATTTCTAAGATACTGTTTTTATTACAATTTTGTCTGTACAAAATAGCAACCAGGTAAATATAAAAAACAAAATAAGTTAGACTTGTTTGGGTTGGGTGATTTGTTGTTGTTGTGGTTTTTGGTTTGTTGTCTTTTTTTTTTTTTCAGGTGCATAAGATACCCGAAGGCAGTTTTAACTTGCATAGGCTTCAAAGGATTGTAATATATGATATATGCAAAATAAGAAGAAATTCTTGCTTGTTCTCTTACTTTCTTTATGGATAAATGTCAGTGTGCCAGGCAGCAGACAGATCTAAAGTGCAGAACTACTTATGTATGCAAGAGGGAAGGGTGTTCAATTAATGGTGTTTAAATAATTTGATGCTACTGTTCTTTAATTAGAGTAAATTAATGTAATGAATGTAGGCAGTACCTTTTGAGCCCATTAGCTTTATCACTTCCTTGAAGGTATGAAAAAATTTGAAAGCAGCATCATAAAAAATATGAAATGAAATCCAAAATGCCTATATTTTCACTGGGATCATTAGAATTTGTCCTTGGATTTTAAAGCATTTTTTCATTGTCTACTGTGAAGAGGTTTTTCATGCAAGCCAAAAAACCTGGATGAGAATGTTGTGCAATGTTAACCATTTCAGGAGGCTCTGTATAGGAGAGCCACTGAGTAAACTACAGAAATAGCATCAGAATCTATCAGTCTGGTAGGAAGATGAGACTCTACTATCACTTTTCCATGTGTATTAGGCATAAGAACTGAAAATGAGAGAAAGCAGTTCTTCTAATCTTCAGTTGTATTTTATGTCATTTTCTCTCCTGCTCATCTCTGTTACTACTTCACGCAGTTAAATGCAGAGTTTTGTGTAGCAATGCTACAGCAACTCTGTTGATCATTCTTCCTGAGCCTGGTGTGATCCTGTGCTTCTCACACTTTATGTCTCACCCATATCTGAGCAGGGAATTGGATTTGCCTGGGCTGGTGAGTGTGTGGGTAAATCTGGCCATCCCTGTCCAACCTCCCCATCTCCACGAGATGTGATCTCCATGAGATTCCCGCCGGCTGCCACGGCCAGACAGGATTCCCAGCTCTGCTCTGCAGGGCTGCTGCCCATGCCAGGGTTGATCTCTCTTGACTTTTTGCCCAGATGACAGAGCTGCCCTGCGAGCCTGGCCAGGGTCGTGGCCATCCCCCCGTGCAGGGAGCAGAGCTGCCTTCCCCAGCAGAGATGCCTCTGCCAGCGGGCAGCTGTGGCTCAGCAGGGTATTTTTGGAAGTCTCTGAACTTTACAGTTAAAGATGTGCCAGAAGTATTTAGGAAAAGTTCAGGAGACGTGGAGCACTTGCTTACTAACCCTCTGGCCTGACAGTGTTAATAAAACTTAGTTTGACAGTCCTGAAGTTAATTTAAGAGGATAAAGCTTTCAGCTGCAGGTTAGTTTGTTTCAGTTTCCTCATGGGCTGCAACATACTCCCTAGAAACCCTCTGCATTTTAAAAAAATTATTAAAATATGTTTTCAGCTTCCTAATAAAGAAAAGCTTTTAAGAATATAGTTATTCCAGGAATTGATCCTGGGATAATGTGATCTGAGCAAGCTTTAGCACCACCAGGGCTGCAGTGGCAGGCTCTGATCAGCAGCAGAGGGAGATGGAGGTTGGAGAAGAAGAGTGGGGAGTAATGGCTGGAGGAAAACAGAAATGGTCTCTGCTTCAGAATGAGCAGACCAGTCAGGAAAATACTGAGCTGAATTAAAGTGGGAAATAACTATTTTATTTTATTTCTGTCCCCTAGAAAAGAAATAATGAAAAGCTTTGATTACTCTGTCATGGGGTCTAATTTAGTTAACCTCAGTAGGCCATTTACCAGCTTCCATGGAAGGAAGAACTCTTAAATCATGTTAAAAACAAATAAAATCATGTTAAAAACAAACAAATAAATGCAACTCTGTTGGATCAAGAGTTCCACCTTTTCTTTCTGTAATGCTCCTAAGTATTTCCCACGAGGGACTCATTGGCTTGTCAGGGGGTTTAACATTCATGTAACAGTCCAGAATCATAATTGTCTCATGATTTGTTATTACAGCAGTATTTTGAAGAGATTTGTGGGGAGGGCAGGAATTTGAGAAACAGTACAGTGCCTGCTGTCTTCTCACAACCTCTGTGCCTCCCCTCTGTGACCACCCACCCTCCTCCTATGCACTTTCAGGGTTACCTGCGAAGGGCTTTGGGTGTGCTGCTCTTCTACTGTGCCTCTTCCTGCTCTGCACTTCTTTTATGAGCACCTCAGCTGGAATATATTTGAAATATTGGACTTTGCCACTTAATATAATTTGTAAGTCCAAACCAAAAAGTTTCAATAAATATGACTTTTTATACTGCTAGAAGAAGTTTAGTACACTAAGAACTCATCTAATTCACGCAGGAAGAATTTTGTGCGGGGAAAAGACGGAATCTCATTTGAAAAATAATTTCCATTGTATTCTACCCTTGTAGCTATTTTGGGGTAGACGTAGCACAGACTTTTGGTGTGAGCTAAACCAGCTTTCTTTTTGTTCTAACAAAAAGACCATTAGGCATTTCATTTCTTCTAGATTGCACGGCTGTCCAGCTGTCTGGCCAGGCTCTGTACAACAGGTGTTTGGTTATGATCTCACTTACATATGTACCAATAGTGTCTGGTGCTGCCTTTTAATACTTTGTTTTACCTCAGAATCTAACAGTTTCAACTTGATATCACTATTGATTGTAAGTCCAATGATCATGAATGAATGCCTGTCCATAATAAACACAGTGGAAGACCCAATTCTGAAGTTCATTTGGATTTAAAAAAAGAGGCAGTTACTAAGACTGAATTATAATTCTTATTTTAAGAATTAAAATCAATAATTTAAAAAATTGCAATGACTAACACTTACTTTTTTCCATCCTTTTCCTTCTAACCATCAGCATGTTTTACCCAGCAGGTCTAACAAACAGCCATATGCTCTCCAGTCTCAAGGGAACTAGTTCCAGCTTGAAAATCAATATGTCACTACCAGGCTGTGGTAAAAGATGCTTACAGCAGCAGGTTTATATAGGCTAATGGTACTCTGTGCAACAGCAGCTCATTTAGATGAAAGGGTTGCCTAGTCTCATTCAAATGTTTGGGGCAGCAAAAGATGAATGTCTGTAAAAGCTGATCAAAATGGTAATTTGTTCATTGATGAGCAGCCTGTCTGTAGTTGCTACACTGGAGATCCTACCAAGGAGTACAGTGTAGTACACTAGTCTGTGAGGTTATTTCTGCACAATGTTTCATATTGGTAAAGACCGTCACTACTCTATCAGCTGGAATGAATCAATACAGTTGAAATTTTTTGGGATTTTTTCATGCATGAACATCAACCCCTCTGGATTTGGATAAACGGGAAAAAATATGCAGAAAATCAAAATTTTAAATATATTTGTGAAATTCAAATAGATTTTTACTAAACCACCTAAAAATCATCAAGGCCTGGATTTAATGTGTATTTTGAAAAGAGAAAGGCTTAAAATTAGGGGTTTTATAAAAGAGCCCTACCTTCATTTTTTTTGGTGGTTTGTTATGGAGAACAATGGTGACAAGGTCACATGGATCAAAGTTTGTTGAAGCAACTATTTTTTCTGTTGTGTGCCATTGCAAAGCCATTCACAGTGCTGTTGGTGATGTCCAGCTTGCTTCCACAGAAGGGTTCTTTGCACCACTGCTGCTGACACATGCTGCCTAGAGTCTTTGAGAGCAGTTAAAACACTCTTCCAGTGCAGTGTATCACTGCCTCTTTCAGGGCAGTTGCAGGCAGTCTTCAGTACCAAATACAAAGGAAACTGCAGACTTGTACGTTGTGTACAAGCTCCTTTTTCATGTGCTGTAAGGTAATGCTCAGTCTCATTTCTTTCACTTGCTTAGGATGACCACAGCATGGTTTTTCACCTAAAATATATGAGTTATCAAAGACAGGAGCAGGGTTTTGACTAGAAAATGCAAGTTCATCAAATCAGCCAAGACTTCTGTCCTCTCATTTTGAATGATGACCAGCAAGATAACCAGAATTCCAGACTTTATCTTCTAGTACATAGCCCATTTTATGAAACTTACTTCTCATTTCCATCAATACCTTTTCAAGATAAGTCGCCTCTCTAGATTTGCTTCCATCTAATACAGGAAGTCTTGAGGCACTCC
Source organism: Loriotus luctuosus (assembly GCA_035582745.1). Classification (NCBI taxonomy): domain Eukaryota; kingdom Metazoa; phylum Chordata; class Aves; order Passeriformes; family Thraupidae; genus Loriotus; species Loriotus luctuosus. The sequence continues at coordinate 10,432,770 of JAWWEY010000055.1, forward strand.
TTTCTACTCCTTTTCTATTATTTAGGATAAAATGACTTGTGTGAATAATTCACATCCACAGCATTGCTTGAGTTCAGCTCTAGAACTGAGTGAAATTTTGTGAAAGGGAAAGAAAAGTAAGTCCTAATTGTGTTTCATTTTTACATTTATGGGGGCTTATTTAAAAAGAGTTGCAGCACATGAGGCTGTGTATATCTTAATCTCATGTTCAGACATGGTGTTCCCAGCTTAAATAAGTAGTTAAAAAGAGCTATTTAGCAACCCTTTGGAACTTGTGGGAGCAAGAGCTTTTCTTATTGAGCCTTTAAAATCTAACTAAGCTATATTTTTGTGATGTACAGTTAATTCTTTCTATTTATTTATTTCAAACTCTTCCAAACTCTTCCAGCAGCTTGTTTTACATATATTTATAAGCGAAGTTTCATCGAAAGGACATGTGGCCTCTTGTTTGCAAATTTACAGTGTGCATCAAAGGACATTATAAGTACACTGAAAATTTCCTCTAGCAAGAAACAAAACCACCAGATTATTTGTGCACTATGCATGTTTATAGCCTACTTCAAAGATTTTAGTTACCTTAGCTCTGAGCCGTGGAATCTCTCTTGCAATGCATGAGGAGATCAAGAACTCCTGCAGACATACAGACATCAGCCTGGCAGACTAAACCTGATGCAACAATTCATTGTACACATTAGCATGTTTCCTTTTGTCTGAACAGTGGTCTGAAGTCCTCGAAAATACGGAGAGAACCTCACTTTTGGCATCTTTTTAAAAATCTGATTCACTGTCTCTTAAAGTCAGTTGAAAGATTCCCATGACCTAAACAGAACTGTGGAGTCTCTTTCCTCAGAGGGAGCCTGTCTGCATTCCCTGATAGGATCCCAGGTTGGATGAAAAGTGAAAAACTGACAAACTGCATTATCAAATATCAGAAAGCATAAGAGCTTGTGAAATGTGAAGCGTTTCCATTTATCAGGTCAGCTATTCACAGAGCTCCCCCTTCACATCAGCCTGGAAATAGAACTCATGGGTGAGCATGGGTGAGAATCAGACTCATTACAGAAGTCTTCAAAAAACCCAGCCGTGTGAAGAGAACATTACTGAAGGATCAAGTCAATCACTAAAAGACTAGAAGATAGCCAGCCTTAATTTAACTCAGCTGTTTTCTGACCATGTATTGTGAAATTACCATTCCAGTTTTTTGTAGGCCTTTATCTTGAGAATTTATGAAGGTCTGAGAAAGTGCAAAGTGGAAGAGAAATATTTCAATTCAGTGTTTCTGAGGAAGTCGGCCCTTCTCCTTGCCTGTTCCACAGTTTTCATTGACAATTCTGGAACAGTCAATTACTGTTTTTAGATCGTCACAAAGTGCTTTTAGCAGGGCTGCGATTTCTGTTTGATTGTGTAGTGTAAAACACCTAAACTTTCCATTTTCCATCTATAAGTTACTAGACATGCTATAGTAATAATTTAGTTAAAATTTCTGAAGACACTCAGATGCTAATTTGAGCAATATTGAAAAACTGCATCAGAATTAAGAATATTCTTTTCAAGAGAGGTCAAATGATTCCTAGAACTGAGGAATGAAGATGGAAAAAAAAAGAAAGAAATTGCTTCAAGGTTATTCAATGCACTGAAGGAGCTAATTGGAGTACTGAGGAAAAATGTGCTGATATAATTATAGAAACATGTTACAATTAACAGTATTATAATTCACAATAACACAGGGGTCAAATTAGATTTTATTCAGGCAGTTTGCATCTCCTGAATGCTGAAATTTGCAGCATTAGTTTTGTTTCAAAGTAAAGTTGAATGAGTTAATGAAAAACTTAATGACAGTGTTTTGAAAGCATTCTGTTTCCTTCCTCTTCTGCTGAAATTCTACAATCATACTCATGTGCATAAAAATCATAAACCATATATGATTTTCGAGGATGTTCAGTCCTCTCCCACTCAAGTGGCAGCAGCACTGAGATGACCCTTGTTGGTGAAACCCAGAGGAGAAATCAAGAAATCACATTTTATCCATAGTGCAACCTCCCTCCTAGTGTTACACATTATATTTGGTGGGTTTTCCCTCCATATTCTGCCTGACCTCATATTGGAAGGTAAGGTAAAGGTGCAAGATAATTTACCTCTAAGCCTGATTCTGAATTGTGCAAGTAATGCACTTTTTTTTTTTTAATCGCAGGTCTTGAAATGAGTAAGAAATTTAGATGAAAAGTACAATGTATGTATATATTCTGTAGCTGACTGAAAAGGGAGTAAATAAACATACTGTGGTTACAAGTTTAAAGTTCAGTGTGGAGGAAGAGAAAAGCACTGTTCATAATTTAAGAAGAGCAAGTTAAAGGAAATTTATCCAAGCTAGATGATTTCAAATGTGTGGCTGATTATCCTAGACAAATTTCAGGGAAGTGCGAGTTCCTCAGTTCCAAGGCTATGGTTGTAATAACAAATACAACTTTCTAGGAGCTTTCCTGGGTACTGATGCCACAGAACATGAAACAACCCAGATCTCCACTAAAAATTACCTTTGTCTTCAAAACAGGGAATCTGCACCCAAACAATTTACTAGTAATCATACATCCTGGAAATTTCCATCCTTAACCTGGCCTCAGTATTTGGCTGGGAGAGTGCTACCAAGCAAAGGCAGGTCCCTGTTATCACTGTTCAACACTACAGACTTGTGTCTTCAGTGTTACTCACATAATAGGGACTTTCTCTGACTTACTAAGTGCAGCATTAGTGATTCTTTTCAAGAGCCCTTCAAGGATGATAATGTCCAAGTGGGTCAGAGCATGGTGGATCAGCAAATATGAGGCTGCTCTTTGCAAAGAGGTAAACAGAGGTAAATACTTTAAAGTACTGACAAGTCAATAATATGGGAATCAAAAAGCTTCCAAATTGACTAAAATGCTGTAGAATTCAGTTTAAATGCATTGGAAGGATAGAGATGTGGACTGAATTAAACAAAGTTGATTTATAAGGACTAAAGTAGATTTTAGTCTGATCCAAATTCCTTCTTTGATCGAGTATTTGCTTTTATGGATGTGAGAAAGTGCATCTGTTACAACTTGACTTGACATTTCAAATTCATTAAAGTAAACTACGGAATTAAGGTGTAGATTAATGTAATGTATTCTTAGTGGGTGGAAAATAATTTAAGAATACTGTTTTGCTGTCAAACTGGAAAGACTTCTCTAGTGTGCTTACAAAGTGTCTGTCTGGAATCTATTTGTATTACACAATTATAAGCAGTAGTTTGGATGATCGAATAGAATTTCCACATTTGAACATGAGAGTAAGCTGAGAGGAATTTCAAGGTTTTGGAGGATAAGGTCAGAGCTGAAAATAATTTCACTTACTTGAAAAGTGGTCTGAAATCAGTAAATTTAAATTCAACAAGGAGGACTGCAAAGTCTGTGCATGCAGTTAAGGAGAGAAAAATTAAATGGTCAAATAACAAAAGGAAGAAAATTGTGCAGCAACATCAGAGAACTGGAGTTAGACTGGATTTAGTCTACCTTGCAGACAAAGAAAGGAACAACATAAGTGTTGCAGATAAATTTGTGGAAATGTCCATGTCAGGAGCAGGAGACAATTACTTCACACTGATGGGTGCAGTTTTGGTCACTGCATTTAGCAAAGATGCAGACAAAGTGAAGGGAGTCTGGAGGACAGCAGCAGGGCTGATAAGAGGTATAAAAGATATGACCTGCAAGGAAAGCTTGAAATAGCTGGGTTTGTTTAGTCTGGAAAGAAGAAGACTCATAATGTGGGAGAAGGGAACTTGATAAGAGTCTTCTAAACCTTTACATCCACAGGGGTTATCAGTTGTTCCCCAGATCCATGGAGGACAAGACAGGCAGCTACTGACTTAATTTGTAGTTGGGATTCTAAAGAGAAACTCCACTGGGCAGACTTAAACAGAAGTTGTATTGGAAGAATGGGAGTGATGATCTGCAGAGAATTACACATTTGTCACAAAAAACCACAGTGAACATGTCTACATGTATTGATCCTTCTTCAGTTTAGCAGGATGGTGTGATAGCATTGTGATCCTTACCAGCTCTGCTTCTCCATTTTGATTTGGTCCATTACTTTAGCTTTCATGTCTACGGTATAATAAATAAAACATGCAATTCTTGCCTTTTCTAAAACATAAATTAGTCAAGTAATTTGCAGTAATCCACAACCTTTAACATTTTTTTAAATTAAAACTTATTTCTTCAGTAGTTTTTAATAAGGAAAAGATGTCAGTGTTTGGTGGTAATGAATTACATATTTTCCATAAATCAGCATTTAATAACCTAATATTTGACATTACTGGTTTATTTCACACATTTCTGTATATTTCATATATTCTGCATATTTCCATAGTAGTGTTACCTCATTTTCATGGTCTTTCTATCACAGTCTGCTGGGAATTATAGACTGTTTATTAAAAAATGAAATGTCTAGGGGTCAGCATCCACCCAAACTTACAAATAAACCCTTTCCTCCAAAACAGTAGTACTGGTCATAAATTTTGGCTCCAGTACAGATTTCATTTTTCAAAATAAAAATGAGCAAATCTAAATGTTCTGTCTGGGATCCATAAAATCATACAATATTTTGCCACCAGCTCCAGTGGAAATAAGACATAATTTTAATAGGCTAAAGGTTGCTTCAAAAATCATCTTTTCAGTTGCCTTTGCTAAATTGCATATTTCCTGATTCAGGTCTGGGATGGCTGCCATCTCTGAGTGATGCCATCATTTGGGTTGTGGTACATAGTGTTACAAGGCTGGCATTTCCCACACTTTTCATTCATGTTTCCTCTTTCATAATTTTTCAAGCTTTTTTTTTCCCTCCTATATCACACTTTGCTAAGTTGAGTCTCCTGTACTGAAAATGTCTATTAATATTTCTGAAATCCTTGTAGGGATACCCCATATTCCTACCATATCTTTGACTGAGTAAGAAATTTAAACAGAATGGTGTGGTATGCTCAAAGAAAATACAGCCCAAGCCATCGGAATGAGCCATATATCCAGAAAGGAAAAATGTAAATCAAAATGTATGACTCCATTGTTACTGCAATAGGTTTTGACATGCCAATCCTCTTGGTTTTGTGGGTTTTTACCTTGCTTTTGTACATTTGAGTGTTCTTTGTGAACTCAAGCGTGTGCTCACCTTTAGTTGCTGCTCGCTGCTTCTGGAGTAACTCTGGTCATTAATATTAAATGATCTTTACTATTGAATTACCACAGATGTATTTGTAAAAATGTGCCTGTCCACCTTCAGCACTGGAAATGAGGTAAAGTGACCTGGGAGCTCTCTGGGCACGTTCAGCAAAGGCAGCAGGCAGCAGGACCCTGAGGGAAAAGGAAGGAAGCAGAGGCTGGTGAGGATGGAGCCACAGGGCTTTGGGAGTGAATAAAAATGAAGTGACAAAGGGCAGGAGAGGAAGAGAGTGCAGCATATAAAGGAAGAAATAGAAATTTTGCACCCTGGCTTCTTCTGACGTTCATTAATTCCCGTAGGTTCTGCAGTCCTTCCTAAAATGAGTAACATTGTCAGATTTTGGATCCTAGAAGTATGATTAGTATTCTGCAAATGAATAAACAAGCAGCCTCATTTTGCTACATAGTGAATATGGTCTTCTGTAAAGTTTGCCATGAATTAAGTGGATGGGTCTCATTTTCCATCTGGAAAGTGCCAAGAAAAATAGCTTAATTTTGTGTTATTTTTCCCTGTTCACCCTTTACCAGGATAAATGCAATAGCTAGAGTGGCATTTTGGTAGTATTTAAAAACATTTCACTTTCACAAAAAAAATCAGCAATAGTTATAAATACTTTTCTTATACAACAGTTTGTGAAGCTATGCTACAAATTTGCATCAAACATATTAGTGTGCAACAAAAAATTAATTATTTGTTTCAGTGAAGTTGTCTTGAAAGGCCATAGAAATGTGGCTGGTATCTAGCAACTGGTTCCATTTGACTTCTTTGCACGCGCAAATAGTGCCCAAGTGACCTCCCCTGTCAAGAGCTGAACTAGCCTAGCCTAGATCTGCCAAGGTTTGAAGAGAAATGCTACAATACAAGAGGCATTAACCCAACCTAACTCACATATATACAGAATATATTGGTGTGAAAGTGTTACTGCACCCCTATGTTAAACTGAAAAATTAGACCTTTTTAAGACAGGATTGGTTTGAATTACTGATATCCACACAGGATGCAGAGGAGTGAATAAACAGCTGATGAAGCTGATTTTTAAAGAATGAGCCAAGGTGAGCCCCCATTCCTCACTGAGCAGCAGTAGAAAGGAAGGACAGGAAGGATTTGAGTGATTTGGGCTGGGGTCAGAACTTGATCTTTTGGCAGCTTGTAGTTAGGGTTTGTTTGCTTTTTATTTGAGGTTCAGCATGAATGTTTTGCTTGGACTGAGCTGTCCCTGCTGCCACACCTGAGGTAAGCACAGCAGAACTGGAAGCTAGATGTGTTTATCGTGTTGAATTGATGTGATTTTCTGTGTTGATAAAGAAAAAGAAAGGGCACAGGGAACTAATAACAGTTGTGTGACTTTAGCCAGTAGAGGTGTAAGGTAAGTGCTGCATGTGCTTAAAACATTAGTGAGTTAAAAGGAGTGCTGGATCTGCACAAAGGGGAGGTATCCCCAGTGTAAGCTCTACCTGCATTTTTTTGATCAATCACATTTGTGAAGGTCAACTTTACCTCACACGTATGACAAACCCACTTGCCTGTTAGCATTTCTTATCAACTATTCCCACAAGGAAAGATGAATATTTGATATGTTGAATGTATGCAGTATCTGCTTTATGGTGGGATTCCAGCTGTAAAATAATATTTCCATGATTAAATATCAGGAACCTAGGAGGAATAGATTTATTAAACTGTTTGAACAGAAGCCCTAGTTGTGATAACATTATGATGGTCCAGGATGCATCCCTGGAACTGAGAATCGAATGCACTGCTGAAAAGTACTGAAATGTAGGGAAGCTCTGAAGCCTTGCAATCATGAGTGTAGGTGCCAGAATGAAGTTACCCATTATGAGTAAACAGGAGACTGTTTTCCAGAGACTTCTATAATTGAGGGTATTCAAGCTCTATAAAGCACCATCATTTTTTTGGTATCTCAGTCCTCTGCTGCGCTCCAGAAAAACTCAACTTTTTCACATCAGTAGTGAAAGATTTCTAGATTATGTCAGAAATGATTGTTGCACCAGAAATGCAGCAGGTTAAAGGCCTTGTACTTCCAGGTGGGTTGATGCTTTTAAAAACAGCATAAACATCATAATGTAGTGATATACTGCATACTATACTCTTAGGGATAGGATGTGATGATTTCTGTCTTCCTGACTTATAAGCATAGAGGTATGTACAAAAAGCTATCAACAAGGAATTTAAGGTATGGACATAATGTTTTGGAAAGGAAAATTATTTGGCAGTAATGCAGAGGGCATAAGGAGGTGGTACAGCAGGCATGTAAGGACACTGATCATGTGGTTGTGCAAGTATTTGAAACTGATTTACTGGAAGGCAGCAATGGCCTTTAGGATTCATGATTGTTTTCATTAAAGCAGGGTTGAATCAAATATGTCTTCAGCGTTTGTGGGCATAACTGTTCTGTTCTCTAGCTCTAAGGTGAAATCTTTCTAAAATGCACCTGTGACTGCAGGTGTGCTTTCTGCTCTGCCACATCAGCTCCTCTGCTGTCTAAATGACTTGATGCAGCTTTGTAAGTGTTCACTTTTCATACCATTTAACAAAAAAAAAAGTTCCTTTAAATAACAGTGCCTCATTTGACTTGTAACTGAAATTGTAGGTAACTATGAGGTTACCACCTGCTGAGACAATAAAATCTTTGATGGCACAGTGTCTCAGTAGACTGGGGAGGTGGGGAGAAATGTTTGCTGCACTTCGGAGACTATGGTTTTGTTCACAGCCTGCTGGTTTGGATTAGAGTCAGAGATGAGTTTCCAAGTCAGCATGAACAGCACCCTGCCAGAAAGTTGTTCTTGGAGCTGCTGCTTCTTTGTACAATGCAGGGAAAAAAAAAAGAAAAGAAAAAGGAAGGAAAGGAAAGGAGGAATGGCTACTGGCAGCTTTTCACTCCTACATTTAAGGATCTTGTAGAGACAACAACCAACACTGTCTGGACTTTGATGCATTGAGTCCTGGGTGGGCAGTGCATTTCCTCACTTCTGATTGATTTTGTTGTTAGTGCAGCAGTGTTAGAAAAGAAAGGAGAGTTTTCACTGAGACTAGCAGTACAAGCAGTAACTCTAGCTTTTATATAAAACATAGGGGAAAGATTATTTTATGTTTTATGATTTTATAATTACCTTCAAAAGGAAAAAAAAACTGGTTTGGAAATGATAAAATGTACTTTCCTGCAAGCAGATGAACATTTTTCCATTTTCTATAAAGAAGACTGTGCAAAACCATTACACTTACACTTAAAGGGATTTAGTCAGCCTACACAACAGAAGTATGTGAAGAATTTCAGCACAGTGATTGTGTGTAAGATATTTAGACTTGTTCTACTAACTCAAAAACTTGTATGGTAGAAACAGTAACAGTATTTAGCTAATAGTATTGCTAATGATATTTTGTAATAATATTTTAATAATGCTTTTCAAGAAGAAAGCATCAAAAGCTTTGCAAAGCACATGATCCAATAGGAAAACTGAAGGATAGAGAAGTTGTCTTGATTGTCCAAGTCCAAGAGATCTACATCACTGCTTTAGACACTCCTTTAGGCATGAGCAGGATACAGCATCCCCACTGCTTTTTAAAAAATGTTACATACCCTGATTGAGGTTTAATGCTCAACCAAGCAAAATTACATTTCTGCCAATTTTGCCTAGATCTGTGTTGGCAGAAGGCTGACCAAGCAGCTGGGGTGCCTCCTGCAGATGGAAGTTCACCTTCCTTTTGCCTAACAAGCTTTGAGCAAGTACCTTGTCTTCTGTCTGTGATTTCCCATCAGCAGGTCAGCATTGGTGCCATGTCACAGGTACATTATGAGAATAAAGACACATAGAAATTTGACTTATATTATGGTAACCATAGGCATGTAACGCACAACAGAAACATCATTTATTATTGTACATGCCTGGACTTAGAGTCATTTCAGCAGGAATTCAGTAGTGCAAAGTCTGGGTCAGTGCAGTCCACAGAGAGTGCATAATCAAGACTTCATTTCCATGATTTACTTTCATCCTAAGGATGCTGCACTTATGCTATATATAACCACCTAAAGGGAATTCAGTTCTGAATTTCAGTTTGCTGATCTCTTATAAAGTGAGTTCTTGTATACTCATGCATAACTTATTTAGAGCAACATGACATATATTGGAAGAGAGGGAACAGTTTACTGTTTACTTACTTAGTATTTCATATAGTCCAACCCTTTTTTAGAGAAAGAATTCTAGAAAATTACCAGTTGTAAAGCAACCATTTTGATACTGTCCCTATATCCTTTGTCATTTAAAAACTCTTCCCTAAGAAATGAAAAAGCATGGAAAGATGATATTACTCATCCAGCTTTTTTACTATTGTGCTTTTTATGAGTTCTGCATCCTCAGTTTACAACCTTAAATGGAATTACTGTGTTTGCTAATTGTAAACTAAGTACATAGTTAATCCAAAGTTCCTTTTCTGCATTTGGCATGACTTCTTATCTTTTTAATTTTGTAAATTTTGGCAGAGACTTCAGGACCATACATTTTTGTAAAACAGTGTACTGTATCCCCATATTTTGAAATTACATTATTTTTTTTCTAAAAATACTAGAGGATGGAGCACTCAGAAGCAATTATGGCCTGACAGGACAAATCTTACTGAAAGTATGTGGATTGCTAAACCTTTTAGACGGAAAATTCCTTTCATACTTTTCACATTACAACAGTGAAATCTGTGTAATTATTCCAATCAGCAGATATGCAATATAAATCACAAAGAAAACAAGATCAGAGTAATATAAAGCTATAAACATATTCAAAGGGGAACTTCAGCATCTTTTTGCTTACAGCAAACATTTCTTTTTCTTGGAAGCAGCAGAAAGGAAAGCCAGTGGAGCTTGTTGATGTCAGCAGGTATGCTCTTTGAAGACTTTGGAGGTGCAAAGCAATGAAAAAAATTAATTCCAATTCAATAGTAAGAAAGAGAAAGGTGAAGCTCTGGAAAACAAAACCTTTTCTTTTCTCACCTGGGTGACAAAGCTACTTATAAAAATGTTCTCTCATGCATTTTGGGTGAGATCTCTTCTCTCGTAGAATTCAGTTTGCACCATGGGCTGGTGCTGGCCAGAGGAACTCTGGTTCCCTGCTTGGAACTCTCTGATAAGCCTCTGCATCACAGGGGAGACTTGGAGGAGGATAAACTTAGTGCACAGCCATGGTTTGTTTATAAAAACAAGTTGTCCTGGCAGAGAGGGTTAGCAGCCTTGGAACAGAGGCTGTCAGATCCTTTGGTATCTTACTGGCTTTTATCTTCTGTCTGGGGATTGCAGTGCCTTCTGCTGCGTCCTGGTGTGCACAACACTTACTTCAGGCATTGTCATGGCTAGAGAAAGGTTTTTGCTATTGTAACATTGGATTTCTTGACTTGGTTAACTAACCTGGTAATGAAGCCTTTCATGCCATCTGCATCATGTCAGCAAAGTAATCTTCAGCTTAGACAGCAGCTGGGCATGGCTTTTCCTGGCAGATGGCATCCTGTCATCTCTTTAGCAGCTGTTTGGACATGGCTGTGTGTCAATGCAACCATGATATAATCATTGTATCCTGTGAAGCAAGCCCAGTGTGACCCTTAAGGCACTTGGCATCGTGCTGTTGGTGGCATATTTTGCAAGAATATTTTGAAGAAAGGGTACGGAAACAAGAAATTCGAGCACGTGTCACATATGTCCTTCCTTTGCACACTTTTATGGGAAGCGACAGATTTGTTCCAGCACTTTAACAGTAAGTCTTTTGCTGGTTGCAAACCTAAATTTTGGATTTAGAAAGCTATATAGAGTTACTATGAAACCATGCCAATTTTACAGTAATGTTACATTGTTCTGGCTTTATTCCACTGATATCGAAGAGAGTCTTTTACATTTAGCATTTAATTGAAGTTTTAGATGGTATCAACCAGCAAATTTTAAAATCAGTGAGAGAATATTTATGCAACTGGTGGAAAGCTGTTTTAAGAACATACTTTCTCTCCCTTGATGTATGTGGTCGTGGCAATTCTGAGTCAAGGAGGGGAAACAAGAATTAACAGGATCAATGCTCTAAAGAAAAACAGCAACAGGATAAATTTTCATGTTGGAATTCAAATGCTTAACCTGGTGGCTATAAAGAGATTCTTTACATTTTTAGACTCCTGTATTGTAAATCATGAGCCTTAGCCGTGTGTTTTACATCTGAAAGCTCAGTTCTTTTCACTGTTTAATGTGCTCTCAATGATCATGTCCTCTTTTTTTCCCTTTTTTGTTTCCACATATCCATCTTCCACTTAATCACGTTACATGCTTTCACTCTGCCTGTGGTTGAAGTCCCAAGTGCAGCACTAACAGCTGTGACACAGTTCCTCCTATGGCTTGGTGGCTCTCCCTGCAGAAGCCTGGGTTGGCAGCCCGAGTGAGTCGTGTGTCTCTGTACACACATACATAGAGCTGCGTCCAAGCCACTTTGGCCACTATCTCAGAGTTCAGAGAATTTCCAGCATGAATGTTAATTTTGTCCAGATGTAAGTTCTTTTGGTCAAACTGAGTCATACAAAGGACCTCACCACAGGAATCTCATTTCTGATGCTTCCTTCTTTGACCTTTTCTGTGCCGTTAATTAGCAAGTATTGTGACTTATCAGTGAGGACTGGCAGGTAACAATTAGGTTTTCTATTTCTGCAGGCCAGTTATATGTGATTTTACTGCCTGGCAATACAGCTTGGTCAGCTACATGGAAGTGGCAGAAGAAAAATTAATGTAGTCATTAAATCATTCAGTGTTCCTCAGTGTTGATGAAGTATTAAAGAAGCTCAACGTATGAATGTAGCACATTATCAATGTAGTCAAGTGCACAACAATACACTTCCTAGCTTCTTGGTGCTGTTTTCTCTGTTTGTTTGTCTTTTTTGCTTACACTGAGAATTAATATTCCCAAGGTTATTGTGGGCTCTCTGTGCTCAGTAGCTGGGGAGGTTTAACTTGCTGTTTTCAGTCTAATTCTTTTCAAAGGAGAAATGAATAATAACAAATATGTTACTTCTCTGTCATCATTATTTCCAATAGATGGTTTTAAAAGCTTTTCAAGGACATGATATTTTTCAAGACTGATGAGTATGCTTTGTTTTACTGAACTACAGCTTTAAAAGAGCAAAAAACCCCTTTTCTAAACATTCAGGTTTCTGACTTTGTGAGGATTCAGCTTTTGTTTTGAGCACACTTTGACACATCACTTCACCTAGGTTTTGCAGCTGCTCTGGTTTGCCCAGGGATCCTGCCACCTGGTGAGGCTGTGAAGTTAATGGGAGCTGGATTGGTACCCAGGCACACCCATCTGCAGTTTGGCTGGTGGTTCAGTGACTGACCATTAGTCCAGACAGATTATTGTTGGATTCTTTGTGCTGTTGGAGGGGCTGTCCCTTAGGTGAAATAGCAAACAGAAAACAAGTTACTAAAGTTTGAAGACTCAGACATAAAATGTGAGCCCATATATAGCTGTGTAAAGTCTAAGCCTTTGACTTTTGTATTTGACCTACCATCTTTTTTTATTTCAGTATCACTTTTATTCTTATCCTCAAGCTTGAGTGTTGTTTGCTGTGTGGTGTGAAAGAGCTGTTCCCTTTAACCTGGAGCTGGTTGTTGAGAGGTGTGTTCTCTACACTGTGTTCACTCTTCTATAGGCTGTGTTTTAAGGGTTAGATAAAGTGGTTTGAGATCCTTGGGGCTGTGTTACTGAATGTTTAGTCTTTTTCTACCTGCTGATACCTACTATTTTTCAAATTGCTTTGTATGCATGACCTAAATTTGTAAATCTAATACTCAGAATGGTGTGTTAGAAGAGCACAAACCTGTTTATTTGGAGACATGGTTTATTATGGTCCAGTTTCTGACCTTCCACCAGATTTCCTCATGGAACTATACTAAAAATAAATTAATAGTATACAAATAAATAGTTCACATCCTAGTCTCCTCCTAAGTAAGAGTCAAAAGAAAGGATACAAAGTTTCATGCCAAAGCAGCTGACCTAGTCACAAAAAGGTCCTTCTGTCTGGTCAAGTGGGCCACTCCTACTCAAGATGAAAACCTCCAAAAAGTAAGCAATTCCATTGCTTTTTCCCTGGATGTGTGTAGCAAGCAGGAGTAGAGCTTTTTCTGGACAAGGGGTATGAGGCTGTGTGCTTCCCTTAAGGGAGAAGGAAATAATTTTTTGAGAAAAGAAGTTTGTTTACCAAATGCAATAATACATGTATTTTTTATTTTTATATGCTATATTCTATCACCTTTCTTTTTCACTATGAAAACCTGCTTTATTATTCTAAACATATTACCTAATTGCTATGTGTACATTTTACAATTTGAATGCTTGCATTGTCTCATAGCTAGATTTGCTGTTAGGCAATTATTGGTATCCAGTCAGACTGGATGAATAGAATTGTTGTACTTAGAAAGCTGAATACTTTATATGGCTTAAGAAATTAATTAAAACTGCTATTATTTAGCCTGCAGGTATAGCTTATACAACTTAATCCTAGTTGTAACAGATACAAATGTATTATGAGTCCATAAACACTGGTGTATTACTAACTAGGATTTATTATTTCCCTGTGTAGTGTTAGGCAACAAATGAAGCTTCTGTGAAACATTTGTGCTGGGAAACTTTTATCACATGTGACTTGTTTTTACAGTTCAGTCAGTTACAGGGATGAGAAGAGCCTCAGTAAAGTCCAGATATAATTTGCCAGTGATAAACACAAGAAGTTTGAAGGCCAACTCTCATGCTGTCTGTGCTCAGTCCTTTCTGACTGATTTCTTATTCCTGGAAGTGTGCATCAGTTCAGTGTCTTTATGACCTATTGAAAACAAAGTCTTCTGTTGAGTTGCATTTTTTTCTATAAAGCTTTTCTATTGCTACTAATACTACACCTGATAAGGCAGATGCTTTATACAGATGATCCATCCATGTGGTCATCCCCACATTCATTCCTTGGATGTCACAGTTTTCTGGAGCAGTGTGTGCCAGGACACCCTGGCTGGCTGCTGCACTGGGAAAATGGGCTCTCAGGGCAGAGATCAGGCTAGGAGGAGCTCAGGAGTGCATTCTGGAAATGCTGCCTTGCAGAAGTCCTTGGCTGCAGCCCCAGCCGGCGTGTCCTGCCCGCCCTCTGCGAGTGCCCTGACGTGGGGGATGCGCCCGTTCACACGACCCCGCCTGTGGAGCCTGCAGTGTCCAGGAACAGAAACTTGGGAGGTCTCTAATGGGCTTGGACCAAGCCCTGTGTCAGACTCACTGTTGATAATTGACTGTCTCTGTGTCTGACATCATGCTTAAGTTCATGTCAAAGAGAGAATCTGAAAAAGTAACTCAGAAAATTACAGGGCTTCAGGAAGTATCAAACCACTTCCAAATAAACTGGAGGTGCTGCCACATTTCCCATGAGACTTCAGCTCTTCTTCTAGTAGAACAGTGGGAATCAACATTCAGTAAGATTTCGAGGAAGAAATTCAGTTTTCTTGGAATCTTAGTAACTGGCCTTATTTTAGAGGAATAGTGAAATTTTTATTGTTCTATTTCATACAGAGTGATCTTCTGTTGTTACAAGACAGAAATAGTTTGCTAATTTTCGTGATTGCTTTATGATCTTCATATTACCAGTGACTTTGTTTTCTTAAATCTTCAGCTCCTGAGCTCCTTTTGCAGAAATTGTCTTGAACCAGGTTTAGTTATACTCCTGCTGTGTAGGCCAGTGTTTGTCAAAAATGTTTGTCTCACTATTCAGATTGCTTCAAGCACTTTTCTGCCAACTGTATTTGTTTGTTTGTTAAAAAACATGTCTGAGCTTTCAACTTGTGTAATATTCCTCAAGGCAGTGATATTTATAAGAGCAATGAAAATTTGCACCTTCCTTTGATGGCATGGAAGAGGATGGCAGGGTGAAGTGGAGACCAGCAGATCCTGCTCCTTCCTTCTGATCACATGGCAGCAAACATACATTCCTTTTCATGCTCTGAATTTGCTTTGAAGCGCATCTCTGCAATTGGATGTGTCAGTGGCTGTTTCAAAAATTCTTCTATTTTTTGGACCAAAGCCCTTACATTTGGGATATTGGCTGGCCAAGATACTTGTACATGGCCAAAATATATATTTTTTTGGGAACTTTAGAACTTTTTCCTCTCCAGTTGTGCATCTGGGTTTTCTTTTTTCTTCCTATTCTCCCTGTTTTTTGGGTTTTTTTTGTTTTCAGGGTGGTGACGAGTTTATTCATTTTAATAGCATTCTAATGCAGTGACATAAGTTCTTGCTAGTAGGAAACAGAAATAACAAATAGCTTCATATACCTTCAGTGCAAAGCACAGGAAGTATAGAGTAACAAATGTCAAATAGGACAAGTTGGAAGAGTTGTCAGTGCACTTGAATGTTGGTGAAAAGGTGTGGAAGTAAAAAGCCTTTGTTGTTTCATATGCCCTGCTTGGAGGCTATTGTGTGCTGAAAAGTCCATTGCTAGATTGCATGCTTATTTATCTCCAGAATATCTCTGTTTGGGAATCTTCTTTTCCTTTAAGTTTACAGGAGAAAAGATACTTCTTTTTGCCTACATAAAACTTTCTGTTGTTCCTCAGAAATTATCATTAGTAACAGTTAACTAAGTGAAATACATAGCATTAAAACCCAAGGGAGGCGTGTTTAGGAGGTAGGAGAGGCAGATGGGCTGAATGATCTCTTAACTCAATTTTCTGTAACGTGGGAGGCTAGCAGTGAAGTTTATTAGCGTGGGCTTTATAATAAAAACTTCCTTCTGACAAGTTTTCCAGGGATGAACAACCACCCATCCTCCCAGGCCAGTAAAATGTGAACCTCATTGGACTCAATCTCATTAAATGCCTTGGTCACTGCACAGCATAATTTGAACCCATAAAGAAAAAACAAATTCAGATTGTATTTGCAGGCATTGTTATTTTTAGTTAAGCCACAAACCATTAATGGCTGTTTAAAGTAGGGGGTTCTGCATTTTTCTCCTCAAGCATGCAAATACACAGCCAGGACACTTGGTCCCTCCAAGGCCATTGGAAAGGCTTCAGAGTGGTCAGTTGCACTAAAGCTCTAAGAAGGGATCCTGTCTCTGCCTCAACCAACCTCCTTAGGGGTGACTGTTCCCAAATGATTTGTTCCTCTGTGTAGTGGAAGGCCAAGGTGCCACCTTTGATCTAGCAGGACGTGAAAGTCAACCTTGGCAGTAAGTGCCCTGCCTAGTTATGGTCTTGAATGACTTTTGGTGAGTTGCTATCACTCTTCACATTTCTGATTTCTCTTTGATTTGTTTACAGAGGTGCAACTGTTTCTGACAGGTGCTTGTGCTCAGCCCTGTGTTTCTGCTGTGCAGAGTTGCAATTTTGCTTTCAATCGGAAGTAAATTGATGCTGACGAATAAATTATCAGACAGATACATTAGTGTCTTTGGTTTATGATAAGTATCTTGCCACAATCCCTCATTGTATCCCTAACTTAGAAGGATTCTTGAGGTTGGTTGCTTTTAAACATGTCCAAGCATGGACATGTATTGAGGTATTGCATTGAGGTAGGAAGAAGAAAACTCTGTGCAAACCAATTTTCAGCTGTATTGAGGATCTTATTTCTAGAAAGGTATTTTCTTCTGTTTTTGCTCTCTTTCTGATTTGGTGTTTCTTTGGGTTTTTTTCCCATAACTCTTATTTCTTGTTGATTATTTCCTCTGCTGGGATAGCAGTACATTATTGTGGCAGCCCAGTGTTTCTGTACAACCAGATAAGATTTAGCTTCCTGTCTTCCAGTAAGACACTGTTGTGTATTTTGAAACATTGAAATAACTATTTTCATTTGTAATAAATAACCCAATGTTATAATTTCCTTGCTTTCTCTTTTCCCTCGAAAGTGATTGTCTTTCTTCACTTTCTTCTTTACCTGAAATTAAAAATTGATCCAACTGAGCATTTAAAGATGCTTAGTTTGCATTCCTGAGAACTCCTAGTAGAAATTGTTGTATGTTTTCAGTTGAACTCAAAGTGCTTAATATTTTCCTAGAGGAGACCATATTACAACTGTATCAGATTAAAACTTACCCCTATTTTGTTCTTGTAACTTTTTAAAATTTTTAGAAATTCCTGCTTTATTTCAGTCTTCCGGCCTTGCCCTATGGAAAATATGGCCACCAGTCTTTCAGTGGAATCTTGTGAATTCCATTGATTGCCAAAGATGTGAGTGCAGAGGTAAAGATCTAGAGAGGAGGGATCATCCCTCAAAGTGATTATCTCTTTGAAAGGGCATAAAAGGAAGTTGTAGGTTTTATTAACTGAAGTTACAGTTTGTTGCCTTTATATTGTCAATGATTCCTGTAAGAGACATGGATGACCCTGCAGCATTTTTAAATACTTGCAAGAAAACATACATAACCACTGACCTGTGGGCCTGGTGTTTTGAAGAATGCCCACGATGTTTTGTTCAAGGAGTTACAGTTCCCACCTGTTCTGAGATTTCATGGGGAATTGTCACCATTAGGCATGATCTTAGGCCGATCAAGCAAACGGACATCTGTAAAGTGGAGTTATCTCTTTGGGTTCTGCTTCACCTCAGTAAATCATGGCAGTTTCAGATGGAGCTTTAGAAAATCTAAACTACTCCTCCTCTCTCTTTAACAGTCTGATTTTTCCTCTCAGTGGGAATATACAGAGCTTCTACAAACTGATCTCCTAAATTCAGTACCTCAGATACCTGCAGCAGAGCTGACTCTGCCCAGCCTGCCCAGTCAGCTAATGTACTAACTCACACCTTTTTGGAGTTCAACTTATTAATGCAAAAGAGAGACTAGTGCAAGCCATGCCCCTTCAGATAACCTGGAATTCTTAACATAGAGCTCCTGAGCCACTCTAAATTGCTTTTGTTTCCCTGAGTCAGAAAGGGTGATGGAGCCATTTGTTTCTGGAAGAATACCCTTGTTTTCCTCCTCCTAGAATCTTTGCAGGTCTGTGGTTACTTAGTGGCAATCCTGACTTTGGGCCTGTGGTTTGTGCTGCCATAGAAGACATTTCTGACTTTCTACTGACCTTCCTTCCTTAATATTCAAAGCCAGTTGTTACATATCACTTTCCTGTGTTTTCCTTGCCTGATGATTTGCTCCAGAAGATGATGCTTAGATTACTGGCAATCCTGACAGCCAGAGAGGATTTGGCATTGGTTTTGGTTGTTACTATGATTGAATGACTCAATGGCAATGATAACATCCTTACCCTGGCCTTCCCAGCAGATGAAGCAGACAGGAGGCAACCAAAGTTTCCAATAAGAACAACGCTCAGGCAGTTCAAAATGCAAACTGGGGACATAAAATCTTTCTGCCAGAAGCACTTTTTGAAAAAACTAATTAAAAAGGAAGGGGTGTTTATAATACTTTCCAAAGTATTTAAGCCACTGTAAAACTTTTTTTTTAATTGATATTGCAGTGAACTGAAGTTATGTAATATTCCACCCCTGTCCTTCTGCACAGGCATGCAGAAGCTGCTGTCTGTGGCCCCATCTTGAGAAGTTTATAATCCAAATAAACAAGACAGACCAAAGCCAGAAGGTGAACTAGACAGATGTGATGATGCACCTGTGGTTCTGCATCTGGCCAGTAGCAGAGCTCAAGTTAATCTAAGAGGTGTTTATTACAAGAAATATGTTGTTTCAGTAAGAAGAACCTGGTTGATGCCAGCTACAAACTGAATCAATTTACTTTTATAAACTACTCACTGTAATTTCAGAGGCAAGGCATATGAAAAATGTGTTGATTTAATGAATTCACAAACTGAGACAAAAGAAGTAAGGTCATCATCATCTGTATCGTGAAATGGAATCAGAAATAACATGACCCTTATCACAGTGGGATATGCTGACATACACACCCACAATAATTAAGTTCTCTTTACTTTGACATAGTGTTGCCTTTTGCCTAACCTGCAAATGAAACTCAAGATGATTTTAGTGAGCAGGTAATACAAAAGGGGCTCTTTATTTGAAGACCTTCAGGGGCAGTTATGGAAAAATGTCCACAAAAGCCCACCCCTGCCCACGGGTGAGTACATTTTTTATAGGTTTTAGGTAATTAGCATAATTGATGAAAAACACCAATTAGGAGGACAAGTGGTGACACAATTTCCCCCCCAGGTCAAGCTCTTTCTCTGGAGCCCCCTTTCAGCACTAGTTGTACTTTGTCCATGAGAATGTATCTGGAAGAGATGGTCTCAGCCTTGGTTCCCAGGAAGAACCAAGATAGCACAGAGCTTTGTACCTCCCAGGGCTTGGAGCTCTGGAATTTGTTTTGTCTTTCTGCTTAAGAAAACGCCATGGAAAAGTACTGGAAAAGTAGTCACTAATACAATGGACTACAAAGGAGCTACAAATATATGTGTGAAGAACACAGATAACATATAAAAGAAAAAGGCAAAACCTAAACAGCATCAATATAGCAAAAGAGATGAGATTCTGGGAATATTTCAGTATTTTATCTATTGCAGACTGGTAATGCATATTTTTTATGTGCTCATACCTAATCATCAACAGTTACTTTATGCCTTTTATATTCTTAGTTTTTCTTGAGGACAGAGGCAAGCTTGTTTAAATACTTGCTCATTTCTGATTAGAATTTTTCCCCAAGGCCATTGACATAGTTTTTGTTGTTCAATTAAATCTAGCTAAGTGCTAATATTTCCTGAGTAACAGTATCATTGCAGCAGAGAAAACAGTTCAAACAAATTGCACTCTATACTCACTTGCTAGGCTGACATCCACACACTAGCGTTATTAATAAATGTAATTGATAGGTCTTATTTTAATTACAGTAATACAGTAGTTATTAATAACTCTGCAAGGTATTTAAAATGCCCTGTGTGAACAACTGAAGGGATTTTTCATATCAGCTACCTGAAGCAGAATTTTTGCAGTGTATGAATAAGTTGGGGGCCAAGACATAGAACAAAAACTGTCTTTTAGCAGCAGCATTTGATAATTTTGAAAAAGAAATGTTATCACTTGGGCCTGGGTGCTCTACCATCTCACTTGGTATGCATAAGTTCATACTAGCTGAAAGGGTAGTCCTTTACCTTATTAGGGAGCAGGAGAAAGGGAAGCAAAACTGAAGGAGAAAACCAGTATTAATCACATGATCTGGACAGTGATCATTTATCTGTGAGCAACATCTAAATATGTGCAGCCTGACAAAACCTGCAAACATTTACTTGCATGATTATTTTTTGGCATCTATGAAAAGTCCCCTTCTGATTGCTTCTATGAATAGTGTTTTCAGGACAAATAATGCAGGTTTGCTTTGGCTTAGTGTGCACAGGGCAGGGGGATACTAGACAGTACCTAATGTTATCAGGAAATTATTGCAAATATATTCAAATTGCAGATATTTTGTTGCCCTCCCTTCCTTCCTCTCCTCATATGTCACTTACTTTCTACGATGATAAATCCAAGAATTTAATTTGTCATACTCCTGGTCTGTGTGATTTTTGTCCTGCTTGGAGGTTTTTGATACAATTACGTTTGAGTTCACTACAGTTT
This sequence comes from Loriotus luctuosus, assembly GCA_035582745.1. NCBI lineage: Eukaryota > Metazoa > Chordata > Aves > Passeriformes > Thraupidae > Loriotus > Loriotus luctuosus. The sequence continues at coordinate 10,453,565 of JAWWEY010000055.1, forward strand.
AAGAGAATTAACTTTAAATTAAGACACTTTTTTTATTTCAGTGGCCCAAAGTCAATCACTGAAACAAGCAAACCCTTTACTGTTTTCAGATTTATTTTTTTTTTACTGTCTGTAACATTTGTCCCTTGAGGTACCAGGTGAGACAAAGTTGTATTTTAATCATATTGAGGAAGTTCAAATTTATCATATTCAGGAAATTCTTATGTAATCATGTAAATATTTCATATCTAGTCTGAGTTAATCATTCAGACTTCTTTTGTAGTCATTAGAGAAAAACAAAACAAAACAGGAACCTACAGAAGAACATTGAAATCAATAAGAGAGGAGAAAATTATGTTGGTCTGGATCACTTAGGTTCTTGTGTTACTGTTCTTGCTCCCTCATTCACCAGAACATTTCTCCCCAGAGTAGTCGTTGTTTGTTAAGGTTTCCCTTTTCTCATGGCATAGGCCGAAGTACCCTGCCCTCATCATCTTGTCATATTGATGCCTCAGGTTTTAGGTTTTATATTTTTCAGATTCTGCACTGCTTTAATGTGTAGTTCTGAGCTTTATATTAGGATATGGTAAGCTCTCTTCACAGAGTAGGGAGACAAAACAATTCCCTTTCTAGCTGGGGACCAGGGATAAATGATCCAAATCTCAGGCCAAGAGCATAAACAACAGTGGACTGAAGAAAGAAAAACAAGAAGGATGGGACTTCATGGGCTGGAGCTGTAATTGGACAATTAACTCCAATATGCAAATGGACCAAAACTTTTCAAGGTGTGAGACCCTGTGACTGGTCCTGCATTTTTAGGACCATTTTGGTTCATCTTGGGTGCAGCCCTGGCTGGGCTTTTGTGCTGCCAAAGGTGGATCTGTTGAGGCCTCCTAATAAATCCCTACTTTATTCTTTAGCTCCATCTAGTCTCTGTTCTAGGTCAGCCTTCACAAGGCAGAGAAGGCTGTTCAGTGTTTTAAGCCTGAAGAAGTTGGTGCATTTTCTGGCAGTGCAGGATTTGTGACCATTTCATTTGGTACAAGGAGCACTGAAGGATGGACTTCTCTGCGTGTACTTTATCTCAGAAGCTGTAAATCATTAATCATTTGCTCTGCATTGTTCTATTTCTAGACGAGCATGCACTGATTTGTCATGGTAAAGGGGCAGGCCAGCGATAGGCAGTGCCAAGTCTGGGACAGCCCACTTTGCCTCTTGTGAGACTCAGGAGTTAGAACTCTGAACGTAGCACTCTCATATCTGCATCATCTCTTTCTTGTAGCACATAGGAAACTGAATGAAATACTAAAGGGACAACATAGTTCCCCAGATTCCAGCATGTTTCCTTTGTTATGAAATGTTTCGAGAATTCTTTTGGAGGACCTATTTTGGAACATAAAGTGGCATCGCTGCACAGAATTTAACTGTAGGAGAGATGAAAGTAGTTGTGACATGACTAAAGATAGAGTAAAGGAAGTGCAGTATGGCAAGGAAGTATAATCATTAATTTAATACACCAGTTATGCACCTAACCTGGCATCTAGGTGGGGATGAAGAGCCTAAATTCAGAATATTAATTCGGGAAAATTCAGCCAAGCTCATATTCAGATATTTTCACAGATGTGAAGTGTACTATGTGGAAAACCCTGCACAGTTTTCTTAGTTTCTCTTTGCATTGGGTTGGCTGCCTAAGGTATATAGGCATGCAGAACAAAATCATTTCTCTGCCTAAGTTCTTTGGTGAGCCTGATATGCACTGTCAGGTCTTAACCAACCTGCACCAAATTGTCTGTGATAGCTGTAAAAAAAAGACAGAAGGATTTCTGAAATATCCTCAAAAGTAGTTGGATATTTGTGCTTTCCTCAGTTCTGCGTTAGGGTTTCTGTACCAGTAGAGTCTGACTGGTGTTGCCAAACTGAGGTTGACATATCTGAAGATGGTTATCCATGCTCTAGGTTAGTTTATAATATCAGGACTAGAACCCAAGCATTTGAGCTTCTAGATCATTTCTCACCCTGAGCTAATATTTTAACATTTTTTTAAATTTTTACCTGCAGCCAACTGGTAAATACAATTTGGAGACTTAATTTCTGACAGTTGTTTGGAAAGTTGAGAATTGATTCTTAATGCTTTAATACTGTATTTTCTGCCAGTGGTTTTCTCTTTGTTTTATTGGTTTTGAGACTTGGACGTTCAGAGTGATGCAGTGAAAAATCAGGTTAACAGACACTGGTCAGTGCCAGTAAAATCCAGTGCTTTGTAAAGTGTTTTAATTCTCAGGCTAATGATACTCACATAGCAAGAATAGATTTGATAACTTTAGTAGCGCAAATGGAAAAGATTAGATTGTAGTATCTTCAGTGTTAATACTTAAGCATTATAATACATTGCCATCAAAAATACATAAAAATAAGTTTAAATTATTTATTCTACACTAAATATGATGTAAGAGACCCCTTCTTCTATGAACTTTCAGTGCCAGTAAACCACCCAGTAACCCAACATGGAATAGCAAACAGAGCAAGAGAAGCAGCTATGAGAGATCATTTAACAAAGCTAGAAGTTATTAGAATAAATGTTAGTTTTTATAACTGATAAACAGTTTGTAAAAATATAAATATGAAAATATACTGTGGAATGCTATGAAGGTGAAGCTATTTAAGTGAACTAGTCAAAATATGTCTTGTATAATAGTGAAAGCCCTATTTAATAAACACAAGCTAAAGGACTTAAACCTGTTGAAAATATTTTTCATTCAATGTGAGTTCAAAAGGTCACTATTTGGCATTCCTCCTCACAGCCAAATCTACTGAAGTTAGCATGCCTTTAGTAAACAAATTCTGATTAAAAGCTATTCAGAACTGTCTCTATTTGCTTTGTCACAATCACCTTGTAGATATTTTCTTTCTTCAGCAGTCAAACTCATGACATCTATTTAATGGAGCTAAAAGGGATTGTGCATTAGGCAGCATTGCTTTATACAAAAGAGAAGCACTAAAGCTTGTGTACCTGTAAAATAGAGTGATTTAAATGTATTATGCAATATGCCTAAATGGTTAGCAGGAGCTTGAATTAGAATGCTACCTTGAACATTAAAATGCCTTTAACTTGTTTTTTTTTTAGCAAACATACATTAACTGAACTTGATAGTAATTCTGAAAGACAGGTAAGTGTTGTTACAAACATATAGCAGATGGTTAAACTGACATAAATGGAGGGTGAGAGATTTGTTCAAGGTCAGAGAGCAAGTGCCCAGGAGTTCTGACATATAGTTAGTTCTCTGTTCTGATCATGAAACAAATCTCCTTTGTTCTACATATTTGCACATTACACTTTAAATGAATAGCCATATTATTTTGCTTGCGCTTTCAAAATACAAGTACAGGGCATACAGAAGAGACACAATCTATGATTTTTGCCTTTAAATTAATACAATTTTTGTTTAAGGATTAAGGGCTCAGAGTTACATGCTGAGGGCACTTGCATTATCCTCTGCTACAGTGAGTAGTTTGCTGTAGAGATAAGTGGATGACTGTGGATGATTTCTATCCTGTTGCCACTTCCTGTCCTGTACCTGCAGTGTGCCAGTTTTAATCTCTCAGGAATCTAAATACCTTCAGGTTTGGTTTGCTGATTGAGTCCTTCCTTCCTAGGACCTCCAGTTTCTATACTGGTCCTATAGGAGGCTGACATAGTATTTTATAGAGTATGTTACTCATCTTCACTCCTCTGCCTTTTTACCTGGAAGCAAAGATTTGTCTTCTTTTTTTCTCTTTGTTGTTGTTCAGCATATCCAAATACATTAATTGCTCAGTTCTGTTAGAGCCTCCCATTATCTGAAAGAGATAGTGTTGTAATCATGAGATGTTTCATAACTGAAGGTTGAATATAAACAAGAAGGTTTTACCTTTTTTTTTTCCTATCTGTGTGAATGCAAACAAGAGAATTCTTTTACTTTTTCCCCACTTTTGGCCAAGTTCTAAATGGTGATCTTGATGAATAAATATGGCAAGTCTAGTTTAAACATGGAGTGAGTGACTGCAGAAGGTTTATTTATTTTAATGGCTTTCCATTCAGATTAAATATAAACTGAAAAGTATAAAAATTATCTCTTAGATCCAAACCAGAGTTTTGGCTGAGCTTATTAAGTCTGAAGCATCTGGACTTGAAACAAACAAACAAACAAACAAAAAATATTTCCTTTTTGCATATGAAATAGATTTGAAATAACTTCCTCCAGCTATTTCATTTTCATTTCAAAGGCTTTTTTGTACATTACAAAGTGCAATCCAAAAAACAACCCGGTCAAATAAGTGCCAAACTGTTACCTTCACTTTACATATGTAAGTCAGAGAGTTTATGTGACATGCTTTAAGTCAAAAAGCAAAATACCAAAGAACAGGATTTAGAGCTGAGAGGACTCTAATCCACCAGGCTGTGCTCAGCCCACTGAACATGACTTTTATTGTGCACCCAAATACCAGCTGGTGATCACTTGAAGATTGATGGTAGCATGCAGCTCTGGAATGTGCTCCTAAATTCACTCTTTGTGTCAGTCTTCATGGTGCGAAAAAGAGTGAAAAACATTTGTGTTCTGTGTATTTAAACAGCAATTGTGCTGCTGCCCACTGAGCATGGCTGCCTGCAGGCTTGGAGCACTCCTGCTCCCAGGAGCCAGCAGTGGGGACAGCCACATCCTATAAATGACACCCAGCAATGACAGAGCCAAATCCATACAGAAGAAAACTAAGTTTAAATAAAATAATTTTCACTGTGCACATGCTTGGAAATATTTTATTTTTATTTAAAGTTGACATTTAAACAAACCCACCCCGTTTCTTAATGAATTTATTACTAAAAAAATATTGTATTTCATATGAAACTCATAACAGTCCATGATGTTCAGCAACACAGGCAGAAAACAGTGATGATGAAATTAATGATTTCCAGTTGTGTCCAACCACTGACGTCCTCTGGGGGATGTGGCCAAACCCCATATTCAATGAAGCAGGTTGGGTCATAACAGTAATTTGAAAAAAAAAAAAAGAACAACTTAGTATACAATCTGATGAAGCCACATGGCTGTTCCTCCAATGGGATTGAATGCATTTAATATACCAGAAAAATCTATTTCAAGAGAAAAAAGAACCAACTGCTCAGACATTTAAAGATAGGCTTGACCTTTGCTTCTCTCCCAAACCAAACTTTCCTTGGCTTCAGAAAGCATCCCAAACACCCACGTCCAGAAAGCAGCTTGCTTCCTGTCAATGGAAAAGGTTGGGTGGCCTTGCAGCTGCAAAATAAAATTAAATCCAAGAGCTCAAATTAAGCTACAAGGGGTAGTACACTGGGTACTCTACTAAAGCATACAGATAAACAAATATATAGAAGAAAAGGGATTAAGAATATTGTGGAAAAGTATTCTATTATTCTAAAATTTCTGTAAATAGAAATAACCGTAGAAGATTTGGATAAATGCAGTTGTGACACGACTGTGGAATCAAGTATGGCTGTTGCTTTTGGTGAAATTTGTTATCTCCAATATAATGACCCTTCTGGCATCGTGTTGAGCTAGGGGTTCATGGAAGGTTCACTGAGCAGGGGATGCCATTTGTTGACCTCCAGCTGCTTTGTTTTCTCACATAGTCGAGTGAGAATAAGTGTTTCTTTTGTCCTTCCCAGATGTAAAGCAGAGCTTGCTAACTATCTTGGCTTGATATACAGAGATGATTATCTGATATATAGACGAGTATGTAGACACCAGGTATATGCATCCTGTTGACATACTGATGCTGAGGAAACATGAAAACACACCAAAAAAGAAGCAGTGCTTTACCTATTTGTGTGTGATACCCACCACGCCATAAACTTCTTTGCTTGACTTTGCTATGGGCAACTTGGCTGTTTTTATGAGTATCCCACTAAATTCAAATGTTTTTAATGTATAAAAATACTACCCTTTAGTTCAGCAATCAACTGAAATAAATTTATTCCTGTAACTCTTTTGAATGAGAAATACTGCCTTCCAAAATTCCTTCAGTTCATAACTGGGTAAATTTTACATTATTTTAATGAAGAATGAATGAAAGCTAAGCAGTGGGATTTAGCTTGATCTCTTTATGCCTGATGTTTGCCTGATAGCTAATCCTAATTTGATTAAATTGATAATAATAATAATGAAACTGTAACCAAACCTGCATATACTAAATTGTCCTGTTTTGTACAGAGTAGTGGTGAGAAGTGACTGGTGAAGATAGGAACAATATGTTTTAAGGAGATCTATGGATAAAGTAGTATGGCTGAAGTTGCAGTACAGTTGGTAACATCAATAAAGGCAAGGATTATTGCAGCAAGGCAATAATGCCAATTGTAGACATAGAGAGATTTGCTGAATCTCTGGGGAGGTTGCTCTTTGAGGGAGAGAAAGGAGTATAATGGAAAAGGTTCCTCTGCCTTGCCAGAGTGAAGTGGGTTCTTACTTTATTAGAGAAGCCATAATGAAATTTTTCAGTGGATGAGCTGTGTTTTCTCAATGAGTTTTTATTATCTCTGGTAACAAATGATTCAGCAGCTTAGTAAAAATGTGCTCAGAGAGAAAAGGACTGCAAGTGAGCTGGTGTTAAGAGCTTTTTCAGTCAGAAAAAAAGTTGGGAGACTGCTGCCATACTTCCATTATTTCAAGTGTTGATTATTCTGAAACATTTGATAGATCTTCACTACAATTTGGTGTCACAGTTGTTGGTATATCGGCAAGGATGTATTAACATCTCAAAACTGCACGCTGCTACTCCCCAGTCCCTGTCAGTTTTGCAAAAGCCAAATTCTGCCTTCACTGTCTACAGATTACCTTGATACCTCTGCAAAGTACTCACTTAGACTGAACAGAAAGATAAACTTGCAAAGACAGACAATTCTAGCAGTAAAACAACCTACCTTTGACCCAACCTTACTTACACTCTCCCTGTTCCTCTCTTTCCCTTCCCAACATTTAAACATGTCTCAGCTGACATCATCTGATCCATCTGTTTGTGGGGAGTAAATAGTCAGGTACTTAAACCTAAGCCTTAAAAGGTTTGCTTTTATCACAAAAGAAATAGCCTGGATGAGATTCAAAACTAAAGAGAAGTCCACTCAGACCTTGTTTTCACAGTGGCAAATGGGATGAAGATGTATGATTTGGAAAAACAGTTCCCAGATCTCATGTTGTTGCCCAGTTCTCACTTGGACACTATCACAAGCTTCAAGCTTAATTAATTTTTTCAGCAGACAACTACAATAATTCACATTCTTCCATTTCTCATGTCTCTCTGTAAATTTGTATCAAAGAGTTTCAGTGTCTGCGTACAGTCAGGGGTTTAGCTGTCCAGTTAGTCTGATCACTGCTTGGAACATTTCTCGTGTGCCTGAGCATCACAGGAAGGAGAGCAGCCATTCTTCCAGTGGTGTGATTGGTGGCCGACTAGAAAAAAAAAAAAGGAGAGAAAACACAAGAGTTTACAATGAAGAGATATACTTCTCCCAGAAGAAGTAAAACTATGTGGAATCTGTCTGACTTCTCCAGGGGTGCGGCTTTTTTTTCCTCACTCTGTCTCAAAAATAATGTCATACTTGGCAACCAAAAGTTTCTCACTGCTGCATCTGGAAAACAAAAACATCCCTAATGCCAGTGGCAAAGCCACTCTGTGCACCCAGGCTGAGCTTCTGCAGCCTTTGGGCAGTGTGGCAAGGGCCCTCTCTCTCCATGGGTTTTGGAAAGCAACCAAAGGGTGAATTCTGTGTAACTGTGCAGACTTTGAAGTATGCAGCCCTTGGAGAGCAGTTTTCATGCTGCAGAGCTGTTGTACACAAGCTTGTCACACACAGGGCTTGGAAGAGACTGGCTCCCATCTGACATGGATAACTCAGCTGCAGTAATCTTAAACCCAGTTGGCCCGTGTTTATGGCTCTCCATGCTTACCAAAGTTGTCCTTTTTGTTTTGGGACCAAAAATGAGAACAAGGCCTGGACAGGATAACAATGAGCAGAAAAGAGCAAGGTAATATTTGAAAAAGAAGATATCTTCTGGAAAGTTCTGTAGAATGGCAGTATTTGTAGCATCTTCTGAAATAAAGTGTGCAAATTACATTTAAATAAAATTATAACTGCACACTACTTGCTAAAAAAAAGGAAGCCTACTTTTCAGTGTTTTTATTGAGATGCCTATACAGACTCCAGAGGAGTTCTTCGAGGTTTACAGTGAGGTAAATGGAGAAATAACCTGAAGTGATTATGCCCAGAAGTGTCTACAGCCTAGTGAGACTAGATGGCTGGGGGCTGTGGGTGGTCTTGCATAATGCTCAATGAAGGAATCTCAGTACTGGAATATTTGGCAAGACTTAGATAGCTGTGTAACTGCAGTTTGGAAAACATTGACACATTTTTCCTCTTTGTTTTGGAGTGGGTTTTCTGTTGTGGAATGTGGTATGATTTCACATGACAGCATCTGTGAAAATGAAATCATATCTCTTCTTCATAATTTGAAGCTTCAATAAAGAGGCATGGAACGTTGTGGGGTGTCTTGGGTTGATAAGTGTGCCACAAAGCCACGTTAATACATTTTGCCACACACGAGTAAGTGGCTTTCTCTTCTTGTGTGTTTGCTTTTGCTTAGAAAGCACATTCCTTCTGCACAAAACTGGCAGCTGCCCACACCTCAGAGGATCTGCCCCTCCTTTTTCCTTCAAAGTACTAAATAAAAGATGCAAAATTCTGTTACAGATTTCAGTAATTTTAAAAAAACAGCACTCTGTCATGAATTATTTCCCTTTTGGTACAACTTGTTAAAAGGCAGTTAATACTTGATTGCGATTTTTTTAAAGTCTGTGGGTTACCAGGATTTCAGGAGCTTTTTCTGTCTTGCAAATTGGGAAACCAAAAAAAAGATCCATCTACTGACATATGTGAACGCTCTACTTAAGGTCAACTGTTAACTGGTATGTCTTTTCCTATCAACACATGGTCCCCTTCACAAAGAGCTATTGAGTGTTTTACTGCTCCTAATGTATATGTTGAGCTGCTCAAGGTGACAAATTGTTCTTCAGACAAGCTAGAGCCACCTCTGGGCCTGATTCTCTGAAGACTTCACCTTGGTGTTCTGATTTCCCTTTGTAAAAGACTTCACTATCTCAGTCCAGTAATGTTTAAATTTTACTCTCAACTCACGTAGCAAGTACACCCACAAGTATTCAAGCTGTATATTTAAACCAGATCATATTTAGATATCATTGACATTTCCTTGTTATTTACACTCATTCCAAATGCAGCAATTAAGTTTCCTTCTAGCAGATTATACATTTTAGCTCTGGGCAAAAAGGGAGTTCTGTTTCAGCCTGTACTATCTGAACTCCATTCTTCTCTCTTGTTCAAATAATCTTGTTAATTAGTTAGCATGTGATTTTATGAGCACTTGTAAATCTATTTTCTCCCCTTTCACTTGCTCTTTTTTTTAAAATAAAAATTAAATTAAACCCCTTTCAGATGGATTCAGAAGCAAGCAAGTGTGCACATCTCTGATTTCTAGTTCTTATGAAGCTATTACCTCCTATATAAAAAGCCGGATTTCATTGTAACAGCAGTAAAGAAAAGAGTAAAAACTCTCACGCATGAAGAAGAGATAAAGAAAAGGTCAGAGGTCCATCTGAGCCTTTTTGGGCCCTGTGTGGTTAAGGCACACAAGGGACTGACCAGTAGCACATGTGGCTACTTAATGGCTCTTTGGTGACTGTGTCCCCATTCACAACGGGATTGAGAATGGCTGAGGGATGGGTTTTGGTTTGAACACTGCATGAGCAGTGACAAAATGCTTCAGCAGCTCCCTTACCTCAGCCCCTTAAGCAGAAGGAATCAATACATATACCTTCAAAGAAAGGGAATATTGAAAGTGCAAAGGTGACTCATTCTGAAGTTTTGAAAAGAAATATTCTGGTTTTACTTGTTCTCTTTCCATACATCAAATTGAAAAAGTAGTCACTGGTGTTCTCAGACTTGCAGTATTATAGCACACTATTTCCACAAGTACTGTGTAAACTATAAAGAATATGCATTTATTTCCTCCATGTCTTTACACTAAAAGAATAAGAATTAAGGCAAGAAAACAATAATTAAAATTTATTCCTATGAAATCTGATATTGTTTAACTAATTTTTTCCAGTCATTTCTGCTAAAATGTTACAAAACAGAGAGATTTGTAAATACAAAGTAGAAAGGAAAATATTTCAAATATTTAAAGCGGACCTTCTGGCTGAAGGTTTTTGGGTTTGGGTTTTTGGTTTTTTTTTTTAATGATTTTTGGTAACTTTGCAAATACCTCAGATATCACTCACATTCTTAAAATATATAAGCATTCCATTCAATGGTAGCGACATTATGCGTAGTATCTATATGTCCAAATTACTTTTTCACCTTTTTAAACATGACCTGACAGAAGGGGACCATTTCCATTTGATGCTATAAGCAAAAACATTGTTCTACTTAAATACTTATTTCTGTTAAAAAAAAAAAAAGAAAAAGGAAAAAAAAGAAAATTGGTTTCATTCCAGTTCCTAGAAGGTGAGATTTTACATTGCAGTCTCACATTTGGCATGGGCTGGCATATTTGTTGGCACAAACTCAAGTCTTAATGAGGCTAAAGAGAGTTTTACAGCCTCCATAATCAGAGGCTAACATCGAGCTTGCTGCTAGATGTACACAAGGTGTGTGATTTGTGCACCCCACACCCCGGGAGAATGTAAAATAAAACAGCATTGTATTGCTGACTTCCACATCGCTAAATGGGGCTACATAAAATCCATGCCAAGCTGGGCAGCAGAGGTTCCCTGGGGAGATGCAGCCCATGTTCCTGGAAAGCTGAGTTTGTGCCCATCCCTGTGGTGCTGTGTGTGGATGGATTGCTGTGCTTTACTCCCTGCTTGTTTCTGAAGCACAGACACCAAATCTCTGCTTTTGCTCACAACTTCCCCATAAACAGCCTTCTGAGACTGAATCCTTATGCCAGCAGGAAAGAGGAGGAAAGCACATTATTTCTTGCACTCTCCCACAGGGGATCCTAAATTAAAAGCTTGACAGACCATCCTGGGCTTGCTGAAATAAGCCCTGCTAGGCTGGAAATGCAGGGATGGTAGTGTGCAGGCATGACTGCATGCAGTGTCTCACGTGTCATGGTGTATCCACAGTTTATCAGTGGATTAATTCAGTGCTTTGAATTTAGACTAGGGATGCTCGCATGCCAGAGCTGCAGCTTACCAAACCCTGCAACATAAAGATAATTCTTGATTATATTGAAATCATTCTTGATTATGTTGAATGTTCGGTAATGAGTGATTATGTGAGTCTGCAAAAAGGAAGTTATATTTTGGGATGGTCCTAATTAAAATTGCATTAATTTCAGTAACAAATAATCAAGGATCCTTATAAGATGTCAACCAAGGAAGTCGCTTAGAGTCTTGTGTCTAGATATTAGAGATTATATTCCTTAGTCCTGGAGAATCAGGCTGTTTTCAACATTATGCTTCCATTCAATTTGAATTAAGGAGTGATGAAATTTTGAGTGATTAAATAAGACATTCAGAAGACTACCTGATGGATCTAGCTCATTTATCCTTATGCAGGCTGGACAATTTGGCTATAATAGGCTGTGTGAGATAACTACACCTCCCTGGATACCCCGTTTCTAATAGCTGAAATTGTTTTGTTTTGGTGAGAATATTTTGGTTTGTTACAAAGGCTTTTGTGATGTCAGCAATAGATATTCCACAAATATTTTGTTATTTCTTCTGTGAGAACATGACTTTTTTTTTAATTTTTATGGTGCATTAGAAAGATAATTAAAGAGTAGGACTTAAACTGTCTAATTGTCAGTAAGCTGTGTACAGAGAAAACTCCCAGTCACTGGGATCTCCAAAATGTGCAGTTCAATAATAAGCATAATCTGGAAAGAGAGTTCACTGAAGCTTTTGTTTCTTTGTTAAAGCAACCTATCCTCTAAGATCATATTTCTTACAGCAGGACTCAGGCTGGTATTGGGTTTATCCCTAAGGAAAGGCAAAATTCACAACTGATAAAGAAAAACTATAAACAAAGATATTTTTTTGCATCATTAAGGATGAAAGTTACTTGTATATTGTTTTATTGTCAAATTTTTTTTTAATATTTAGAGAGCTGTCTGTAGCATCATTCTCTGTATAGATTTTTCTGCTTTCAATATTTAGTTAAATACTCAAAGCATGGAATAGATTTGCTCTGAATTTCAGTAAATGTCTACTTCATTTTTTGCCAAAAACTTTTGTTTGAGAGAGATGAAAGGGAATGTGAAGGACCATGCAGCATCTTTGCAGCCTCTGCTTTCTCCAAGCAACAACAACAACTAAATATTAAATCTTTTAAAAAATCAAATTTTCTTGCATGATTGTATGGTAAATTTCGTTAAATGAAAATAAAATTTGATTAGTTATAAATTCCCTCCCTGCTTTCTTGAGTAGCCCACAGAGTGTAATAATCTGTAAGCTTCAGCATTGAAAGAAATAAAACTAATAAATCAGTGTGAGAGTATTTGTTTCACAGTTTTCCTTCCTCTCATGGCTGGTGTTGAGTTTCCATCATCCAGTAACCTGGCATAAGGTGTTCTTTGCATCAGCAACTTGAGGGAGGCAGATCATTTTTCAGGAGCCTTGGAAAGAATAATACCATTTCAAAGAGGTTAAAATTCCAAGAAAATAATGGACTTTGATGAATGGAACTTGTGGAAATCTGTTGCTGTCTTTGTCTCTTGTTTGAAAGCAATCATGATCATGATGACCTTTTACATCAGCCAAGGTGTTCTCATTGTCAACACTGTCAGTCAGTGGGGCAGCCAGGAGGGACATTGTGTTGTGCAATCACTGTGCTCACATTCACCCTGTGCTGGCTGGGAAACCCTCCCAGTTTATCTGTGCTTTCCTGGTATATCAGATGTACAGTTAGGAGAAGGTTCAGTTTCACCTTACAGCTGCCAAGTGTTATGGTAAAGTTAATAATGCCCCAGGAAAGGGGATGAGCACGAGTGCCTGAGACTGGTTGTGAGAATTTCAGAGGCCAAAGGTACTGGTGTGAATGGCACTGTGCTGGGGAGTCTCCCAGGGGCCTGGGACAATCCTAGCTAAAAGCTTACTGGGAGGAGCTTTTTAAAGGGAAGAAAAACTGTTGATTTCTCAAGCACTTAAAAAAGACTTCTGAAAGTAGTGAACAATTTTCATACATACTTAACAAGTTCTTTTTCAGTTTTTCAGGCACAGATTGTAAATCTTGATTGCATGTTTACCTTTTGTCAAGGCACAAGATAAATACTATTTATTTTGGGTTTTTTTATATTACCATAAATAAGTGCATGTAGGAAACTTAGCTTCTGAAAGCTGTCTCACGTCTAAATTAATCAGAACACAATTATCTTTCAGTAACTGGAGTTTTTCATCTTCCTATGAAACTAGTTAACAATGATAAAAAATTAATTGGAGTTATGTATCATATTTATCAATGCAAATTGTATTCTGATAAATGTTCTTTCAATCATTCATTCTCTACTAGACAGGTATGAATCCTAGGACTTCAACTTTTGCCTGCTATTAAAAATGACTCTCCAAGTAATTTTTAAAAATTGCTTTCAGCTAAATATGTGTTGTCCAGAAGCTTCATACTTTAGGCACACTTCTTTTGGTGCTTCTTTTTTTTTTTTAATAGAGCACATATACAGAAATTTTTCCATTTTGAGAGTTTTACTTTATAAAATATCAATAGCTTCAGAAAACTAATTTTGTATAAGACATTTACTGTTTTCCATAGGGAATGAGTGAGTAAAAAACTTTTCTTTTAAAAAACCTTCAGCAACAGTGACAAGTCATATTGTCCCAGACAAAGTTTGCAGCTGAGAACTGTGGACTCAGATCTTACATTTATGAATATACATTATAGCAGAGCTCATTTTCATAAGTACTGTGTATTTTGAATATAAATACACAGTACACAGGGAACACAATTCAATCCTAATATCCATGAAGAAAGAAAGCATAATTCTATGTTAAATATTTTAACAAAGACAAATTGATTATTAAGGTTTAATTTTTCCACTCTCAGCTCTTGAGAAATCTCCCTTCTGTAATTACTGAAAAGTAAAACAATCTGACTGGGGGCCAAAATATATTGGCCAAGCAAAGATGGGAAGGCTGAGCTTTCTTGAAGGCAGCAAGTAGTACTTATATTGCAGTTGCTTATGATATTCCTGAAACAGGCCTGATCCTGCACTGCTGAGATCAAAGGATGTTTTCACTTCACTTTATTGAAAAAAGTTTTATGTGAAAAAATAGGAGCTCGTTCTACAGTTCTGTTAGTTTGGTCCAAACCTGTAAACAAACAACTGAATGAACAGACACATTTAGGCTTGACTGAATATTTTTTTCTTTTAAGTAAGCCACACATGATGATGAAGAACAAAGTAAAACTTGACCTTGAAAAGTATAAAAACCTTTTCTTAGTGAAGCCTCCTGTTAGGAAAAGGAGGTAAAATGTTCTTATGTAGTTCTCATTGATCTTGTGGGTTTTCTGCAGTCATAAACTTCAGAATGTATTGAACATATTGATTAATTTAATAAATTATGTTCCTTAAAAGCCAAAGCTGTAAATAATAATATCCATTAAAATAAGAATTAATTAGATGAATGAATAACAGCACTGCCTGATTTTTATGAGCTATGTCTATCTACTTAATGTACAAAATAATTGTATTCAAACTGGGAAAAGAAACTTTGTTTTACCTCAGCCATTGTATTATTATCTAGTGTTCAATGAGTCTTTTTCTTCCCTCTCTGGCCCCATTTGTGCCCAAAGATGTCTTTACTTAGAAAGAGTTGCAGCTGAGAAGGAAGAACTGTGAGAGAACTGCTTTACTATGCTACTATTTTTACTATTTCAGAGCTGCAAGAAACCAAGACCTCTGAGTATCACAGGATATCCCACAGCCCCCTGGATTACAGGATATTATTGATGGATGAAGATCAGGATCGGATCTATGTGGGGAGTAAAGATCATATTCTGTCTCTGAATATTAACAACATAAGCCAAGACCCCCTCAGTGTAAGTTCAAGTTTTATTCTGAGAATCTGAGGTTGCTTTACTCCATGCCTTTCTTTTTAAGAAAAAAAAAAAAAAAAGCATTTGATTATTTTACACGGAAGCCCATGTCGAAACCTTACTGAGTTTTTAGTCCTTGTTTTATGCATTGCATGTTTTATCTGCATTACAGTGCAGATGAAGCTATACACTGTTCCTCAAACACTGTTTAAAACTGACCTATTTACTCATTTTGAAGCAATATGCTGCTTGGCCTGGCCTCACAAGGAAAATCTGTGTGGTTTGACACTCTCCTCCTCTCTCCAAGATGGTTTGGAGATGCACTTTGAGAAGAATCCTCAAGGAAGAATACGATACACACTATCATTCTCAGGCCATATGGAAAAAAAGCAAGGACAGAGTTATCCTTAATCTTATACATTTTTTATGTTTTGTGCTCTGGACCCTAATCGCTGAACTATTTTCCAATCTCCTGTTATGTCTGTGTCAGCCTTTGCCCTTCAGTTGGGTAGCTGAGACATTATTTGGGTTTTTGGGCACTGTGGCACCACCTTTTTTCTGGGTTCTCTCACTTACTGAGATGGTGTTTTCCAAGGACTACATGTTCCCTCACCAAACAGTAGTGGGCAACCTCTGTGTGAAAATAATAATATTATCAAATGCTTACAGATTCCTTTCTTGTCTCCAAAGCCAGTTGAAATTCAGTCTCTCTGCTTTTGAAATGGGTGACCTGCAGAAGTTCTGTGTGCCCAGAAGCTTGACTGCTGAGCTACTACCTGTCTGCAGACTTAGTCTTGCCTGTTTTTAGACTATCACAGCTACTAGCCTGCCTGAAGGTGTACCACAAAGGCCATGTTCCACAAGATCCATCCAGTCCTTTAATCTGTGGGCTTTATTACCGTACCTCAGAAGGGCTGAGGGGCAGCGATACCCAGCTTGCAGCTGGGAAGATAAATGCCTTCCTTAAGAGACAAGGCTTTTAATGTGTCAGGGGAGAGAGAGGGGCCCTGCCAGAGAGTGATTGAGCACAGTTAAATTAGGCTTTGCTCTGACTCACCCTCTGGACATGCCTGTCCACCTGAATTGATTGTTCAGGGAGCCCAGGGAGGCTCATTCTAACGTACACATTTAAATTAAATGCCTCTAGTTCTATGGTGTGAATGCATCCTTCCCTCCTCCAAATGGTACCCAAATCTCCTTCTGAAATGGGGCTGCCTTCTGTGACCTTTTTTGCTAATTTCTATCTCGCAGTGAGCCAGCCACCCTGGTCTGGCAGGAGCTGTGCCCCAGCATGGCACTCCCCCTCCTGTCCTTGGCAGGTTGGCTTTAATCCTGTGTGCTGAGTTTGATTAGATAGGAGGGCCTCTGTTACATGAAATACTTTCTGCAGTATAAAGCTGTGAGGCATTTCAACAGATTATGTAGGCTTGGAGAATAAAGAATAAAAAAAAAAACAACAGAAAGGAAAAGTACACAAAGCTTTCTGGCAGTGAATGTGATCACCCAGTATTGGGCTCAGGATGAATCTCTGCAATTCCACAAGGTCTTTCCATTTGTTTATTTAACAACAGATTCACTTTGCTGATCTTATAGATCTATAGAAATCCCATATACATATACATTCAAATCCACAATTCCATACACACATATATATATATGTGTGTGTACATATATACACAGAGATCTTTTAATGATATTGTTTATGTTATCTTGAGGCTAAATGTTATCAGTCTCTGTCACGTACTAGATTTCTGGGGATAAATTTGTAATGGATGTCTTTCCTATTTCAAAATCAAAATAAATAATGGAAGAAGCTCAAAACATTTACAGTTTGAGATAAGCATTCAGACATTGAAGTATTTATTGAAAATCCTTCTGAAAGAAATCAATGTGAAATCTTGAGATTTCAGGTAGGTTTTGTCATAATCTAGCCAAAACTTTGATGATAAAATTGAAAAATTGTTACAAGAACCCTTCTTTCAATATTTTAGTCTTCTGGTTTCTAGTGTGAATAGTTTCTACAAGTTCAGTAAAACTAAAAAAAATAAAATGGGCAGTAATTTAGAAAATAGTGGTGAAAAAGCTCTCTTTAGAAAAAAACAAATCTAAATTGATTAATTTACCTTAAAATTTTTTAATAAACTTAATATATATCAGCCAAACACCTGGCCCTTGATTTTGTCTAGTGCATGCTAAGACAAGGATAGTTTTATTTATCAATAAAAATCCTTTTTTTCTTTATAATCAAAGCAGAAATTATATCTAAATATTAATCTATTAATGTATGTTAGGCAGTGAAATTTATTTTTTAATTATGTAATAAATATATTGCTTGAACAATACCTCTTTCCTTACAGATTTTCTGGCCAGCATCAGCAAACAAGGTTGAAGAGTGCAAAATGGCTGGCAAGGATCCTACAGTAAGTTGTAATCCACTCGTACACACAAGTTAGGTACTTGGCAATAAAGTAAGAGCACCTTGAGTGCAGCCAAAGCAAAATGAAAGAAGTGTTTGGTTTTCTTTTGAAATGCTTTGCAAGCTAATCTATAAAGTGAAAATCTGGAAAATCAGGCGATGTAAACAGAATGCACCTCCAGACTCTGACAGATGGGAGAAGGTACGCAGTGTCCATTTCCTCCCTTTTTTGGTTGTTACTAATCAAACTAGGTAATAGTGCTTTTCCAGGGGTGTTCTGGGGTGGTGCTGCACTATCTGTTGAGCTGCTCTTTGCAGTGTGGAAGTTCTGTGGCTGGCTGCACCCCCCAGGAGCACACCCTGAGGGTGGGTGGTACCCACTGCCTGCAGTCTGAAAACGCCAGCTGTGCACCAGTTTTCAGACTATATTGTATGGTGCTGGCTCCTGCTGAACCAAAAATGTGAATGCCTTTAAAAGTAAATAAACCAGTGCAGTCTGCTAAACAAGGATTAACTCTACTGATTTTCATTAAGATGACTGATGGAACAGTTTCCAACCCTGTGCTCAGAAAACATATGCAGTTCACAGTTTCTTGGGTGAGGTTTGGATGGTTGAATATGAAATCAGTTCTGGGATCTGGGTAAGAAAATGTATTCATTAAATATTTTTTTTTTCAACCTAAAGTGCATTAACACTTGACCACAGTAAAAAATGAAAGAGTGAGAAAAAAAAGGGAAGGAAAAAAAAGGTAAATCCAGTACTGTGAACTGTGTGGCCCTTAACATTCTGGTTTAATTTTCATGCTGATTTGAAGATGTCACTGTAGGTCTTCCGTAAAAAGCAACAATTGACTGCAAACCTCAGTTTAAAGTTTCGGAAATAAACCGTTTAAACAATTATGAAATCTGATATTTGGACTTGCTTTCTTTTTAATTATCTCCATTTATGTTGAACAAATCAGGGAGAAAAAGAGACTGTTTCAGAGGTGTCCTTAAGGAAATGTACTAAGGTTACACCTTGGTTTCCTGTACAGGTCCTGCTTCTTCTCATGCAGGAGAAACATGTGAATGAAAATTGGATTGCTGTGTGGAAGTAGGAGAGCTATGTGGACCCTTCTGTAACTCATTTGTGGTGCTCAATCAGAGAGAGCCCAGTTCCCAGAGCAGGCAAAATGACATGAAAAGAAACAGCTGCCCAAATCCAGAGACCAACAAACTCAGTAGCTGTTTTCATGATGCTATTAAAATTCTATGTCATGTTCTCTAGAGTTCCCAACATCTCCTAATACTTGCCCCTGTGGAGTGACTGTTCTCTGTGTTTCCTGCAGCACGGATGTGGGAATTTTGTGCGAGTGATCCAGTCCTACAACCGCACCCACCTGTACGTCTGCGGCAGCGGCGCCTTCAGCCCCGTCTGCGTCTACGTCAACAGGGGACGCAGGTCTGAGGTAACTCTCCTTTCTTTCTGGCCACTCACTTTCTGGTCCACCCTGCTGGTATGAAGCAAAATCTCAAAGTTTTGAAAGTGCAAGAATCAGTGGTCCCAGTAAGTTCCTTCACCGATGTTAAATAACGAAAGAGACAAAAGAGCAGATGTCCGTAGTTTTCTGACCTGATACCAGCTAGAAGCAAAGCCATGATCAAAATCCATGCCTCAAATATGATGGTTGTCCAAAATATATATATATATATATATGTCCAATATATGTTGGTTGCCCACAGTCATACCAAATGCTGGGATACATTTGATAGTACTTTTTATTTGACATTGTCTGGTCAATTCACTCCTACCATTTGGTGGAAAAATGCCCAAGAAATACTTGAAAGGAAATAGCCAGTTAGATTAAAAGTAAAATACAAACTTCACTTTTTATAACTTCCATGTGTTGCTGGTTCCTTGGAGAAACCCTTAATTTGGCTGACTATTCAGATTAGATTTGCTGGAATTCAGCTTAACACCATCTAGATGCAATCCCAGTATAGGAACTTTACCTACTGCACAAGTTTTGCCCCACTAGATGGTGCCCAGATGAAGTTGGTAAGTTTCTCTTCACTGTAAGATCTTACTTTTTCTAGATAGGTCTCCAGTTTTTCTATATTCGGTTTCACTGAGTGTATTTTCAGTATAAGTACCAGATGTTTCAGAAGGATATGGTCCAAGTTTCCTGATTTGAAAGTGAAATGTTTGTTTATCTGCAAATGTAATAGGTAATAAATTAGGCAACCAGAAAGAAAAAGAAAGGCACTTAAGCAGGAGGCAGCACCTCAGTAGCTTTTGGGTCAGATTCATGTCTGCAGGCACAGGGGCGTGCAGTGTATTTTCCAGAACAATGTGGAAGCAGATGTGTTGGGAAGGAAGATCAGAGCGTGCTACCTGGAGCTTTGCCATGTGAGGGCAACTTTAAAAGCTGGGCTGGCTTCTCGGGAAGACACTGAGAAATTCATCACTGATTTAATTGGGAGTGGGATGGGAATTCTGGCCAAGACCCAGAATTGCTGCAGAGGTTGCCAGGGAGGTGATTAGGCAATGTTCCTCCAGGTCAGTTTGCATGGTGTGATCTCAGTGGCTTTTGGTAGATCCCTACCTGACTCCAGCTTCCTTAGCAGAGCATGCACTCGGAATCACTGCACTTTCAGTCCTACTAAATTATCTAAAAGTAGAGATTATAGACCTGGATTTAAAAGCAGAAGCAAGCAGAGCTAAGTAAATCCATCCTTCTGGTTAAAAAATTCCGCATTGACTTATTTTGATGTATTATGAAACAGGGATCACCTTTCCCCAGCATTATTCTATTTCTTGAAAAATCATTTAAAACATGAACAGTGATCTCATTTGTCTTTAATCATTGTAATACTCTTTATCATCTTAAGTACTGATATTGCAGGCCAGAGAAGTTTGAATCTCATTATTTTAGACTGTTTGTAAATGAGATTGGGACAGAGGGGAGGGCAGGAAATGACATCTCCAGATGATGCAAGATGTTAAATTTCTTAAATGAAAAGTAAAGATGCATGGCTTGGAAAAGCAGAAGCAGCTTCACTTAGCCTGTCTGTATAGCTGCATGCCTATGATCAATTGATTAAATAAACTGCTGTTTCAGACGTCTGGAGTCTGTGAGACACTTGACTGCAGGCACTTCATGCTCAAAGCCATTACTGTGCAGGCCAACAATAGCATAACAGTTTAAACCCAAGAATTTCCTTCTGAACTCATTGCATATATCTGTGCATGACTAATTGATAGAGCAGTATGAGGAACTATGTAATGCTGATGGGACTAGTGAAAATTCATTTTTTCCTCTGCTTGTATCATTTCACCTTCAATATGGTACAGTTTTCAGTGCACAAAAGGTTGTTTTTGCACGTGCAAAATTAATATTTTAGAAAGCACATCTGTTTTTCTCTAGAAGCTACAAAGTCTGACAGAGTCATATCCAACAATTATAAGAACTGGGCCTGTTTTGCTCTTCTGTCTCCAGGATTCCACATAAACTCACAAAAAAAGGGAGTTTCGTTGATGAGGCAAAATTTTGCCCTTTTCCCTGAAACAGAGGTTATAAAACAATTAATTTTCTTCTTTGGCACACTTAATACTTTGGTAATTACTCCCTTAGTCACCCAAATATATTCTAATGTCAAAGTAAATGCAAACAGAAGGAAGTGTAATCCCTAAGTGAAATAATTATAGACTAAATAGTAGTTTAATATATATGAAAATCAAGTGTAATCCTGGAGCTAGTTTAGTAGAGGAGTAATGGGCATTTTGAATTGGTAAATAGTGGTTAATATAGTAAACATGGATTAGAATCAAGATGCATATAATCTAGAAGTGGAAAAAAAAACAACAAAGAAACCACCCAAGATCACATAAGAAACTTCATACTTATATTTTAACAATGTTTAGAGAGCTTATTACTGAAACAATAGATAAGATCTCTGAGATTAAATTAGGCAAAACAGAAGAGGAGGGAAAGAGAGGGAGCAATTATATGAAAACTTCCTGCTGCAGCTGTGCACTTGAACTTGGTGTAATCTTCAATTCACTGGTGCCAAACGGCTGCTGAGGGACTTGTGTGGCATCCCCACTCTCCTGTGATTTACATTAACTGTTAAAGGGAATATCAGGAGTTGCTGACCTTTCTCAAATAACTAATTGTTGGCATCTACCTCACAGAAGCCTTTCTTTGGAATTTTTGTCAGCTACATTTTTCTTTTGAAATGTTTAAGTTTGGTTATTTGTTGTTGTTGGGGTTTTTTTTTCTTGCAGTTGTGTCTTTTAGCCTTTTATTGAAGATTGGGAGTTTGTTGTAGGAGCTTAAGAACAAACTGTTTGGCATACAGTGTGAAGGAGTCAGTGTGTGTTGGGTCAGTTTATATCTGCCTTTACTGACTGCAGTTTTTAAGGAATGAGCTTGGGCCTGAGTAATTTCTTGCTGAGCACACTGTGCTGGTATTGCTGGGAACCAAGAAGTGAAGAGTTGCACCAAAATGGGCAGATTTTCTAAAGATATTCAGATTGTTTGTATTTTAAGCTGTAGTCCAAATTGCTTCTACTTTGCTAAATGTATTTCCTGTTCATAAAGTACATAACACATAAAAAAAAATCCCTGTACCATGATTTCTTAAAAAAAATAAAATCAGGAGATTTCAGGCTATGGTAAGTGGTATAGATAAATCATCTGTCACTATGGATTTGGAGCTCTACGAGCAATCCAAGAGATGGTATTGAGGAAAATAAGTGTCATTTGGGGGGGTTTTGGAGGTCTGATAACTCAGTGAGGACCAAATGGTTTATGCTATAATCTAATGACAGTTGTCATAAGAGATTTTTATTTTACATGTATTATTGTTCTAGTAGCTTTATTACAATATCCTAGACAGTTATAAGTACACAGATATATTCAGAAAATAAATGTTAAATAACTTCAAAACCACAGAAGCAATCTCCACAGATATTATTGCAGAGATCAGTCAACCTATCCTTAACAGAGACAAAAGGAACATTTTTTTGATTCAGTGTCTTGAATATATAACAAGAGTCTTGGTAATAACCATGTGTCAGTGTTATCTAACAAGATGACAGAATTCTGAATAGAAGAGTTAAACTACCAGTAGTA
Organism: Loriotus luctuosus; assembly: GCA_035582745.1. Taxonomy (NCBI): domain Eukaryota; kingdom Metazoa; phylum Chordata; class Aves; order Passeriformes; family Thraupidae; genus Loriotus; species Loriotus luctuosus. Next base: position 10,476,213 of record JAWWEY010000055.1, read on the forward strand.
CAGTGAAAGTGCCCAGTAGAGCACTGTTAATAGAGCATTGCTAATGCTGTGAACAGCCAGGCATAAAAACCAGCTTAGATCTAATGGTTTCTGACATGAGAAGTGACACACAAATCTGCTTTGCAGGAACAAATCTTCAAGATTGACTCCAAGTGTGAATCAGGAAAGGGACGCTGCTCTTTCAACCCTAACGTGAACACAGTGTCTGTTATGATCAGTAAGTAAAGATACCCCAGGCTGCTGGGGTCTGAATTCATGTGGTCGTGTGGAGGGTGGGTTGATGGAAAGCCCCAAGGGAGCTGGACACAGAGTTCAGCCCCCCAGGAACAGTGCCTTTTGTCTGGCTGATGGACACAAGGGGTGGCTCCATCTGTGTTTCAAGACTTGTGTGAAGCTTAAGGTGGGTGAACAAATGAAATGCAGGAATAAGTTATTGAAAGGGGGAGAGAGACACAGGAAACAAAAGGTTCTCCCTTTTCCAGATTACACATTTTTTCCCAGGAATAGTTACAGCTTTGCATTACCCTGTCTAGCATTTATATTTGAATGATTTCTGACCTTGTTCATCCTAGACAGCACTTGTGTCTTATTTAATTATTTTTAAAATCCCAGAATAGCCAGGGAAAGAAAGCCTGAAGACTTCAGATGCTTTGGATTTCATTTCTGTTGTCATCATTGCTGTAGAGCCAACCAACTATTGTAAAGCTTTTCATTCTTCAATTGGCTTTATACCCAACCCAAATTTTGCCTTTTTCTTCCATCTGAAAGGCCAGAAAGTGAAACAATAAAGGATTTCTGCTGTGCTTATTGTACACCTATGAGAAAACTCAAAGAGGGGGTACAATTTGTGCAGCATAGGTCATCTGTAAAAGATACTTATCGTTTTTTCAACCAGGAAGAGCTGGAAATATATACTCAGTGTAACCTGACCTTTCACATTTGCTGTGTGTTCACACACTTCTAGTGCCAAAGCCCTCATTTTTCAACATGTGTCTGCTCCTTACTGTATTTTTGGCTATGGAGGTAACAGCAGTTGCACAGATTTTTGAGACTTTCTTAGTAAATAAAACTTACGGCACACAGGTACTCTGTATTTCACCCAAGGTTTACCAGAGAACAATGTGCCGTGTTTCTGCCATTCAGCTTCCTCTGAAATCAATTACATCAATTACATATTGTGTGAGATATTTCCTTTAAAGTCTTGTAGATCTTAAGGAAAGTGTGATTCAGTCTGTCCTACATGGCCTCTTCAAAATATAAATTGCCTTTTTTTTTTTTTTGATTCCTGCATATCTATTTAGTACAAAGGATAAGTTTATCTATTCACAGAGATGTGAACTGAACACCTTTAGAGAGCAGGTGAATGCTACCTAGACATCTCTCTGAACCTTGGCTGCACTTACACCTTTATCTCAACAGTGATCTGGGGACAGTGTTTACAGACACTCACTGTGTAAAGAAAATGTTTGTTCAAAGTCAGTGATAGATGAGTCCACTGCTACTCATTGCCATTCTGGAATTATTAAGTGAAGTGACTGTTTCCTTTCCTTGTTCCTTCTGGATTTTATATAGCAACATTCAAGAACATTGTCTCTGAATTATTATTTGTATAGTAAGCTGATTTTTTTCTACAGTAGGTCTATGGCAGCTTTGTTCATCTTAATAGACTTTTTGTTATCTTCTTTGATCTCTGTTATGTGACTGAGGAGACCTTCCCTCCAGTTTGACTTATCTTTCATGGCATAGTTCATCTACAAAGTTTAAATTATTCCACGAAGGTCAAATTCCTTTTAAAAAGGGTCCCCAGATTGAGTTTTATACTTTGTGTTGCAAAGTCCAGTCACTTCAAAAGCCTTAAGCTCTAGTGAATTTGGCCTCAGTATCCATGCCAGAAACATGAACATTTTCTGTTTCTGCCCGTGTTGTAATGAGGGCACTGAGCCAATGCACTGGAGTCACCTTTGAGCTTTCTGCAGGAGAAATTCCCTCCCATTGCATCAGATCACAGTAAATACCACCAGGCCAACTAACTCTTCCACAGCAAAAGAACCCTTTTTAAATATAGATGCAATTTCTTGACCATTTTGGGCATCACCTGCGTAGAATACAGCAGGAAATCTGATTCACCCTTCAGAAGAAAGCGGTGCTATAAAAATAAATTTGAACTTTGTACAGTTTGCCACTGTACAGAGATGCATTTGCATCAAAGCAATGAAGAAAGTGCTTTGAAGCAGCTTGGCAATACAAGTATGCAGGGTGCATATCTTTCTCCCCACCATGAGATATTTATAAAAGCGCACATACCTCATCAATTCAGTAATTTCCCCCAGTATCAAAGTGAAGTAGAGTGAATTCATTGTGCTGTACAGACCAAATACTGTGTGGAATTTAAGGATTTTACCAGAAGGAAGTGGAACTGATGGATCTCCCCTGACACATGATTAGCAAACAGACATTAGGAATGCTTAAGACATAAGTAATACTGTTGATATATAATAGGATTAAAATTACATAGTGTAGTACTGTTCTGAAGTGTGTATGTGTGTGTATATGCACAGGCCTGTACATAACATTTAGTGAGTTCCATAAACCTGATCTCTTTCAGCCAATTTGTTTTATAATAAGAATAAAGTTCTGATGGATTGAGGCAAGGAGGCAAATATACAAAATCACTTATAAATTTGTCCAGATCTGACATCATTCTGTCAATACCGGCTCCAGAAGTAAATGCTTCAGCAACATGCGGCAAATGCATGGCTTAAAATTCCTGTGTAGGAACCTTGTCATCATGGGGAGAGGTGAGAGCAGAAGAGTGGCTGCTGGATGCCCTGCCAGGATTCAGTTAGCAGCAGAAAAGCAAAGTCTCCAGAGTTTTGATCCTCTCATGAGATTCTCTGTAGTCTTCCATGCTGATTATGAACACACACACACACACACAGAGCATGAAAATAGCCTCAAGTATTTCTGAGCCTGTGACTCTTGCCAGCCTGACCACACTCTCTGGGTAGTCCAGGAGTACAGACAAAAACATCAATCAAGGGACCCAGCTGTACTGGAATGTGTTCAGCCACCACTCCCACCCTGAGAGTTAGAGTTTATTTTAGCTACTGTTTTCTACTCTGGGGTTTCATTGTCATTAGTCAGTGGAAATTGCTTGGTTATTCACAAAGTAGAAAATGATAGTATATGTAATTATAATTGTAATTATATATACATATGTTCATGCACACACACAGACTGAAACAAACACAGATAGAGACCCTGACTGATGGGCTGAGTTTTGGGCCCTGCACAGGGAGAAGAAGCTCATAGTTAGTGTAGGGGTTGCATGTCTCATTCTGCTCAAGCCTAATACCACCCTATACTTAGAACCAAGTACACAACAGGGGACAACTGTTGCTCCATATTACTCTGAGTAAAGTTCAGTGATACAATTGTCTGGCTTCTGCAATACTGAAGGCAGCTTGAGGCTGCCTGGGGCAGCCATAACAATGCTGCTGGTAAAAACTGGCACTGGTCCACTGACTGCAATAGATGTTGTGCCAGTTTACAGCAGCAATAAATTCAACCCAGTCACTTCAGCTACTTTTGTAACAAAAAAAAGATAAAATTCTTTGAAGTGCATACTTTAGATACTGAATATGATACTTTTTGATAAGGCTATTATTCTCCAGTGGTCCTTAGCAGTGCAAATAGGGCAAGTAGACTTCCTATCAATAATGGTTTCCCATGTATGCAGCTCTGCTGTGGCGTTTAATGGTACAGTTCCATAAAGTCTCTAAGAAAAATCTGATTACTCTCATGCACTCTAGTTTGAGTCTTTATAAATCAGAGAAAACCTCATTCCCATTACCCACTATTTATCTGTATAGACTCCTGTGTAAATAAAGAGCTGATGAATTTAAAATAAACTTTTTTTTTCCCAAAAGCCATAACAATTCTCCCTCCATTTCAATTCTTTACAGATGAAGAGCTTTTTTCAGGAATGTATATTGATTTCATGGGGACAGATGCAGCCATTTTTCGCAGTCTGACCAGGAGGAATGCAGTGAGGACTGACCAGCACAACTCCAAGTGGCTGAGTGGTGAGATGCCTTTAATTTATCAGAGTTTTAGTGGGTGTCACAGAGATTCTGCTTTCCTTTGCTTAAAACAAAGACTTTATCTTTTAAAGAGTTTGTCTCTGAATTTAATTGATGAAGCTGATCCATGAAGAAATGTGTGTAAATACAAACTGTAGACAATGCACAGATGTAGAGGGATCCCTGCATGAACCAAGCTCCTAAGCCACCCTACCTGAGGGCCTTTTTTTGCATTAAGGCTGAACCAAGCTCTTTGAGGGCAAGTATATGAAAACCTTTCCAATGGCAGTTGAGGGCACTCTGATTTCTAGAAAAGTGCCTTCACCTTTAATGGATCAGATATTGCCTTAAATCAGTGTTTGATTCTAAGCCACCAGCTTCAGTTAATTCAAGGTGATCCATATGCACAGAAGATTCACCACCACTTGCATTCAAAATGTGTGCAGAAGAGTATTCCACTATCAGAGGAGTCAATGTGGATCATTGTCACTTACTTCAGTGGTGAGGACTTGGATACCTAAACACAGTAGGAAAACTAATTTCTGAGTGGAATCAAATAACTCTTTGGTTCACTGATATCACTGTGAAAATTCTCCCTGTCTTTACTGGTAAGAAGGTAAGAAGTCTCCTTCCAATGAAGCCAATTTAAATTAAAATGGTAGTCACCCCTCAGAGCAGAGGTAGCTATGAAAGGTTGTAAACCAACTAACGCAGCAGTTACAGATTTAAAAAGCCTTCAGGTATGTCGAAGTAAAAAGTTACTGTGGTTTTGTCTTGGTATTTTTATGGTGACTTATTATTCCTGTCTGGCTGTGTCTACAATGAAATCACAAGATTTCATTCACGAATTCATTTCACTATGAAAGGGAAACTATGTCCGCTCTCTAAATTTTTTTGTCTATTTGTTATACATTCTTACCTGTGCACCCTAACATGTGCATCCTGAAATGAATTAGAGAAAAAGAAAATTTAAAAATGCCTAATTTCTGGAAAACCTACCTGTTCAAAACAGGTACTTGAAAGTACAATTTATCGCCGTGTTCTTTTAGAACCAAAGTCATGACATTTGTTATATTAATTGAGAATAGACTTATGTGAACAGAAAAATACTGCAGTTCAAAATGAGTTGTATGTCAGACATTCAACCTTTGTATCAGATTGTTTCAAACTTTGTACTGCACTTCAGTTGAACAAGCAATCTTGCATGATCATTGCAAAGACAAAGCCTTCCTGCAGGGAGAAGGGCCACTTCTTTCTTCAGAGGAGATATTCTGAGGGCTCCTGCACTGTCCATTATATGTTTGCTGTTAAGGTTATAAATTATTTTGTTCTCACCCTAATTCTCTTTTGTAGTGTTTTATACATACATTTGATTATGTTTACCAGCCTCTGATACAAATTTAAATGCTGCTCAAGCATTTGCCTACCCTCCTTTCCTTTTCTGGGTTACACAAATTGTTTTCCTCCCTAATTTGTGAACCTTATTTGTTATATTCCTAAGGTCTTCCAGCTTACTTTTAAGTTTTGTCTCAATAAGACTTTCCTGAAGAGCCCCAGATAAAACACTGATTCTTCCTTCTTCCTCCAAGTCTTTGGGTCTCTGCAGTAATCTAATACCATTGCTTCTGGACTGCTCCTCCAAAAATTTACTGTAAAATAAAGTTTGAGGATGCAAGCACAGGTGGCTGCCAGCATGGAGCCATTTACCTGTTGATATTTGGTATATTCAGTACTTCCTTGAAGCAGTCAGTAAATGTCAAATCATTCATTGGTTATACAGATACATCTTTTGGTTTCATCCTTTTGGTAAACTTTTTCATTTCAGAGCCTATTTTTGTGGATGCTCATGTTATCCCAGATGGCACTGACCCCAATGATGCCAAAATCTACTTCTTCTTCAAAGAAAGACTCACAGACAACAGCGGCAGCACAAAGCAAATTCATTCAATGATTGCAAGAGTGTGCCCAGTAAGAACTGTTTTGTTTACCAGGTTTCTGGGATAAGCTGCTAGTGTAACATGATAATCTAAAAGACTAAATGTTTAAAAAACTTTCGATTTGGCAAAATTTCTTGTTTCTGTGCCACCAGTCATAATTAAGAAGAGCTGTTACTGAGCTCACAGCTAGGGTCTAAACAGGTTATATATATCTAACAATACGGAATATGGAAATGTAGATGTTCAGGGATTTGTATAGTTCTCTGATTGAGTCAGAATAGTTACCAGTGTTGAGTTTTCAAACTTGCTGTCCTTAGCACAAAGAAGACACATTGTTTTCTTAATAAAAATGAACCTTAGGCAGTGAAGGCTTTCACAGACACACACACACTCAAAATAGTAAAAGCACATTAGAAATATCAAGCTTTTAAACTGGTGGATTTAACTTTCAAATGCTGTTTTTATTTTTACGACATCTGTTCTTTCAGCTTGCTTGCATTGATGCATGTGTGAGCTTAACTTTAAAAATGTGCGCAGGAAGTTTGAATTCAGGAGTTGTGGCTATTCCTGGGCAATAATTAATTTTTTTTCACAGCACTCCTCATTGTCTCTATTTCATTTTTTTTTTGTATCTCTAATCAACTGTAGATGAAAAATTATTGAAGTAGCTATTAATATCTCTGGTAAAATCTTTTTTTTTTTTTAATGAGAGAAAAATTATAAATGCACAATTGCTGCTAGCCTATTCATTCCTTCTTTTGGAATGCTTCAGGAAGTTCGTTGTGAGTGTTTATACATTCCCTGTCTTTAATTTGGCTTTTCTTTAGAATTTGATGCTTTGTGATTTTGTTGTACCTGGGTGTGAAGGTGTTTATTCTTCTCTGGCAATATGCTGAGGAATGTGATCTCTTTTATAATCTCCATTCTCTGTATTTTAGTTAAAGTGCCTAAAGGCCTTTTTGGGTATTTTGCAAGAAGACATTTCACACAATTACAGGTGTATTAGGTTTTCTACTGTTAGGATGAAGCCCAAATAATTTTTGAAAGGCCTAAGCCTTTTTAGACTTACACTGAAGCCAGTGGCAGAATCCCAAGGCAAATTCAAAGAAATCTGAGCCAGTCATATTTGTATACTTGTATACATACAATATCACTGTATCACCTTTAAGACTGGCAAAATATATTACCCACTGAAAAGACTCTTTATGAGTCACCCAAAATGTTGGATTACCAACTCCAACAGCATCAGTGAAACGTGTCCAGCACTTTATTAAAAGCCCATTTCAGTAGCTTCTACATTTTCGTTTTTTTCTTTCCGTGGGTGACATCAGGTTATGCAGTTTGGAGGACACTGCTCCTACATAAGGCATTCACCAGCACAGCTGGTCAGGATCTGTCACCTCAGGGCTGCATCACCTGGTTTGGCAGTTACAGTTCCCACCCTGAACCATGGAAAATTGGAAAGATCCGTGTGTGAGCTCTGAGCAAGCCATCTCTGGACCAAGCTAGTAGGACTTGCAACAGTGCATAACTAGCTTGACCCACGCTAGCCATCATTTCTGATTAGTGTTTAGAGCATCCACCTCATGTGCTAGTGTGGCTTACTAGGTGAGGTGCAGCTATGCTGCTGTCAGGACAAGAAGAAACATCCCTGCATAGAACCATGAGACCTTTTAGAGATAGCATGGACTTTATCCAGGGTGTCAATGAGTGATGTAGGGCTCCATAGTCACTTCCAGTCAACAGCATGCCCAAAAATTTTTTGATTTTTGAATGCACAAAAATGTACTGCCCAACCCTCCAATCCTGCTAGCCCGGCAGAGAAGATCCACTCAGAAAACTAGTTCTTGGTTTGTTCTGCATATAGAATGCTTAGATGAGGGGATTTGGCTTAGTTCTATCTATTTTTACTATTAAATTTACCAGATAATTATCTAGATAATGAATTAACCTGAGAAAAATGTGGGAAAGCCCAGTAAAATGTTAGTTGTGTTTTATTTCCTATTTTCTGAAAATAATATTCCTTTCCAGAATGACACAGGTGGTCAGCGCAGTCTCGTGAACAAGTGGACAACATTCTTGAAAGCAAGACTTGTGTGCTCAGTAATGGATGAAGATGGAACAGAAACTTACTTTGATGAATTAGGTATCACAAAAAACATTCCTTAAAATTTCATTTAAATGCTGTGCCTTGTGCTTATTTAATAACTGATTTTCATTCAGTTTCTTTCACTGTTAACAGTGAAATCATAGCAGTAGAAGCTCATGACAAAATTCCCCTTGCAGTTTTATGACAGCAAAATCAAGAAATTCTTCATGAGTCTCTCTGTGTAATTATAAGGTAATTAAGGTAATTAATCTTGACTATGTAAAACAATGATGTATGTAAAGAATTAATTCTTGGAAGGAAATATCTAAGTGATTCTCTTACTATTTTGCTACTAGCTTGGATTACAATAGAGGGTTTTTAACATCCCTTTGAAACTGTTTCCTGTAGCACTGTGTAACATTCAGCTTTTCCATAATGCATTTTTTCTATTTTTTGATCACAGGGTAGAGTCCTCAGTTTGGTAATTCAAGATAATGCTAATAAATCCTGTTAGTGGCACCAGCAATAGCACTATCCATAAATACTATTTTTCAGGAATCATTTAGTCATACAAATTTTTGTTTCAACATGTCAAATACTGTAAATATTCAATGCATACAGCAATCACAAGAGGTTTCTTTTCATGAAGGAATTAATAGATGCATAGCTTGATACCTACATGCCAAACAACAGTACCAGAAAGTTTCAAATTCTATGTTTTCTGTAGCCAAAATACACAAAATCATGGTTCTGAATTCATGTATTTGAAGATTTGGTATGTGCTTTACTATAAATATAAATATTATAAGCAGCTAATGTGCCCTGCACTGGGTCTGCATCTGGTTCTGATCTTCTCTCCATTTTATCCTCTCTTTCTTTTCTTGGTTATTATTCCTGATTCCCACCATAGCAAATGGGGTTTGGAGTCTTTCTGAGTTTATGTGTTTACAACTATTTGGTGTACTTGCTTTAGTTCAAGGTTTCAGTGGAACCTGATTGGGCCTAGGAGCAGATCCTAACTTGCTCTAGCTCGGAATGTGCAAGGTGCTTGGAGGACTGATTTTCTGAGGTTTGCAGTGCCTCAGCACTGCCACAGCAGCTCAGAACTGTGATTTACCAACCCCCTCCTCTTCAACAAAGCAGTAGGATAACTGCTTTCAGGTTCCTGTATGACAATGTGTAGGGCCATAGTGAATGGGAGACAATGCTCTCAGCATGGGCTCCCAGCACAATTCCCTAGCAAAGAGGAAGAATACAGTCACAGCTGGAAATTCAGAAAACGGGGAGAGAGCAAACACATGCTTCTGTGTTCATGTATAATTCAGGAGAGTATAACACTTCCAGTTCTGCATGGTGAAGTCTTTTACTTTTGACACATTGAAAAGAATATTTAAAAAAATTCAGCGGGTTAAATGAAAGAGCCACATGAATTAATGGAAAGCTAAAGAACATATTCTGTGATAAAAAGCTCACACAGTTCAGTCTTTTTTGAGTTGTAAATTAAGTTTAAGAGGTAGCATGATTATAGTGATTAAAAACATTTGTAAGGAGAAACTGTCAGAGATTAAAGTAGTTTTCACTGAAGTGTAAAAAAAAGAATCAGCAGATCAGAGGTAATAGTGGGTAAATTCATTTTAGTGAGTAGGTACAGCTTTGCACAGTGCAGTCAATAAATCCCAACACAACAGGAGGCAGGAGTTTTACATCTCTTACAGTCTTTACTGCAAAGCTGTCTGACATTCATATCATGTTGAAAATGCTCTAGTGGGGGCACTCCAGTGCGTTCTGGACAATAAAACACCTAATTTCCCTGTTTTTGATTATATCCATCTATGGGAACTCTTTGTCTTTAACCTACTGCAACTTTAATGTTTTCCTACTGCTTAACAACCTGCTGAAACAAGATACAGCTGAGAAAAATGTGTGACATAGATCCTGAATGTATTTGAAAATCTTTGCCTTCTGTCTTCATAAGGCTAGAGGGCATGGAGTTAATTTCCAAATTTGTTTCTGAATGTTTCAGTGCTAGATTTATGCATCTGTGATCTGTTCATGTGGTTAAGTCTCCTTTTTCCCATTGAAGTCTGAGATAAAACTACTGTTGAGTTTAGAAGGAATAAAATCGTCAATTAAACTGGAAAATATTCAAAATGTTTTTCTTTCTCTTTCTTACAGAGGATGTGTTTCTCCTAGAGACAGATAACCCCAGAACAACACTTGTGTATGGAATTTTTACAACATCAAGGTAAACGTGGAGATTTGAAAAAAATTACCTGAACTGCCTGATTTTCTACATGAAAACTGAAACTGATACTTTGTGGATGAGGTTGTGCTGGGCAATTTTGTGTGTCTGCTGTGGCTGTGGTTTGCATGCAGGAGTCCCAGCATCATTGCTGTTGGTATCTATGTCAGAGCTGTGCTTCTTGGAGCAGACTGCTTCCTGACATACTGTCAGCTGCTGCTGGCAAAACATTTCCTTGGAGGGCCACTTGTCACTGCTCAGCAGTGGAAAGCTAGATGACTTCAATGCAGTGAACTCATGTGGCATCTGAGAGCACTTAGCACCTCCTGAAGAACATCCAGCACCCTGAAGGATCAAACCAGGATATCTTACATGAATTCATGCAAATCATTTCCAGTCTCTCAGCTGGCTGATGATCACAGAGATGGCAAATAAACATATTGGCTTCAGCTGGCTACGAAAGGACAAGCTTACGTGGCATCTGGTCACCTCCTGGCAGCTCCCTATTTCCAGTCAGTTGTATTCACTTACTGTCTGGTTTAGAAAGTACTTACTGAGCTTCCAAGGGTGGTGGAAGCACCTAGATATGGCTCACTATGCTGAAACTATCCACAAAGATAGACTGACAGGTGGACCAACAGTCTTCCACCTCTACCTTTATTTATATTTTTATTTTTCCTCTTGCCCTCACTGCATAGTGTTAACAAAGAGTAAAACTGGTTACTACCCCCTGATTTCTGATATGCTACCCTTTATTATTTAGCTGTTATGTCTTACATTCAAAGAAGTCTTCTGGATTTGCTTTTTTTAAAATTTTAAATTATTTTATCAAATTAGAAAATTATGTAATTTATTGTCAATAATTCCTTCAATGGCAATTTTTAGTAAAAAAATCCTTTAGATTTTTTTTTCTCCAAGAGTTTTTTCACTGGGATATAGGGGTATACTTACTCAAATGTGTAAATGTGATAAGAGAATATGATTCTATGATATTTAATTGGGAAAAAAAACCATTACATTAGTGGTAAACTTAGGTGTTATCTGTAATTCCTGCATCACAAAAAGAGAAAAGGAGCTTATGTTTAGTAGTAAAACTACAGGGTGGGGGTGCAACATGACTGAACTGGAAATACTTCTACCTGATTCTGGTATTTGTCAGTGGAAATAAGATTTGAATCACAGGAACCTGTAAGGTGACAAAAAAAAGAAACTTTCACTTTTTCCTGGTTCTCAAGCTGTTTTCCCTCTCTACTGAATTTTTTACGCCTGTATTGGTGTATTCTTGCTTTATTTTTGTTCAACTATAGGTTGAATATCTTATCTAGTTAGATACAGAAGCCATAAGGATTTTTACTCCCTAATAGTTCCTGTATCCTCATCTCTGTAGACTTCCAACTCATAACAGTAGCAAGAGAGAAAAATCACAGGAAGTAATAACTACTAGTATTTTTATCTAAATCATACAGAAGGAAATAGATTAATACTGAGCTAAATTATTTTAGTGTCATAATATGCTGTAAATCTAACATAAAACATCTGGAAAAACTAAATGCATTTCTCAAAATCTATTAAAACCTAGTAAAATTTCCACAAATACCATAATCCATCTGAAAGGTTTATTCTGCTAATCCATATATAGCTGAGAGCAATGTGGATTTCACTTCTATTGTTTAGACACTATGTGTAATGTTTTCAGGCTTTTTTCTGGACTGTTTTTTATTCTTCAATTGAAAACAGTTACTTGGATTATCTTCATCCTACAGCTAACACTAGGCAGATTTTAGACTTGTCTGGAGTTTCCATTTTTTAAAAATAAATACCACAAACCTTGCATGCAGTAAGAGGAAAAATGTGGGAGTTTAATCACTGTAGTCAGCCTTATTATCAATCTGGAAAATTTTCCCCTGGTGCCTTTCATCATCATGGGGTGATGGAGACCATTCAGGGCTTGTGCTGCCTGGACCCATGGCTGAATCTAGAGCAGTGGGAAGAACATGCCCACTTTTTTCCTAGCTGAACCCCTGGATTCCCCTCAGGAAGCTTCAACCTTGGGTCTTCATAAGACCAGTTTTATGGGTGGATTTGACGACTGTATAGGAGTAATTCCCTTAGAGCCACATCTTGTCCCCATTTTTTTGCAAAAAAAAAGCTGGAAACTGGTTATAATAATCCAAACAATTGTAATTGCTCTGGATGTTTTGATTAATATTTTAGCCATGTATTTTAAGAGGCTCATGGAGATCTTGTGGTTAATATACTGGTAGGAGTTCTGGAAACCTGTGCTGAGCTTGGCAGTACAAAGTTTATAAAACTCCTGCCTCACTGAAGTCAGCAATATTTTTGCCATTGATTTAAGTGGAGCCAGATTATATTTCTTCTATATTTAGCATTAGGAAATCTTTCTGTTGCACCAGTAGGGTAGTGCCTGCCTCTCTCTTTTTTCAGTTCACTGTTCAGAAAGGTGCTAAGTCTTAAGAAGTAGTGGTGCATATTGGGCAGCTAGATTAGTTGATTTAAAATGTTTTAAATCCATATAAAAGCAATAAATTGTATACAATATTATGTTAGAGGTATCTTTCATCATTAGACCATGAACAATTCTGGAAAAGCTGTAAAAAGTTGGTAGATTGCAATGCTAACTTTCTCTTGTCTTCCAGCTCCATATTTAAAGGCTCAGCTGTGTGTGTGTATCATCTGTCTGACATCCAGACTGTGTTCAATGGACCATTTGCACACAAGGAGGGCCCAAACCACCAGCTGATTCCATATCAGGGCAGAATTCCATACCCACGACCTGGCACAGTAAGTACAAAGATGTTTATTGAGTCTTGCCAATTGCTTGTCTTTGTTTAATGCACAAATAAATATTATTTATTCCAGGACAAAAGTCTGTATGTGACTGTGACAGTTACAATTCAGGACTATTTTATTTGCTTTTCAGTTGCCTGCAAATCCAACTGCAAATCATGTCGTGTCTGGAAGTCTTCTAGAAAGAATTAAAAGTCTTGTAAAGTGTTAATTGTTCTTTCTCTTTCTGCTTAGTTAGGTGATAGTTCCCTCGTTTGCATGCACATTTCCATTTTGTGGGTACATTTGTGCAAAACGCAGCTAAATAAAGAATCGTGCAAAGACAGCATTGTTAGTGTGTTCCACAGCCTGGATCCAAATGTCTGTAAGTCTGTCTTCTGTCTGTATGAATTTTCTTTAGTTCTCTAGAATCTTGCACCTCTACTCAGATGCTTAGGAGATGTAGTAGGAGATTTAGAGAACAAGATTTCTGAGACTTGTCACTTGACTAAGTCATACCATGCCAGGTTCTGAATCTTGGAAGAGAGACCTAGAAATAGAAGCATTTTCTTGTCATGCAGTTCACCATCATCTTCCTTGTAAGAATGCTTTTTGTGTGCCTTGCTTTCAGGACTTCCTTTCATTGTATCAGGGATATTTATAATCTTCCAATAAATTCTGTACACAATTAGAGCTAGCTTTGTTTCCAAGTTGTGTAAAAGTATCTCATAAAATATTTAAACAAAACTATTGTTTCTTCTTACTTTTCAATTCATGACGTATACAAATTGCTGTAAATGCACTTTTTTCTTCCTTTATTTACTTATATACAAATTGCTGTTAATGCACTTTTTTCCTTATTTACTTACCTTTTTTAACTATTCTTAATTTATGTGTAGCAGAAATGTAACATCTGATACTTCAAGCTTTAATGAAGAACATATGAACTTTCTCTAGAATCATGCCTGAATCCATATTTGCTAAATGAAGTATGGTTGTGTGGGTGTGTGTTGACTTCTATGAAGTATTACAGTTTCTCAAGTATCAGAACAAAATAAATAGGCAGAGAATCATCAATTATTTCTCAACAATACAGTTATATTTTTTTTAGATTAACACTTTGGTGCTTTTCCATTCATCACAGGAAATTAAATTTTACTTTAATTTTGCCAATCCCTGTGGGAACCTTTAACCATATCACTATTTCAGTCAGTCTGATTTGTCTTTATGCTGCAAAATCTTGTTCTTTTTCTGTTTTTCTCTCTCATACACAGAATAACTCAGATACATGGAATAGCTCTCCCTGTTCACACAATCCCTGTTCACACAATTCTTCATGACATTTTAGTGCAATTGCTGCTGACTGTAAGAGTTAGGACTTTACATTCCCAGATCTCTAGAATTAACTAATCAATACCTGACATTCCACTAAGGTCTAATGCTAGCATTAGTCTTTCCTTGCAATTAATTCATACAGTTCTAATCTCAAGAGTGTACTGAGGCTTCAGAAAAAAGACCCATTTAAACAGGAAGTTTCACACTCGTGATTAGTCACATTTCAGTTTCTTGCTGCTTCAGAGTGTTTTGTTTGTATGTCTTTCCTCAACCACTGCCATGTTTTTTTTGGTTCAACTCATGGAGGCTTCTGAGGTATTCCAGATTGGCCTAAAGAAATTGGGCAACACAACAGAAAGGATAAAAAAAAATCAGATTTGGATTTAACATGGTGACAGAAATTATGTACACTTTCCAGATGTGCCGATGAGCTCTGAATTTGAAGATAAATTCTTAGATCATAGCTCATAGAGATTCCTTTAGATGACCATTGCTCATTTTTGGATCACTGGCTTTTGTGCTTCCTCATGATTCCGCCACAACACAGTATTCCTAAGTCATATTTTCTAAGATGAAATTTCTTTGGCTTTGCTTTTATTTTACTGACAAAAAAAATTCCACTTTTCAATGTGTGCCACAAACTTTATTTTTCACTTCTACCAAAGCATTTGGGAAAACCGGGACATGGGGATTTTTCACTGCTCAGAATTTGTGCTCAAAGAGTTAAAATGGTTAGCCAAGTTTGCAGTCTGTGGGGCTTGATCTTCTTGTCTCTGGGATGTACTTTTTTTGTAACTTCTGGGATGCTGGACTAGACAGGGATGGCTTTTTATATGACATGGAAAATCCTACTTTGCAGTTGCCTAAAGAGATATTCATACTAAACCTCTGGGTAGAAGTGAAAGTTCATCATGTTGCAGTACACTGGATAAACAATGGAAAGGCTTCAGTGTAGCTTCAGTAGGATTAAATGAAGCAATGCGTTCTTTTGGCCATGATCAACTCGGCAGTGTTTGGCTGGCCTTCACTAAATACCAGTGGTTTCTTATTTCTCCACAAGCAAAACTTACTTATGGAAAAAGAAATACATAATTGGCAACTTGCTGCTAAACTCAGTGATGTTTGAGGGTAGTTTCCATTCTTCAGAGTTTACAGAAATAGTTTTTGTAACTACAGCATATTGGAGAATATGCTGTAAATTAAAGAATTGTGATAATCAAGTGTGACAAGTTGCGTAGACAAGTTCTTGAATGAGCTGTGAAGGATGCCCATTCAATCCCTCCAGGAAAGGGAGAGCTTATGGGTTTCTTCAGTATCATCTTTTGCTTGTCACTGGTTTAGCAAAAGAATTAATTGATTAAACATGTTTGTTAAAGCTTTGCTCGGGACAATGATATAATGTAAGTTTTTAGGGTCATGCTGGTGTGAATCATAGCACAGACATTTTTGCAATAAGTCACAGGCAAAAGTCTTATGACTCCAATTCAATAATGAAGGGTTGAAAGTATCAGAGAAAGACTTCTAATTGAGCTATGTGAGACAGGAAAGTTGAAGTTGAACTGTTTGTGAAACAGAATCCCTCTTGAAAGGAACTGAGGTCTGGCAGAACACTACCAAGTAGAATAATCTTGCTAATGATGAATACAGTTCTTTTTTAAGCATTTATTGCTAATCTTAACAGATAGTTCCATACATTTTTCTGGAATGTAGATGAATATGAAGAGGATAGAGCAAGCAAGATTATAAGAATTGAACTTGGTGAGCAATTCTAGAGCATTAACATAGAGCATGGTTTCTAATGACAGCCAAAACAAAACCCTTAGGATAAATATGAGCCCAGAAAAATAAATCAACAAGGATGTCAGATGAGAGAAACAACCCATGTCTGATCTGAATTCTGGTTCTTCTTCCTGGAGGATACTGATGCCAGAGCAATTTCTTTTGAGGAGCTCCTACCAGAGCTGTTCTACTTTGTGTAAATAATTAACTCCTAATTGAGCCAGAAGATGACTCTTAAGCCTGTGGTTAGGCTGAAGTCCCCTCTCCACTTGTTTCCTGGTGTGCCCACTGAATAGTTTATTGGGGGCACAATATGGAGCAGCTTTTAGCAGTGAGGGTAGAACAGGCACTCCTGCCTGTGGTTATGGGGATGCCCTGGGAGGTGAAAACCCAAATTCTAACATTGCAGCTCATCAGGTAGGTTGGACACATGACTCACATATCCCCAGAGAGATTCCATGTCTCTCAGAATATGATTCATTTTGTGTAATTTAAGACATCTAAAAGCAGGGTGTTCAGTCTGAATTACTGACTACAGAGGAAACCTAAGAATAAATGCCTGACTTTAAGAGAGTAGGAGTCAGGTGAGGTAAATCTCTCCCTAAGCTACTGGCTATTTTGTGTCTGTGGTTTTGACCAGAAATTCCATCCTAGATGTGAGAATGGCCCTCGTCAAAATAAACAAATTTCCATCAAGTGCTTTTTATTGAACAAATCATTGTCCAATTGGAAAAATACCGTGTTGAAACACTTCTGAATATCTCCAGTACTCTGAAGAGAATTTCACAGTTCAGAAATACAATAAGGGGAAAAAGTGAAAGCTCAGGAGCAGCAATAAGAAGTGAGGTACTGGTAGCTGAGAAAAAAGAAACAAGTAGATTAACGTAAGTACATGGAGAACTTTGTACCAATTACTGACATAGCTCTGATTTCTTCACAGTTTCCTTTTAATTTCAAACTCAGTAAAGAGTTGAGTTTTCTAAGATGGCTTTTATTTTCTCATGAGGCCCAGAATGCCTCAGGGATGATTATTTGGATGGTTCTTCATGATATTTAAAGAAACATCCAAAGTATTCATGGACTTCAGTTACTTCTAAGGCATAGGGGAATGTATAGACAACCCTTTCAGATATAAATAAGTTGTTATGGGACCCCCTCATTAACTCCATATTATTTCTCTTTCAAATGAAGATGAGTCGTGGGCCCTTTCATCATCTTATAATCAACAAAATGACAAGAGGAATATTGGCCAAATTGCAATTAAGTATCAGATTTTGTTTTCTGCCTTTGAACTAATTCTGTGAAAAAAAACCAGATGCAAAAGTTTGATATCTTCCCGTACCAACCTCTTGGATTTTTTTCTTTTTGAACAGGCAGTTTAGAAGCATAAAACATGTAGAAGCAGGTTCAGCAGTGCAGATCTTTGTCATCAAGCTGGATTTTGAAAGTGTGAAAATACAGTTTGGTTTGTTTTATCAGAAGTGATGAGAGTTCAAAGTGTAGCTATTCAACACTTCATTCCCCTTACTGAAATATAGTAAGTTTTGGCCCAAGTCTGAAGCGCTTTTTTTTGGGAATTTCCTTTGTCAACTCTCTGTCCATATTTGTAAAGGATCTGGAGATGAAAACTCTCTGAAAGATGATAAGTACTGTTCATCATTACTGTACCTGTTTCTTACAGTGTCCAGGAGGAGCCTTCACACCCAATGTGCGGACAACCAAAGAGTTTCCAGACGATGTTGTGACCTTCATTAGGAACCACCCTTTTATGTTTAATCCCATTTACCCCATACACAAGAGGCCATTAATCATCAGGATAGGAGCTGACTACAAGTACACAAAGATTGCTGTGGATCGAGTGAATGCTGCTGATGGGAGATACCACGTCTTGTTTCTTGGAACAGGTAAGACAAATTTGACAGCATTCATTTTCCTCTGTTGCAGTGTTGCAATCGACTCTGATTTTTACAATTTATAGCTTTCAGAAATATTTGTTTAAATGTTTACAATCGACAGAAATGTTATAGAAATCCATGAATTATGTTCTCTTTACTTTCTGTGTATTTTTCTTTTTATTATAGACATCATTATGTGCAAGAGGTACAATAAAAAAGAGGTATTGATCTTAATTTTGAGACAAAAAACAACACTGGTATATATTTTATTGGATCTAAATTATAATACTTCTCTTGAATGTGGTTTGTCTGCAATATGATTCAACATTAGATTTTGATGATCTGTAACACAAGAAAAAAATACCAAAATCTAGCTTTATAATTTTTTACACTCTCATCATCATTATTTAATATATGCTGTGCAAGCTACTTCTGAAGAAAAGCACGAACTGATCAAGATGTTGCAAAGGCAGAAACAACTTCTTCAGAAAACAGTAGTAATATGGAAGTATTTAGCAGAGAAAAAGAAACAAATGGTTGGAGTCCTAGCAGTAGTGGACACAGTGAACTTGATCCAAGTGTTCTAAAATAATTTCTGTCTAATATAACCTATATTTTGTTTTTTACTTACATCAAATTTGAATCTGGTGTTATGTGTCTGGAGTCTGCAGGGAACAGGTTAAGTGATTCTTGTGCTAATCAATTCAGATTTTTTTTAAATATTCTGATATGAATCAAAACCTTTACATTGAAGCAGACAAGTAGAGTGGTACTCTGACTAGACCCTAGGACTCACTCACATCTGAAACTCCCTCTGGTTTAACAGGGCATTGGAGGTCAATAGGCACAAAGGCTAATCTTTTTTTACTTCTTTTACTTTCAAGTAAAACAAAGGAAAAGAACTCTAGGAGAACAAATATGTGTCTGAACATCAGAAAATTTATACGGAGATGGCTTGCAATGCTTTTATGGTTCACATATTATTGGGACCCTGATTGTTTTCTGCTGGTAGAATAACTGTGTCTGCCAACAAACTCACATGGGGTTGGGAATAACCATATTGTTCTATTAGATTTAGGAAACGGGTGCTAAAAAATCTCTTAAGAATGTCAGGCTTCTAGAGGGAGAGGGTTAAAAGTAACTCTCTTCACTCTACTTAGGAAAACCTCTTCAACTATCAAAATCAGCAGGGTGCCTATGTGCCAAAGAAGGCCAACTGCACACTGTGCTGTGTGTGCAGAAGTGTATCCAGCAAACAGGTTGATGGAAAGGATTTTTTTCCTGTATTTGGCTCCTGTTTTAAGTACTGTGTCCAGCTGAGGGCTCACCAGTACAAAGAAAACATTGACCTAGTGGAGCAAGATCAGTTGAGGGGCTGTATGATATGATGCATGAGAAAAATGTAAGAAAATGGGTTTATTCAAGGAAAACTAAGGAGAGACCTTAATGCTGTTGACAGCTATCAAATGGGTGGGTACAACTACCTAGTGGGAAAAAAGCAGATGAGGACTCTTCTCAAGGTGCTCAGTGCCAAGCTGAGGGATTTCACACAAGTTGCAATGTGAAACAATGCTAATAGATATAAAGGGAAAAGTTTTTTGCCAATCACCATGATCAAACAGTGGAAAAAGGATCCAGAGAGGTTATGAATTCTCCATCTTCAGAGACTCAAAAGGTTCAAAATCCAACAAACACAGCATTGAGCAGCCTGCTCTAATAGGATTTGCTTTGAGTGTGGGATTGCACCAGATGTCTTCTACAGGCTACAGGTTTCTGCAGTTCAGTGAAAGGAAAACAAAACCACTTAATTCATGTTTGGTTATGGATGGAGAAAATGAGAAAGGCTAAACCCCAGCAAGAACTCGATCTGGTTACTGCTGTAAAAGGCAATAAAAATGTTTCTATAAATACATTAGCAGCAAAAAGTTAAGGAGAATTTCCATCCTTTACTGAAAACAGTGAAAAGGCTGAAGTACTTAATGCCTTCTTTGCCTCAGTCTTTGTAACAAGACCAGTTCTGCAGGCTCCCAGCCCTCGAGTTGGAAGACAGGAATAAGAAGCAGAGTGAAGCTTCCATAATCCAAGGAGGACTGGCCAGTGACCTGCTGCACCCCTTAGACACACACGAGTCCTTGGGGCTGGATGGGATCCCCCCAAGGATACTAAGGGAGCTGGCAGAATGCTCTCCAAGCCACTTTCCATCGTTTAGCAGCAGTCCTGCCTAACTGGGGAGGAAGTTACGTGATGCCCATCCACAAGGAGAGCCACAAGGAGGATGTGGGGAACCACAGACCTGTCATGCTGACCTCCTGGCAGGGGAAGCTTGTGGAGCAGTTCATCTCGAGTGCCTTCACATGGTGTGTGCAGGACAGCCAGGGGGTCAGACCCAGCCAGCATGGGTTTGTGAAAGGCAGGTCCTGCCTGACCAGCCTCAGCTCCTTGTATGACCGGGTGACCCACACAGGGGGTGAGGGAAAGGCTCTGGGTGTTGTCTGCCTGGACTTTAGCAAAGCCTTTGACACCATTTCCCACAGCATTCTCCTGGAGAAACCAGCTGACCATGGCCTGGATGGGAGCACTGTTCACTGGGATAAAACTGGCTAGAGAGCTGGGCCCAGAGAGTGGAGGGGAATGGAGTCACATCCAGTTGGTGGCTGGTCCCAAATGGTGTTCCTTCAGGTCTTTCCCAACCTAAAGAATTCTATGATTCCATGTTTTTCCCCCAAACCTTTACCAAGTCTCCATCTGATGCAGAGAGAATGCTTAGTATATGATAAGGCATAGTCAGGGCAATAAATTATTCAGAGAATTTAGTAAGTTTTTGATCTGCGTATTTTTGTTTTCTTGACTGGAAATTGATAAATGGGTTTTAAGGTATTCTTGACTCTCTCCTATCTGCAGTTGTTGGAAATACTAAATTAACCTAATTAGGACAGGGTTTTCTACAAGGTGGGTTCTTCCTCTCCTTTCCCTTTCCCCACCACTAACATAAACCCACATTTTCTCTTTAGTTTAATTAATGCAGATACAATTTTTGACTTAGTGAGCTGTTAGGATATTTTTTCTCCTTTCCTGGAGAAGTCTTTTTCTACTGCAGAAATATCAGAAGTGTTGATACAGAGCATCCTGCTCTTGTTACACAACTGCACAAGAAAACTTGGTAAAAGACAAGTTTTACTTTACTGTTAGTTTTCTTCCTTGACAAATCACTATATTTAGTCAAAGTAATAGATTGGTAGGCTACTGCAGATCTTTCAAATGAACTTTTTTTTTTCCCAATGTATTGTGGTACCATTGTTTTAAAATGCTCTGTAAGAACCTAATGTTATTTGGAGTTAAATTCCACTAAAGCTTAGTGGAAAAAATTGAGACATAAGTTCCAAGACCAGATAGATTGCTAATGTAGCAGTAATAGTTAAAGCTGGAAAACTATTGAAAAGCTGAAATGTCCTTGAAATCACAATTTGATAGTAAGCATTTTAATAACTCTGCAAGAGGTAAACGTAGGTAATTTCATTTTATCCTTTGATGACCATCTGACTGGTTTTAGGTGATCAAGGTGGCCTCATACACACACGTGAGCTGTCAAAAACTAAACATAGCTCAGGTTGTTCTTATGTTAATCTCTTCTGTGTACCAGCACAGGACCCATCATGGATCAGATACAGAAAGTGCAGCTCTTGATACTTTATATTCATTGCTTTATCTTCTTCATTACACTGGAGGCAAGGATCATTTTCTGCTTTCTATGAGATGGAGGGCAGGCATTATTCTTCCTGAGCCAGGCACAGGACATTAATACCTTCCAAGGTCTTCATGCAAAGAAATCGTTGCAATGCAAGTTACTGCATTTCCCAGCCCTTTAAAATAAAAGTGATCAAGTTTCAGCCACTGAGAGGAAAAACTTGTTTTCTTTATTCTCTGCTTTCTGTGGGACTCAGGAGGATTTGATAGAGATATTAAGTGTCAAAAGGAATGCAGAGGGGATTTGCTTTGGTATCAGTGCATCCCAGCAAATGCAAAAACCACATTGTATAGGAGAATTTCATGTGATAATTTCCTTGGGAGCCTGGAGCCCCACAGCCAGAGACAATGGGACTTGACACCTGGTGACAATTACACTCAGCTCAAATGATGAGTTACTGCTGCTGAACTGAGATGTTTCCAGCCATGTCTGTCACTGTCAGTGACCTGTCTCATGCTTGAAATCAGAGTGTTTTATGTCTTGCCAGATGCAAAGCACACAAAATGTTTAGCTTTTCTTCTCTTCCTCCTCTATCGCCTTAGTAATAAATCAGTTCCTGAATTCAAGTGAGGAACAACAGAAGTACAGAGCTCCAACAGCCCCAATGGTTTTCATCATGTAGCCATGGCACAGGAGGGCATAGGCAGCTCTGTAATTTTTTCACCTTGGTGTGAACTAAATGTAATGTTCCCTTTGCTCCCCCAGACAGAAGTGCTGTGCTCACAGGGGCTGCTCCATACCCAGAGTTAATGCACTGCTTTTTATCCCTTGCTTGCCTGCATAGCAAACAAAATAAATCCCAGAAACAGACATTGTTCATGTGGCATTCCATGCTTTTCAAATGATTACAATCTCCCATTTTTCCTCTGCTTTTAAACACGAAGACTCCCAAAGCACTGCACAAAGCTTGCTAGATTTGTTTGGTCTCCCCTAAGGGATCTCTTCACCCCTGACTGGCATGAGCTGACTTGGAGTAAGGAGCAAGCCTGGACTGGTAGAGAGCAGTGCTGAAAGAGAAAAGTACTGTCTACCTACCTTGTCTTCTCAAACAGAAACCCAAGAGATAATTTACTTGGAAAGAATATAATCGCTCATTTGCATATTTGACTAGAGCAATGCTGGTGGTATTTTTTCCCTATGCAATGAGAAATAACATATTCAGTTCAAGAATTTGGGATTAGAGTTCTGTTTTAATTATTCCGTTTCTGTGATAGAGCAGGACTCAGTCCTGAGTTTTTTGGATTCACCCTAGAGTTGTAGTGTTTACTCATTTCAGTTATATCTAAAGAACCTGAGCTTTCAATATTTTGTGTTCATCCTTTGGTAGATTGTTTTCTATCTGAGTTTTAAGACAGCAGTAAAACACCATGAGAACACATTTGTGAGATTAATATTCATTTATTAAGCATGCCACCTACTGCTTGCAGCACGAAAGCCTTTGGTCAAAGTACACACAGATTGCACAACCAAAAGATTATTCACAGGGGTTTTTTTATTGCTCCTGGTGTTACAAAAATGTTTAAATGTCTGGGTCAAACTTGGGTACATTAAACAGCTATGGACACCGATGAGATTTTTTTCAGCTGCTTGCTATCAAGATATGATATGTTTTTCTGGAAAGAGATCTAAGTTACTGTCATAAAAAGACACTACAGACTTCAATGTGGCCTATTGAGATGATTAATGTCAGCCACATGCATCTGATGTGGCATGAGGCTGATCGATGTTTCTCATTATCTTTTCTTCTCTGATGAAACATTTGTTTTCAAAGTCTAGATGCATTAAGTGCTTCCAGAGCATAAGTTTGTAATACTCATTTTCGTGGTGTTGTATGATGGCTTTCTTTTTGGAAAATTCACCCTTGCTGACAACAGTAGCCTCCAGTAATGCCATAGCCAAATGATCTACAGATTCTAACCAAGAGATAATCTGGTCAAAAGAGCAAGCTTGCCTCCCATGGTTTTCCTGGCGGCAGCTTTGTAACTGTGAGCTTGGGGAGGTGATGTTACACAACAGTGGCACAACAGGCATCAGACACAATTTCTTTCTTCCTCTTGGTCATAGTGCCTGAGTCATTCATAACCTTTTGTTGACCTGTTCATCCAAAGCTTTTTCACAGGCTTTTAAGGTGATATGTAAGTTAAGAGGGCATGCCTCTACCTGCTTCATCTCCTCTGTTCAGGTTTTATTCAAGCAAGCTCACACTGTGTCCCAAAAGAATGACTGAGCTGGAGCTAAACTCCAAAAACTTCACTCTTGAGTGTGAGCATTTGTATCTGTCTTTTAGTTCTTTGATGCAGCTTGAATTTTATGAAGTTTCACAGAGATATTATGAGCTGAAAAAAAATTGCCCCCATTTGACAGATGAGTGAACTGAGCACAGAGAGGTTAGTGGCCATGGTGGGAGCTCTGAGTTAGAGCAGACACAGCGTGGGAACGTGGCTGTCAGCCCTGACTGCTAACCTGCCACCCTCTCAGGTGCTCTGCTGAGCCTCAGCATTTTCTCAAACAGACACATTTCAAACATTCTATGAACTTCTTGCTTTCTTTTTTCTTTGTAAGGTTATTTGTATACATCAGGTTCAACTCAGATAAGAGACCAGAAATAGTTAGCTGCCATTAGGCTGACAGGTAAAACATGGAGAAAAAGTTTTTAGAGGGTCTCCAGCAGTGTCAGACACATCAGGGGTGGGGATTACTGAGGGAAGCCTCTCAAAACTCATATCAGAGTAGAAGCTGGTGTCTATTGCAGTAATTTTTTATGATGTGGAAAATTTGGGGGTTTTATTTGTAGTTCAATTTGTCCATGTGATGTGGCCCAGGGGTAAATGGGTCCCAGCTCTCTTTGAGGCTCACATTACTGACAGCTGCAGTGTTCACTTAGAACTGGGGACATAAAAACTAGTCAAAATTCAGAGAATGAGCTTTATACTCAGACCTTCTGATTCAGCCAAAGACCTCTGTATTTTTCATGTCTTTTCATTAAGCTTTGCTTTTTCCACTGCCCATGGTCAGGCAAAGCAGGAATTAATGTAATCAGGCACAGTCTAACTGCTATTGATGAAACTTAGCTGATTAATACCAGTCCAGAATCATGCCTTGCATTTCAAGAAATATTATTATAATTATGATGATGATGATTTGCCTCTTATGCTTCCATTCTGTTTATTGGAATGCCTTCCTTCTCCATTTATTTCTCACTATGGATACATTCTGCACCTTTTTTTTAGCCTGCCCTTTCCCCCCTTGCTGTTCCCAGTTTCTCAGTCCTCTCAGAGGGAATGTGATGTCAGTGTCATTGTCTTTAGTGTCAAGCTGGGACACCTGAATTTGTGAAGCAGGTTTAAATGGAAAAGCATTTTGAGTCACTCCTGTCCTCTTGCTGTCAGCTTGAGGGAGATTCCCTTTTGTTTGTCCATCTCCCCTTGACTCGCAGACTGCTGAGCTGATGCAAGGCTGCAAACAGTTCCCAGTGAAGAAAGTGGTGAGCAAAAATCAGCTCTTCATTTCTAGTGGCAGATTGATACTCTGAAGACATAGTAGCTTTTTCATGACTGTCTAAAATCACAGCAATAGAGAACTGTTTTCAAGTGGATTTCTGGAAGGAATAAGTAAATGGCAAAGGAAACCATGTTGTTAAATTTTATGAATTTTAGAGGATTTCCTTCTAATTTCGTACAATGACCAAACTTGAAAAAATTTCACCTCCACTTGTTTGATGATCTCTTATGCCTGATTTACAGCATAAAATATCATCTATTGTGAAATACACTCAGAAACAGCTCAGGCACTGCTTTGCATAGATGTCCTGCAGTGCACAGTGCTTCATCCTTTCCTCTGACCCAGGGAATTTAGTTCACTTTTTTGCTATTAGCAGAAATAATCAAACATGATTTTTGACAAAACTCACATATACCGTAAACTTTTTATGTGAACACATGTAAGTGGCTTGATTTGTCAGATACAAGTTTATGTTTATAGTGGAGCCAGCAGTGCTGCTGAGAAAAAAATAAAAATTCAGGTTTGGGTACAAGTATTTGCTTTTCATTTATTAAGGAGAAGGCTGGACTACAGTAGCAAGACTATTTTAGAAGCAATAGCTTCTACAGCTTATAAGCTGTGTATTTTTGGAAGTGTTTATATATAGGTGTATAGAGAGAGATATATCTGTATAGACTAATAGAATCGATTGCTTTAAGAAATTTTATTTAATCAATAGCTTTCTACTGCCTACTTGAATATTTATTTTAAATACTGTATTGAGTCTCCTTTAAAACAATGGAACATTCCCTTCTACAAGGATTTGTCCATCGTGGTACAATACTGAGTCAAGGCAAATGGTAAAATCCTGAGTCAAAGGGAATGAATAGGAAGGTAAACAGTCCTTCACTCTGTGTGTTCTTCTGGGGTGTGACAAAAAGGCAAATAGGAGCCTGCTCTACAAATAGGAGAGGTTATTAGGACACAGGGACTTGGCGTCAGGCATTATCGGTATTTTCTGTGCCCATGCCCAGGATAAAATCTCCCTTCAAGTTCTGATTTCAGTTTGGGGCAATGTTTGAGGACTCAAGACAATGTAGGAATTTTAAATGTGTGGCATGTGCTAATGGATCATTGACATAAACCGGTTCTTCAGAGGCTCAGCAGCCTTACATTCCTTTGCAGGTAAGGTCACTGTCAACATGCTTAGTGCCCTGTATGTCAGGGTCACAGGTACTTGACACTTTGCAGGCAGCTTCAAAAAAACACCACAAATGGCTGCAATTCCTTCCTGCACTTCTGATTGTTTTGTAAGCTAGAGTCTAATGTTAGAGAGGGAGAATTGATAAAAGAATGCAAAGAAGCAGAGGTAGACTGAAGCCATGTATATGTGTGAATGGGTTATTCCCTTAAGTGGGAGAAGAAATACACACAAGCCCTTTCTCCTTTCCTCTGAGGGAGGCATCTGCAGCAATTTAACACTTCTGTGGGTCCTGGCAGTTAGTAAATCTCTCTCAGGTTCTCATGGCTTAGCTAATACTGGCACCCAGGCTAGACTACAGCTGTGCTATCACCAGATTTGGTTTCAGTGAAGTTTCTTCAGAAGGAACTGTTTTATCATGCCATTGTATAATGAGAATAAATGTCTCTGTAGAAAATTCTCATGAAAAATTCATGCCTAACATGCCCTGAGCATGTACCCTTGATAGCTACACATTTTTAAGTCTTGTCAGCTTTCAGTTTTTCTTTTCCTTCTTTTTTTTTAAAGACAAAGTACTGCAATGTACTCTCTGTGTGTGGGCAAATGATTAAATATCAATATTCTGGCTTTAAACCTTCTTTTTTAGTAATAGTAATAGCAACAACAACAACAAGTAGTAGTAGTAGTAGTAGTGGTGGTGGTGGTGGTGGTGGTGGTGATGGTGTCTGGCTTCCTTGAGTGAAATAAGGAGATGTAAATTACATATAGTAATCATCTTACCCTGCAGCTCTAGTTGTAGAATTTAGTCACTGAGCTTAAAGCAAAAATAAAATCGAACTTTTTCAGTTTACATTGTCTTCATTATAATTTGCCAAAGAGGAAACTAAAATTTCCTGATAAATGTAGATACTTGCCTGTTTTGTGCTGTGCTAATGTTCTATCAGCTGCACAACTCTACATTGCTCTTAAAAATTTGAAGGCTGAACAGAGCCTGTACCATGTGTTCTCATTCCTCAGAATCAGTATTGAGCAGCTAGATTTATTCTACTCAGTCTAGTTTCTAGGTCTTTCAGGTTAGAGGAATTCTATGTGCTTTTTCCAAGTTAAAATGTTCATTCTTGTGATTATTCCACAGTCTGCCTTTTTTGCCACATCAGAAATACTCAGCCTGTAAGAGCCTTCACAGATGGACCCCTTCATCACACATATTCTTTCGACATAAGAAATTTGGAAAACTAATCACAAATTCCCCTTTGGTCTCACTCATCACATCTACCCTGCAAAAACACTGTCATTGCCACATATTTCTGCTTACTCCTTTGTTCTGAGTGGATTTGTGAGGCTTGGAGCTGTATTTTGAGAGGGAAACCATGATACAATAGCTGAAATATCTTCACTTTGCTTTTTCTTTTTATCTTACAGAGCAAAGTATTAACTCCTACCAATATATAATGTACTTGATTATTGGTTTAATTTTATTTAAAAAGGCTTTAATCTTAGTGTGTTTACGTCTAGAGTTATTCTTTGGAAGGTTTACCTTTCATGGCATCAGTTATCCTAGCATTTTATTATAAGATATGAATATACCACATCCTGCAGTAGCTCCCTTTTACCTGTTTATATTGTGTTTTGCTTTAAGATCATTAGGATAAATTCTGCCTCTGTGTGTCTGTACAGCAGCAGAATATACTGATTTTGATTGATCTCTTTGTATAGAACGGTGACTGTAATGGTAATAACTTCAACTTTATTATGACTTACGTTCATATATGTGAGAAAAATACTGTGATAGTATTCCTGTATCCTTATAATTATCTCATCATTCTTACTGACTCCAAACTGTAGAAATTACTGAACATTTCTTACCTTTCTCTGTGTCATAGTACTTGCTTTGATGGTTTCCTTTTATAATTAATGAAAAAAAATTATAATTTTTTAGTTCTCCCTCTCCGTATTACATGGTCTCACTTGTTCTCACCTATTGCAGATCAAGGAACGGTACAAAAAGTTGTTGTTCTACCCACCAACTTCTCTGCAAGTGGAGAACTCATTTTGGAAGAGATGGAGGTTTTTCAGGTTTGGCTTTCTCCTTCTTTTGTTTTTCCAGTGTGTATGTTCACACAAACACTTTGTTCTAACAGACTTTGGCAAGGGCAACTGTGATTTGGTAAAAGATCAAGTAAATGTGCATGCTGTCAGTTTGATAACCACATAAAGATTACAAAATGTTGACTGTTATGAGGGCTAGCTGAAGGCCTTTTCTTCTCCTATATTTCAGTTGCCTATTTTTTATGCTGATATACTGGCTAGGATTTTGATAATCAGTTTTTTAGGAGGTCATGTTCTAATGGCTTCCAGAAGGAGACTTCCATCATCGGCATCACTATAGAGGCTGTTGCTGTGTATGGTTGGAATTTCAGATTTCTGTACTTTGATTATCTGAAGATCTTCCTAGTTCTCAGTTGCAAAATGAAATCAGTGTTGTTTTTGCTTAACTCCTGTTCTTTAAAATCACATGCCTCTGGAGCCAAGAAAGCTACAAGTTTAAAAGAACATAAACTGAAAAGAAACACAAAAATGACAGGGAGATAAAGGAATAGCCTCTGTCAATCACTTTGGCATGTAGCACTTGAAATAACCTAAAGAAAACGTTCACCCTCGTGTTGAAAAATCCTTCTCAAATATTTGGGTGGGCTATTCATTAAACAGTAGTCTCAGGGCAAGTGGTATTATGTGTCTATAAACTTAGTTAAGGATTTTGTCATGGCCTTTTCTCTATTTCATTGACAGAATACAAAAAGGAAAATTTAAGTTTCTTTATTGAGGCAGCATTAATGGTTTCCTTAAGAAAAGGAACACTCATAAAGACATAGCTAGTCTTCCTAGGCTTTTGTTGAAGATCTCCTGCTAAAAAAAGATATATGTGAGTGATATTAATTAAAACACAGTCTTCACCAAGATATTGCAGATTCCATTTACTGAAACACAAATTAATACAGCACAAAGATAGGTGGGCTGAGAGGAATCTCAGCCTAAACCTAGTTCTTGGGCCTCTGTGCACAGAGATCCTCTTCCAGAGTAAACAAGGAAAGGAAAATGTGGCATCAGGTCCAACATTGCATTTGACCTGCAGACTCCAAACAGTTCATGAAGCAGCTCTAAACTTCTCCAAACCTTTGCCAATTCACATGACTCGCAGCCAGATTTTCTGGTCCTGACCTCCCTGCTGTGTTGTGGTCATCTGCAATTAATCCTAGCCCACTGTTACAGCTTTCCTTTGTGACTGAGCAAATGCTGAACCGTAAAAAATGCTGAACATTTTTATGACCATCGATTTTATCACTTGTTTGGATGAACATAATGACTTAAGGCGAGGAAAGTAACAATTCCTTTTCCAGCTCTTTAATATTTGATTTGGACACAGACATTAATAGACTGCTCTGATGACACACAGTAGTGTACAGTACTGTCTCTGGGAAAGAAACGTTCAAGAACACTTTTGCCATTTTAAAATAATTTGGTCATTGACAATCTGAATTTACATGCTGCATGGTAACCAAACTGTATGCACTGTAAATAATTTGTAAGAAAAGAATTTTGTATTCTTATCTGGATCATGTGGTAAATATTAATGAGCTATTTTATTATTTTTCCTTATCATCATCATCAAAGAAAAAACATTTCCTATTACAAAGTTAAAGTATTGGCTCTTCTATTTCTGAGATAGCACAGATGCAGGTTAATTTTAAGTGTACAAAAACCTTTTAGATACATGTAATAATAACGTGGTTGTGTTTCAGCAGTATATTTTGTGAGACATTAATTGTTTATATGTCATTTTTTTAGTTCTGAAAATAGCAGTACTTAGTACGAGTGAGTGGTCTCCTTTCAGGGTATAAAAGTATATAATTTTCTTAGGTATGACTTAGGTTTTACGACTTTTAAATGTTAATTTTGGGACAAAGTTCTTGACAATGATTTGTTACTCTGTCTTTCAGAGTAATTCTCCTATAACATCAATGAAGATTTCATCTAAAAAGGTAAGGCAGAGTGGAATGCCTGCTTAGTGCTTATTAATTGAGAAACAAATTGACTTAGATGTTAGAATATCAGTTCTTGTGGAGCACACTAAATATAGGAAAGTTTTCCATATTGAGTACAGAAAACTTGACTGACATTTGCACGAGCTGTTTATATGTCCTTGCACTAAGATAAAACAATTTCTATTCATTGTGTATCATTTCTAATTAACTGAAAGTGTCAGATTTCTTGTTTTGATTTATAATTAAGGAATCAAAACAAAAGTATTTAGAGAGGAAATTCACTGTCCCTGTTTTTTTCTCTAAAGTCCCAAATAGAAATTTTTCCTTGGAAGTCTGTCTGATCAGTGTAAAAAGGCAGTGTTGGGGCTGTTGGATCCGTGGTGCTATTGTGCATGTTTGTTTAGTAGTAATAAAGAATGGCAATAAGAATGATGCAAACAGCTGAGAGGATTTCTGCTGAAATGCTTAACACAAAAGCTGAAAATGTGTATTCTATGATTTTGCAAGCTAGATGTTGCTCAATATTTTACGAAGCTACTACTAAGTAAATATTATTCACTAAGTTGATTTCAGTATGCTTTTTCATTTTTATCACAAGAAGATCAAAGGAATTTCAAGGGGTTTTTGTTCAATATTAATTTATATTTTTTAGAATGATTAATTGTTTTTTGAGTAAAACAGTTGTTTTGGCCCAGGTTTTGGTAATGATCTACACCCTTTGAACTTCTCTTGCAAAAGCTCTGATTTATTGTGAAAGTTCTCTTGGCTTATTTTTCCAGGTATATAAGGCTATCAGAATCTGGCCATAAGCCTCAACATAATCTCTAGGTTTTACATCTTGGAAATGTAGGCACTGGAAGATCCAGCTAGGAACTTTGCATAATATTTATTAAAGAGACTGTGTGCAGAGAAAATACTTAGTTCAAAGGCTTGAGCCAATAATCCTCACTGAATAAGATCCAAGGTCTCAAATTTGAGCAATATTAAGTCAGCCTGTCTGCCCCAGAACAGAACAATGACACTCAATGTCCAAAAAACCATTAACATTCCCCAGTGTTTCTAGGTGTTTTCTAGCAGGAAGGTGGAAATAATATAGGCCTGTTCACCTGGGAGATTTCTGTTGATCTTGACTTTAATGTATTTTGGCTCCGCTCTTGGCCTTGAGTTAATTCCAAAATTAATTGAAAGGTTTTTTGGGTGTGTTAGCCAGGTCTTGGGTGAAACTCCTCCACATCTGAGCTAAATCCTCCCCTTTTCTCCTGCAGCAACAGTTGTATGT
Organism: Loriotus luctuosus; assembly: GCA_035582745.1. Classification (NCBI taxonomy): domain Eukaryota; kingdom Metazoa; phylum Chordata; class Aves; order Passeriformes; family Thraupidae; genus Loriotus; species Loriotus luctuosus. The sequence continues at coordinate 10,508,107 of JAWWEY010000055.1, forward strand.
GAGCTCAGATGAAGGGGTCACCCAGGTTTCCTTGCATCGCTGCCACATCTACGGGACCGCCTGTGCTGACTGCTGCCTAGCCCGAGATCCGTACTGTGCCTGGGATGGCAACTCCTGCTCCAGGTTTTATCCCACTGGAAAAAGGTGAGCAGTGTTCAGCAGCCCAGTGAAGTTTGCAAGGGAAGATGGCTTTCATTCTGAGGATTGTGATGTGATGGAGAAGTGGGATGTCATTCCTTTCATGAGCGTGTACAAACAATACCCCCATAGCTGTTGTGCTTGGAGTTATTCATCACCTAGGACTGTATGCTGCAGGAGTCTGTGGTAAAGAGCTTGGCTTTTCATATTTAAAGTAAAGGATGGAAAAAGAAAGAAAAGGAAATAAATGGTTCTTAATCATAAATATTAATCTTTCTGTCTCATGCACACAAAATCAGTGAGACATTTGTTCCCTTCATTTAAATTCAATTACTTACTATGGATGTAATTATGATAACCCTAAATACAGCAAAAGATATCTCAGGCTGTCTGAGGAATAAACTAATTTATATTTTTTTGTTCCTCATTTGCTCCTAAGTGAGAAGAATTGTTTTCAGGAAAATTTTAGGTAAATGTGATTTCCATGTAATGCCTGTGGATTTGGGCTTTTTGACATGAAGTTTATTAAAGCAGACAGGGAAAGCAATTTCTGTTTAATTTGCAACAGAACTAATAGTCCATCTCATAATCTTATGCAAAACAGGAGTCTCTTTCCTCCTCCCAGGGGAAATATTTAATAGCAGAAGGCTGTAGTGAGCTCTCGTCTTAATAAGATTTCACTTCTTATACAAACAAAGCTACAGAATACACAATGAAGTGTTACTGCAGAGGGGACAAATCTTTCAAATGTATGCTCTCTACAACTACCTGGAAGGTGGTCATAACCTGCAGGGGTTGGACTCTTCTCCCAGCTGACAAGCAAAGGGACAAGAGGAAACAGGCTCAAGTTGTGCCAGAAGAGATTTAGGTAGCATATTCTAGAACCATAGAATCATGAAATATGCTGAGATGGAAAGGACCATCAGGACCATTGAGTGCACCTCCTGCCCCTGCACAGGACACTCCAGGAATCACATCATGTGCCTGAGAGCGTTACCCAAACACTTTTTCAAGGCTTGGTGCTGTGACCACTTCCCTGGGGAGCCTGTTCCAGTGCCCAGCCACCTTCTGGATGAAGAACTTTTCTTGATATCCAGCCTAAAGCTGTGACTGTGCTCAGTGTTTGCACCTGAGCTGCAGGTGCCGAGGGCCACTTACAGTCACTGAGTTTTGTTCCTGTTTCTTCTTAGAGGGAGACAATTGACAGAAACAGGCAAAGCTTGGATCTGCTGATAATAATATCACCCCCTGGACAATTGTTTTTGTTATTGCAAAGTTTTCTTGACTCATTCGTTACCTGAGATTACAAGGTAAAGCCCAAACTGGCCATGTAGCAATTGGTAGAGTACATGGGGTTGTTAACTGCTTTCTTTGAGAATATTCAGCCATCAGTCTGCAAACTCATTGTTTTCTTCCATGGAACAAAGGTCAAAATGTGGGGGAGGCAAGAAAAGAAAAATCCCCAAGTCTCAACCCACCTAACTCCTACAGTAACACAGCTGCCAAAAGGTACAAGGAGCAGTCAGGTACACCCAGCCTGTGCAGTTTCCAGTTTGCCATCCCCATTATATACACCCACCCAGGGTTATTTCCACTGAGGCTTGGTTTCATGCTGATATTTTGTTTGCAATTTGCTCTTTATGTCAAACCAAAATAAACACCTCTAACTATATGGAAAAAAGTCTGGTTTTCATATGTGAAGGAAATGAGTTGTCTCTTTATCTAACAAGGCAAATTATGAAGGAGAAAACATTAGTAACTAGAGCCAAATCCCATTGTCTAGACAGTAGTTTCTGCTGTATGAATTTGCTTATTTGCTTCTTTTGACACTTCGGTCTCCTGTGAATTACTGCAGTTCCTCATGCAACATCAATTTACCCCAAAACACCTTATGGGTATTACCTTTATTTTCTAACTGCCACTTTTTTTTTTTTAATTAATATCTAAGTGCTAAGTTCTCATTCACAGAACTGCTTAATGCAAGCAATGTGCTATCTCTGACAGTTTGGAGCAGCTCATGGTAGCACAAGAACTCTGACATTCACAGAGAAATCCTTAATGACCTCCCTTGACTCATGTAAATAGCTCACAAGGGTTAAGACCCCAAAGCATAAAATGAAATCCTTTTGATGGTAAACATAAAAACTTTACTTGGAATTTCAGTAATTACTCCTTTGAAACATCACTGTTCAAATAGTTCCCTTTCAAACAAGGCATGGGCTCAGATGGCAGGGGATTATGAGCACTCTCTGTGTTTGTGCACTACCTGGTATAATGTGGCCATAGATGTGTCACCCTTCCCTCTGTAGTACTGCAGCTCCAGGAGCTTTTTATGGTTTCTGATCCTCAAGTCCTTAGTGCATGGTTCAGAATACAGTTATTTAATATCCTATTGCAACAACCAATATATTTTTTTCTTGAACTTGATAAATACTGTCCTACCTTACACAATATTTAGCAATGAAAATAATATATCTTAATAATAATAATAAAAAAATTGTGCACCAGCTTTTCATGCACTGAATTCTATGAGCTATGACTTGCTAGCTGAGGAGGACTGAAATGCCAGTATTCCCAGTAAGCTCCCCAGAAAGTTTGCTACAGAATCGTGATTTTACATCTGTCATCCAGATTATATAAGAAATTCCCTATTTAGAAGTATCCTGATACTTGGTGAGTTTTATTATATTTTGGAAATAGTCACATCTCTTCAAGTAGAAGACAGAATAGAATCTTAGCTCTCCACCATTCTGGATGAATACTTCAGTCACTCTGCTATGAAGGTGGCTACAGCACCAAAAATAAAGTGCTTGGAGCTTCTGGTAAGCTTCACTTACCAGGTGAAATTGAGGTTGGGAACATGTCCTTTATCATAATTTTGTGCTGGTGTGTCAGATATGAGCAGTATGAATCTTGTGCATCTCATTGTTAGCTGCTTGCCTTTATGAAGAGTTTCAGCTGGAGGTTCTGGCTTTGAATGCTGGGTATTGTGAGGGAACAGAGGTCTCTTTCATTTATCACCTCTGATCCTTCCATCCCTAAACCTCCACTGCACAACTGCTTTGCCTACAAAAACTGCACCTGTTTTATAAGCTTCAACAGATGCTGCTTCACCTAAACAGTATCTTCACACCAACAAGCCTGCCAAGAGTAAAGCACACTCACAGTGGGTCATGAACTATCCCTAACGCTTGATCTAGTAAAAAAACCAAAACACAGCGAATCCACAAATAAAAAAGTGGTCATTTTCAGTGTAGCTATCTTGGAATAATATTTTGTTTTTACAAAATATTGCAGGAGGAGCCGTAGACAAGACGTGAGACATGGAAACCCTCTGACTCAGTGCCGAGGTTTCAACCTGAAAGGTACTGTAATTTAGAGATCCTCATGCTATATAAAGAACACATGGTTTTCCTTTATATGATTCATTGTAACTGACATTATCAGTATGGTTTACTGGTAAAGCATAATTATTTTCCAAGTCTGAGTTTTGTTTTGATTTCGTTTTAGCACCTTTCCTTGCAATTGCATGAAACTTGCACATTTATGATAAAATGTTAAGACATTAAATACATAGTTCAGCATACTTGAATTGAGAAGCTGTTGACTAGAAAAAGGTAAAGTTAATTTGAGGACTTTTCTTTCCACCTTGATTTCCCTTCAGTCTTTATTAATGCCTTTTCATTCATTTAAGCTTTGGACCTCCATTTTTTTTTCTGAATATTTGATCCCATACTGAGTTTTGGGGCGCACCTTTGAGCAAACAGCAGGATCTAGGCTGGCCTGTCTTTTGATTTATGATTATTCCCTTATCCCTTTATATGGGGAAAAAAAAACTATTCCAAATTTCTTTAATGGAGTCTCTTATTTCCAGCTGTGCAACTGTTTAGTCAGCCTGGCCAGGGGAGCCAAGGTTTTTCCAGGCAGTACTTTCTCTAGTTTGATGGACACCAATCAAATATGCCCAAAGTCATAGGAGTCAACACATATATAAAGGCAATTCAATCTTCTTGAACCCCATGTATGTCTGAGCCAGCCAGTGGCAATGTATGCCATCAGATCAAGGGCACACAGAGAATTGTGCTCCTTTCACCTCTGTTATGAGCCTGAATTTTGAAATACATTCTTATCTGTACCACCTGGTGACCAAGTAATAGAGCTGATTGTAAATGTTTTTATTGATGTTTTTCTAACCAAAGAACAATGCTTTAAGAGTGACATGTGAAAGGTTCTGTTAATAATAATTCTACTGAAATAGTCTCCACTGGTTGTTGGAAGAATCTCCTGGATCAGAAAACACCACAGCAGTCAGTTGGGTGTAGATCCCTCTGCTTAAATGAGTCAGTATTAGGTAATTTATAGGAAGCTGAAGAGCTTGAGCAAGTAATTCCAAGAGATGACCCCAGTGTTAGAGAATACACCTGAACTCTGAGAGATCCATGTTGAAGCAACTTGAGCTGAGTTGCAGGCATGCTGAGTTCCCCTGCAGGCATGTGCTGAGACCTCCCACCCATTGTCTGTCCCAAGGGTGGGTGTCTGTCTCCTCCTTCCATGTGGAAAATGTGAGAATGTCAACTGTCTGCATTCTGGCCTGAGGGGGGATAATTGTTTCAACCTTGACAGTCTTGTGAAGCAAGTTTCTTGTTTTCCAGCCACTTTTGCAATGTGGATGTATTTATAGGTTTATGTATTTTAGCATCTTTGTAAAGAAGTTTCGGTGGCAGCAGTGGGATATAGGGTAGGTAGATGACAGTTGTTTCCCCAGGAAAAAAAAAAGATTAAAGGAAAGAGCAATTTAGGCACTTGCAAAATATAATTTACAACCATTTATAGCAAAATGACCGTGTTTGGGGAAAAAAGTGAAATCCACTTAAAGAAAAAAAGAGCAGAGAGCCAAGCAAAGCCAAGGAATCTTCCATGCTCGTAGAGAACCATAATGCTGAATCCAAGTCTTTAAACATGGAAGACCTCTAAGCACATATAAACTTAATATTTTTGGCACATTGTTATTTTTAAATAAATCATCAAGAACTAAGCAATCTTGTATGTTTTCATTTAATGTCTGTTTAATATTGTTATGTTTGTGTTAGCCCTTATAGCCATTACAGAAATGCATTTTGAATGTGAAGTATTTCCACATTATTCTCCTGAAAGTTAGAATTGGTTTTGGTACAGCTTCCTAAATGTGCTGAAGGACTAAAAACAGGCAAAGTCTCCTTCCTTCAGAAGAATGGATTTCAATTTCACATATCAGCTGATGAAAGAAACTGAAAAGAAGGGGAGATAAAGTAGAGGCTGAGAAAAGCCAGTCTTAGGACTGTGCAAGAACAGAATTAGATTTTAGACATGCAGACCTCTAGGTATTTGCAGTTCTCATATTATTTCAATAATTTCCATTGCTCCTTTCTCAAAAGTAAAAAATTGTATTTCATATATGAGACAGGCTTTTAAATCTGGAGGTGTTTTGTTTTGAGGACCAAAGCAATAAGCATCCAGAAGTTCCTACTGGTGACTGCCAATTACTCATCTGTGGAGACTATAAAGGGGCACAAGAAGTTCAAGTGATGACATATGCACAGCACTTGCCCAGGTGTTGCTGGAGTGCTATAAATCTGTCTTTCTCTCTGTTGCTGGCCTGTCTACATATTCATCACATTTCAGGTCGAGAGCCAAGTCCCTTCCATGTGTTGGAAGAGAAGCAGAGGAGCAGGAGCCCAACCTGCCCCCTCTCTCCTCCCTGGGATGCTGTATGCAGCTGGAGTAGCTGGAGCCTTCTTTAGGGCATGATGCTTTATTTTGGTCATACAACCTTATTCTCCCAACTCATAAATGGTGAAGTGTGAAGAAATACATTAAATGCTTCATTCTCTTTTGGAGTAGTAGAGAATGAGATAATTTCACAGAAAAATATCCCTGAGCTCAGTTATCCCATCAGCAAAGTTTATCAGCCTATAGGTGTCTTAATTTCTCAGAACAGACCATGTCACTCTGAAAACATTGATATTTGAAACTGAATGTACTTCTTCACATTCTGTTTAATTTATTTGAAATCTTTTCCTAAAAAATATTTAATTTTGGCCGGTATCAGAATCAGGCATACTTCGTTTAATCTATATTGCAAAGAGTTATGTGTTTTCTTAATCAAATCACCATTCACAGTATCCTGACCTGTTTTCTTTTTCTTTCTTTCTTTCTTTTTTCTTTCTTTCTAGCATACAGAAACGCAGCAGAAATAGTGCAGTATGGAGTGAAAAACAACACCACCTTTCTGGAATGCACACCTAAATCTCCTCAGGCTTCTATTAAATGGCTGCTACAGAAAGACAATGACAGGAGGAAAGAGGTGAGTTATGTGAACAGGAGCTCTGGGAGGATCCTCAGTCAGCATGAGATTCCCTCCCCAGATAAAGGGAAAGAACAGTTTGTGTTTTTATCGGGCAGTCTGGCTGCTGTGAAGCTGGAGAATTTGTGTGGAGGCAGGACAGTGACCATCATTTACTCATATGAATAAGAGCAGACTCAGTACAGCTGAGACTTCATCCTCAGCCCCACAGATTTCTGTCAGATCAGAACAGCTACAGAAAATTAAAGAATCTTTGCTTCAACCTTACTGATTGCAAACTGAAGGTTTGCAGCACTCAGAACTTCTTATTGATCTAAGGAAATAGGCATAAAAGCAAGAATTTGTATAAAGTCCAGGAAGAAGTCAGCATGCAGTAGCTCCTCTGTGCTATTGAAGAGATAAAAGGCAAAAGTGGGAGAAATGTGAAAGGTTTCTTTAGCAAGAAACTAGTCCAGGCTAAGAACACGTATTGACAAAAGCATTTCCTCACCATGGTGCAATCACATTTTCCATTACTGCACTCTCTAAGGCTCTCAAGTTTCAGCACTGTAATATACAGTATGATTGTTTATGGGGAATGTTCCTTCCTTAAGTAATATAAAAGGGAAAAAAAATCCATTGCAAATCCAAGGCACTTACTATATGAATAAAAAGAAACATCTTTCAAAAGGAACTTTTAAGTAATGTGGTGTCTGTTGATAGGTTATAAATACTGTAAAGTATTATTCTCCTATCAGGCCATTTTACAAAAACAGAGGGGAATTACAAATGTCTCACTGAGTTTTCTAACTATTCAAAACCATGTTCTGGTGATAGGTGCCATTCCTTAACCCATTGCTTCAGTAGAACATCTCCCTTTTTTTTGTTCTTATGTTCAGTAAATATATTAGAATCAATTCAGTTGATTTGCAGTTTCATGGTACCACAGGCTGAATAAAGCAATCAAACTGTTAATTAGTTTTCAAGCTCTCAGATGTTTGGAAATCTTCCACAATGTCTACAAAAGTTTACAATAGCAGAATACCATAATAAGTAAATTAGTTCCCAAGAGAACCAAGTATAATGCAAAGTACAGTAGCAAAATAGAAAAACCATTCAGAAAAATACAAGCAGTGTTTCCTTTCATAATGGATTGAACTAGCAATTTTTACTTCATACTGATATGCAAAGGGACATCTGCTCATTCACTTATGATTGGATGATAACAAGCTCTGGTAACTTGCTTCTTTCAGATGATGTGACCATCTCCTGGGACAGTGCAGAGTCTAAGCCAGAAAGGAAATAGGAGAGTACCTATGCTCTTGGTTAACATTGAGCCAAGTCCCACTTGAGACCACTGTGGTGATAATTTTTATAGGCTACAGACTCTCCAGAGCAGATAGAGTTCTTCAGCAGGAACCTGCTCAAAGTCAAAACATTTATTGAGAAGTTCAATGCCAAATTAGCCTCTCTGGTCCTGCACCTTTTTTCCACTGAGTCTCAGCAGCATTCTCTTGATGCTGAAAGAGACATTCTCAGGAGTGCAACAGGGCAAATAAAAATTCATTTCTTCAACTCTACTGTTCAAACATTATGAAAACTTCTATTTCATGTGGTTTCCAGATTTTCATCTTTGTCTACATCCTGATCAGGTTTATTCTAACACAAGAAATAAAATTATTTAAGTCATTTTCTTTAGCAACACTTGCCTTCTTTGAGGTATGCTCTCTTCTAAAGGTGGTCTCTTGAAGATAATTCTATAAAAATATAGTAACTTTAGGAAAGTGAAGTGAAGCTTACCAGAAGCTCCAATACTCTGTTGTTCCATAACCTTCCCCTAAAGGCTCCTTCTGCCTGTTTGCTGTCCAGGTGAAGCTGAACGAGAGGATCATAGCTACTGAGCACGGGCTCCTGATTCGCTCCGTGCAGGACAGCGACCGGGGGCTCTACCACTGCATCGCAACAGAGAACAACTTCAAGCAGACCTTGGCAAAGATCAATTTCAAGGTGCTGGATTCAGAGGTGGTGGCTGTCATGACTGACAAGTGGTCCCCTTGGACCTGGGCCGGCTCTGTGCGAGCGCTGCAGTTCCACCCCAAGGACTTTGTGGGGGCTTTCAGCCACTCTGAGATGCAGATGATCAACCAGTACTGCAAAGACAGCAGGCAGGCAGGGCAGCACAGGGAAGAATCCCAGAAGATGAGAGGGGACTACAGCAAACTAAAGGCCCTTATCAATAGCAGAAAAAGTAGAAACAGAAGGAATCAATTACCTGGATCCTAATTTTATTTTATTGTAATAGATATTTTTGTCCTCAATGTAGGGGGCTTATATTTGTCTATTGTGAACAAATTCATGCAAATCTGATAAAAAATTAAATGAAAATCCATCCAGACACGTAAAAGATCTGTCTCCCAATTAAATGCAGTGTAACATAAGAAAATAACTCAGAGCATTTTCTTTCCTAGGTATTTAGTGATTCAAGCCTGGGCTTTGTCGTAGAAGCAGCACTGGGTATTCATCTTAAACCAGATTCACCTTTAACATCTCAGTATTTAATTACAGCTGAATAGAATTTTTTACAAAATCAGTGCATTGTCTTGCAACTCTGGACCTGCACCAACGAGACTGGTGGTGAAAGAATCTGGGTTAAGATGAATACTTAGAGTAGGATGGTACTGATTTCCTTGCACTGTGTTTAAGAACATGAGTTTCTTCTTGTTTACTGCTCAGTATTGGGTTTACAGCTTTCACTCATCGATCAAATCATGCAAATGCATGCAGCTAGGAAGCAAGTAAAGTGTACTATAAATGTTTCATTTGCTCAGAGGTCAAATGAAGGAACAAACAGAAGAAAAACAAAGAATTTATACTTTATCAGAGTAAGCACTGATTATTGTGCATAGTATGAGTTGTAATAAATTAATGAGTTCTGGAATGTAACTTAAAATATCTCTGCTCATATTGATTTTTATTAAAATAGGGAGTCCTATAACACTACATAGCTTTATAAGTGGCACAAAGGTAACATGAGAATGTTCATTATACATACAATTTTGAAAAACACCTAAGTGACTTAGGTATTTTAGCTACTTTTCAAAGGATTGCACTCCAGTTTCTTTTCAAAGGACAGAATGTAGATATACCATATAGTGCTTGTTCAGAAACGAAAAATATAGATTATCTTTATTCTGTTCTATGATTAAATTGGAGCTGGTCTGCAATGTGGAAACAAGTCATAAGTGTCTTTGAAATTTTTAAAACATTTTTTCAACTGTTTTCTCAAAGTTGCAAGTATTTTAACTAGAATTTTCTAATTAAACCATTCCCATTTTCCAGTTTTTGTACCCTTATTCTTTTCCATGTTATTTTCCCAATTTGCTTCTATTTTCAGTTCTCTGCTAAAAAGCAGATCAGGAAAAGAAAACAAAAAGGAATGCGGGAAAAATAAGACTGAAAAATGGGTTTGGGTCAAAAACCAAAAACTATAACTTGAGAGGCATGTTCAAACAGAAATCTTTTGTTTAAGAAGCAGCTGTCAGGTCTAATGAAGCAAGTTTTGTTGAAAATTGGTGAGTGTGCACCAAGTCATCCTAGGAAAAGCAATCACGTTTTTTTTTGAGCAATGCAAATGCCATAAAGAGGGACAGATCATCAATGCTTTTACTGTGTAAGAGTGTTCTGGAAGCCACTGAGTCTGTTCAAAACAGTAACAGTGATTAAAAATGTATGAGTACCCTAGAAAAATCACAATTATTTATGGCATTATACAAAAATATAAACTGATCTTCAGCTCAAATCTGAGTTGTTAAGTTATAATTCTACTTCTATTAGGATACTCTGGGAGTAACTCTGCATAGGGAAACACTTCTGGGTTTGTGCCTGTGTGAATTTAGCTTAATGCAATGGAGGTAACACTGCTATTTATCTGCCATTAGCTGGATTGTCACTTTATCACCACCTCATGAAGGACAGCTGGGAAATGAGCCCTGATCACATCATTTAAACAGTCTCTAAATCCCTTTGATGCTGGTGGGATCTCTTTGAATTTAATTTGTGTGCTTACTGCTAGCATGGCAGTGCCAGCCTGCTCATTATTGCCATCTAGTTAAGTGCTGTCCTTTCTCAAGGCCTCAATGTGGATTTCTGCAATATTTAGACATTAATAACTAAGGTCCTTCTTATGGAAACCATCAGGAAACTTTCTCTGACCTCCATTAGATTGAATTTGGCCCCAAGCACTAGCAAAGTAGGTTCTGGAAGAATCTGCATTTTTTTGGGTTTTGGGGGGTTTTTTGTTTTGTTTTTTGGTTTTTTTGTGGGGTTTTTTTTTTGGTAGGAGGATTTGGTTGGTTGGTTGGGGTTTTTTTTCTTTTTTTCCCCTGAATATGACTGACTTCTGAGGTATGTAAGTGACAAACCAAAAATCAAGTGCCATGGTGTAGAGCTACCTCCTGGAATGACACCAGTGCATATTCTTTGTGTGCTGCCATGCTCTTCCTATCTCCCCAGCACATTCACTGCGAGTTAGTGTCATACTAATGTCTGTTGTGAGGATCAGAATTGCTTCCAGATGGAATACAGTGATTAATAGGTACTTCAGGGTACAAATTGCCCTTTAAGTGGTTAGGTACAGTGATATTTTAATAGGCCCCCATTAGGCCTCAGAAATTACAGTTACACTGTTTTCTAATAGAATATTGGCAATAAGGGATTCCATTAACACAATCAGCATAGCTCAGAGTTTCATGTGATTATAAAATAATATTTTTAAAGCTGCTTCATATACCATTATTATGGTATGACTGTTTAAGGGATTATACTTAAACTAACATTTTTCCTGCTGCATGAGAACTCCAGTATATAAATATAATAAGCTTCTGTCAGTGCATAACTGGTCCAAGCTTCCATGCTTTAGGAGCCTTCCTGCATGTATAGAGAAGTCAGGAGCCAGATGCTCAGCTGCTATAAACTAATGTAACTTCCCTGTTGTCCTTACAGCTACTGGGGTTGATACCAGCTGAGTGTTTGGCCCTAAATGTACAGAATAGACAAACTGCAATTTTTGTTTAAAGTAGCCCCTCTACTGTAGGTAACACCAAAACTTAAGACTGTAATATTATTTGTGCTATTTAATACTTCCTATTTGGAGGATTTCTAAATAATGTATATAATTTTATTCCTTAAAAAAATGCAAAAGCAAAATGACTTCTAGGCATAACTTCACCAAATGTAAAGATATGTTCTCTGCCAAGAACTTCACTGTGTACTGGTATTTTTTTGCCTTTTTATTTTGTGTAGCTTGTAAAGTTTGCTGAAATCTTGACCTAACAATGTGTTCTTTGCAATTGTTGTTACTGTAGATATGTGTGTTTTATTAAGAGAATCTTGGTTTTAAAATTGTAGGTATGTGTATAAGTTCCTAGCATGATGAAACTGTCATGACAGTGAATATGCATCATATAGTGTGTAAGAAAGAACAAAATGTAGTTTAACATAGTGCTATTTAATTGAATATCTAAAATGCCCAACAAAATAAAGTGTGTTGCAACATTTAAAAATTTGTTGGTTCCCCATTATGGATGTGCATTAAAAAAAGGAACTTCTTTTTTTTTTTCTTATTATTAAGAACCTGAAAAGCAATTCCCTAGACTTTCCAAATAAGTTCAAGAAAATATTTGGAGCATCAGGTATTGTAGGTGGTCAGTTTCCAGCCCTGCTCTGAACTGAAGCCCCAGTCACAGAGATAACAAGGAACTCATGAGAAGTCAGAGATTAATTCTTTCAGAGATTATCCCATATAAGCACTTTGCATAAAAGCAGGTTACTTTTCTTTAATTCACTGTTTAAAAAGAGAAGAAAAAAAAATTGTTTTTTCCTAGGACTATAAAGTAAATCAGAAATGTCTGACTCAAAGAGGGGAGTGAAGTGTAAATGTTTTTTCTTTTATTAAACTGAGGAGGGAAAAAAAAAGCACACATTCTGTGAAATCCTGATTCTTTCAGCTGAGACTGCTGGCATTCTCCAGGCACCTCTGCAGGGGGCACAGGCTACTGGGGCTGCACCACAGGAGTCATAGCTCTCTCCCAGTTTCCTGGCTTGTACTTGGAATGAAATAACCTGCCTGACACCTACAGTATCCTCTTTTTCCTGCAGTCACCATCTGAGCAGTGTTATTGCTGCTCTTCTTACTGGCTGTGTATCCAGATGGGTTTTAACAGGGAAGCATAGGTCCTCATCAGTTCCTTGGGATAATAATTGAAAATTAAGTGTCACAAATACTGACCTTCACAACAAAGTTCTGGGTTGTTAAACCCGAATTTTGATTTCCCAGATAGATAGGTTGCTGCAAGGCTTTATGAGGTGTTAGTGGATAAGATGACCTCATTCCAGGATTTCTGTACTGCCTGGTTCCTAGATGTGCTGATATTGGATAGTTACCTGCTCAGCACTCAGACCAGTCTGGGTCAGAAGCTGAGCTTTCAAGCAGTCCCACATGCTGTAGGAACTGTTTGGATAAGGCTCCAAAACAGATGGACATTTACAGAGTTTTACACTCTGAGAAAGCTTTCCCAGGTCTGATCCTCTGTCCATCCTGCTCATTTGTCTTTTGCTGGTCTTCTTCCCCGACTCTTTTTTGCCCTCTCCTGAAGGGTTCAGCTCTTAAGGTTTTGATTCCTTGGCTCCAAGCCCTGGCAAAACAAGACCTGGATTTCAATGTGAGAACTCGAGGTGTCTGATGCTTCTCCCTTGACTTTAAAATGTCTGTTAGATCACTTTTCTTCCTCTATGGGGAGCTACTGCTTTTTCTAAGGTCTCCCTTCTGGTAGCAATACCTTTCTAAGGTTTCCCATTGAGTAAGTGCAAGATGCAGAGAACTCAGGCACTTTCTCACAAGGCTGAGCAGTGTCAAGCACAGCCTCCTCCAGGCAGCCACAGAAGCCCAGAGGTGACCAGTGAAGAATGTTGCCTGCACAGGAGGGGCTGCCAACACTGGTGTGGCTCCCAATGCTGCCAGATTATTGTTGCCTCTGGAATTAAGTGTTACCTCCAGAATGAAGTCAGCAGATGTAATTCTGTTGTGCAGGCCATAAAAAAACTCATGTTATGGCATTGTGGCTTTTGCTTGAAGCAATGGAATAGGTCTCAGGGAACCAGAGCTTCTTTATACTTTGCCTGAGCCCTTCTCATGCACCCCCAGTGAGTTCCTGTGCTGTGAGCCCAAGTACAACCACACACAGACACTTAACCAGAGTAGGTCCCAGATATATATGCATGCACACACCTACCTGCATACAGAGGAGCTTTGCTTTCCATGCAGTATTTACCTTTCTTTAACATTTATGTGTGTCCTCTTCTGTTTCCACATGTGCAGAATCAGTCCTCACAGTCCCAAGACACAACAGCTTGTAGGTATTGCCATTACCACCACTGAGAGCATTTTAAGGACAAGTAATTAGTCAGCAAAAGCTCTTCTATTCACTCTCTTTTCCAACTTACCTTGTTCTGCACCATCTCAAGAAAAATTTCCTTTTAGCATCAGGAGACTAGCACAGTGTAAGTAATAAAAAATGTGCTGTCATTTAACATGTCTAATGTAAACTAAAGACTGAGATTTAGAGATGCCTTGGCATTCTGAACACACCAAGAAGCAAATTCAACACAGCTGGCTCAGCAGTCAACAAATAATTACTCTACAGTGATAGACTGTCCTATATCCCAGGATTCATTATTGAATTCCATATACAGCTTTACAAAGCAAACAGCATTTGTGTATTCTTAGCACTCTATCAGCTTCATTATTCCTGATTTGAATGCCTGATAAACAAACAGCCTCATATGCTGGCCTTATAAATGAACCTGAATGTTTGCTGAGCTCCACATTCAAGACAGTTTAGGCAAAGGGATTTCAACATATCCAACATTTTATAGAGCCATATATTTTTTTCTAAAGGATTTTAGGAAAAAAAAAAGCCAAATTAAAAAATGGTCATTATTGTTGTCTGTGGTAAATGAGAGTTGATAAAAAGGATTGTTTTCTAGCTTGTACAACAACATGCAATGTGGGGAAGGAGTAAGAAAAAAGCATTTGCTTAACCTTGAGTTCACAACCCTTTGGATAGTTGCTGTTCCTTGGCTCTTGGCAAGAGTCCTTTCTCCAGTATCTGCTCTCCCTGTCTGCATTTCAAGGTCCCTAAGAGCCAGGCAGTTTTTACTTTTTTTCAAGCTGACAACTTAGGACATGATGTCCAGGGCTTCCTTTCAGGCTTTTTGTATAATAAAACCTCAATAAAAGCTGTATTACATATAGTTTGGCCTATGATATCTGCCTAAGAAATTTCATTATTTGATTCAATATTTGGAAAAAAAATGGTAATATTTGTAAGACTTTGCTGAAAATGGCACAGAGAGAAGGAGAAGACCCCAGAAATGAACAGAGCAATGGAACATGACATGGTTCCTACAGCAACACTGTGAGCTATTCCTCACTGCTGCATGCTGTTATATGGTGGACAAATATTATTTTTATATTAGCCTTGAAAGCCCAATTTTCCCATAGGTTAAATCTCACCAAGACTAAAGTTCTCTCACTGCTCACAGTGAGATTCTGGTTGAGACCTTTGAAGAGATTTTATGCCCCCTTTAATTTTGTTTAAAAATTAAGCCATTTCCTCCTTAAAAACTCTTCTTCTTTAGGGTTCTATTCCTCCTTCTCTCTATGGACTCTTCTTTATTCCCTTTCCTTTCCTCAGCTAAACTCATGCTAATAGTCCCACTTTAACTCTTTTCATTATAACCCTTTCTTACACCAAAACTCTGAAATATAGTACCTTTTATAATCTTCAAGAGATGCTGCACTTTATTTGTTTCAGCAAGTTGTTTCGCTTTGTAATGTCAGCAAATCAAATATAAAAAGTATGAAACCCTACCAAGGTGTTTGTAGCCTTTGAGCTTAAGAAGAAAGATTGGAACTAAACTACAAGCTACATGTATATGTTCACACTCAAGAAACATTAAAATAATATTTTGTTCTATTATTTTCAGCACTACATTCAGATTGCAGAGTGTTCTTTATTCCATACCTGATACTAAAAGTATCCTAGCTAGGACTTTGTTTTGGAGAACTTGAGATATAGATTTGAAATATCAATAGATTATATTATACAGATCTATTTGTTAGACTGCCAGTATTAAACACCTTCAGTTAAATTACCTGCCAGAGAAATTATTTTGTAACTCAGGTTAATAATGAGAATAATTAGTCCAAGCTATCCAAATGAGTGAGCACAAAAATTGTCCCTAGGACTGTGTTCTTTGGAGGGGTAAAAGCTTTTGCCACAGAAGAGGAAGATCACTTTTATTATTACAGCAACAAATCCAGGTGCCTCCCTAATATATGTGGAACAATAAGGAGCTTACAAGTCTTCTTCCCTTCACAAGTTTTTTAAGAATTAGAAAGGTTAATGATGTTTACCTCTAAATGGGTTTTTCCTATGCATGGATCTATCCTGTGCTGTGCCTTCCAGCTAGAGATGTCTGAGCTATGAGGAAATGGTTAAAGCAGAGAATACCATGCATGCTGAGCTATCCAGGGCTCCAGAAGTAAGGAATAACGTTTGGTGCCATTTGGTAACCACCTGGCCCTCTGGAGAGAGCTGGTCATCCCCCTCCCTGCAGAGGGCTGGTGTGGTGCAGTACACAGGCCAAATGGAGTCAGAGACAGTTCATTTTCTAGTGCTGCTGGAGCCCAGCTAGAGATTAACAAAGAAAGAATTGCCTTGCCAGTTTATTCGTTCCTGTCAAGAAGGCAAGCTGTTATTTTGAAAGGAGCTAACGACACGATGGCGAAAACCATATAAGCTGAACAGAAACTTCCCCTGTATCCTCCAGCCAACTGTAAATTCAGCCAGCAGAAATCTTGGAAATGGTACAAGCTTTCCTGCTTTGAGAGCACTCAGGTTGGGGTGCCAAGAATAAATCTTCCTCTGAGGGAAACCTCTGAAGTAACTGCTGTTGACTGAGCTGTTCCTGGCTGTGAAGGCAGAGCTGAGTGTGGCAGACAGTGTCATGCCATGCCAGATGCTGCATCCCCCTGGCTCTGTTTACACCAGATTTTGCCTTACTTGTCAGTGTGGGAAGAGAAGGAAATGCTGCAGTTCCCCTTCCTTTGCCTCAGACTGGCAGCTCTGGGCCTCTCCTTCCATTAATTCCAGCTACTCTGTGCTGTCCCAGAAAGCTGAGACAATCATAAACACCATTTAACTGGTTGATTAAGTCAATTCACGGCTGCTTTTCATCACCAGAATTTTGCAAAGCAACCATTGGGCCCAGGCCATTATTTTGAGTCCCTCCATGAGGACAGAGTTGCACAAAGACAGAGTTGGGTCATGCCAGCATCCCAAAGAAGGGCACGTGCAGCAAGCAGGAACTCTGACTTGCAAATAATTCCAGGCAGTGACCTTTTTTCAGATGTGAGATGGGAGAATAGTTTCTTAAATGTTTACAGCATGCTGCACACTCGTATTTCACTAAACAAGGTGCAATATACTTGCAGCTTGAAAATTAGATACTGGAAAAAAAGCAGAAAATATATAATTCATGAAAGAACCAGAATTTAAGTCAAGGCAGTTCATGCTAAGATACCCTGAGTCTTAAGCAATGTCATAAACTCCTTGGCTAATGCATTCATAATCTAGCAATTCCTATCCACTGATCCTAGGAAAGATCCAGCAAACATTTCCTTGAAGACTTATTAAATTGCAGCCCAGTCCAATGCAGCTCCTTTCTCAGTTCCTTAAGCCAGGCTCCTAGTGAAAACTCTTACTGACATTACTCAGCCTGGATGAGTGAGGGCTGAACAAGGCCTGTGGGATTTTGCTTTCTAAGAACCATGCTCACTCTCCTTTTCCTGTGTCCAGGGTCTTCTGAATTGGAAATCTTTCTCACCACCTGGTCAAGGGTGATCTGTAAACTCTCTTCATAAATTCATTCCAAATCACTGAGAAGAACATTTATTTTCTGTGTTATTTATTTTAGGTTACTATGGTCATAGTTACCATACACAAATTTCGATTATTGCAAACACACAGTAATGAGAAAATATTCAGAATATATGGAAAAAAAAAAGAAGAAAAATGGTCTCAGTAACCTTAAGAAAAAAATCAAACCCCAAAATTAGAATTAAGTTATCTGCTATGCATTCTGGCATTATGTAGAAATTAAAATGCACTCTGATGATGACTTTAGTTAACAAATCTCTGTCACAACTACAATAATTTTATTCCTCTCCATCATCTCCACACCCCAAAGCTCTGGATTATTTCCTCTCCTCTGGGTGATTAGTAAGGCTGCTAAACAGTTTCTTCACTGGATGTTCTCCCTTGTAGGAAGAACCATGTTTTTTAGGAGTGAATTCAGTCCTAAACCAAATGGAGACACATGGATGAATTTGTAACCCCGGCTGTCCTGTGACTGTGCTGTTAATCCAACAGCTCCAGCAACACCATTACTGCCAGTCTGATGAATTGTGGCAGTTGGGACCTGTTTGCTGCCTTGAAGTTGCCTTTAAAGCTGGCTAGATGGTGCTAGAACATGCTGCATTGCATTAACGAGCATATGGCTCACATTCCTCTTACTGCTGATCAGAGACTGCTTAAAACTTGGGTTTACAATGTGCCTCCACACTTAAAAATTGTAAAATGAGCCAGTTCTACAGTTCAGTCCTGGACTAGAAACTATTAACAGTGCACTGCTAACTAAACAGTGTTTTGGTTTTAAGGATGAAATTTTTTGAAATGTAAATTTAAAAATTCCTTCCATTGCCATAGGTAACAGCTGCTTGGCCATGTAACAGGGCTTTGTACCTCTGAAGTTTGTCTTCCTAATAAAGGAATTTCTACCACTTGTGCGGCTTAATTTTTCTTGCTGCCACAAATCTTGACCCTTGATCTCTCTAACTGTCTTTGCAGGGTGGTTCTGTGTTTTTCTTTGTTTGTTTGCCTGTAACTCACTTGGGCCCATATGTAATTTAATTAATATGGCAAAGCTGCAGACACAGTTGAGCATAGCCTGAATTTATATTTTCATTTGGCTGGTCAGAAAATTGGTTGCAATTCAAAAGGAGTATGTCATTCCAGATCTCACACTCGGGTCTGTGGACAGCTACACACACATAGCAACAGCTAAAATGAAAATGCAAGTCTCAAAAGACATTTAACCTCCAATATTTTCAGCTTCTCTTATCACCACTGACCCCACATTGCATACTGGCCTTTCCACAAAGATAAAAAATGGGTTCAAGCTGATGAAAAAGGAGTTATAGCAAATAAACACAATGTATATCTACACAGCCCTCGTATTCTGCTTGTAAGGAAACAACTGCTGGTATTTTATAACTGGCTTTGGACTTGCTGGTGTGTGCTAGCTGAGTCCTGTAAAGCCTGCAGGAACATCCTACCCCTGCCCAGTGATTTCCAGGCACATGAGCTGACCACAGCTCAGCCACTGCCCTGGATGCAGCTCCAGGTTTGTAAAACAGCAGCAGGTTCCTTTTCGCATCCAGTTTTAAATCTGAATTTGCAAAGAGATCTTTTTTACAACCCATGTACTGGAGAAAACACACGGAAAAAGAAGAGAACTGACACAGAGAAAACACTTTTCTGTTAAGGTAATATTGATACAGCTGTTTATTGCCCAGCACACTGAGGGAAACAATACCTCAGCGAGGTCAAAGGGCTTTCAAATAAACATTAACACACTTTCTGCAGGAGTAAATTTCAAATTATTGCAGAAGGACGTGTCACGTGAATTCAGATCTCATTGATTCATTCATTCAGGATTTGCTGCTGTCAGTCCTCCTTCCTGAGCAGAGGTGTTGAGCAAGTCCCAGGCCACAGCTGGGCTGCTCTGTGCAGTGTGAGCCAGGAGAAAGCTCTGGGCTGGATTTCAGTGCAATCAGAACAAGAGGGAGGTTTAAATGCTCAAAGGAAACAGAGTGTTGGTTTGTCTGTCAGGTGACAGTCCTGAACAATTTGCTACTGAGGCTTGTGAGGTTTCTTTTTTTCCTTTTTTCTTCCATGCAAAGCATGAGATACTTAGATACCCCTGCTCAAGATGCACCAAGAGAGCTAATCCCAAACTGGTTGAGAGAAGCAAATAAAATCTCTTCTGGCTGGGGAGCAATTGGCATTTGTGTTAGGCTATGAACTGTGATTGAAATGGGAGAAAGAGAAGATTCTTCCTCTGGATGTGTTTATCTGGGCTTGCTGTACATAATCTGAGAGCAACAGGAGATTCATACTTTTTAATCAGAATAATTCCTGCTGTGGAAAGCCTCAAAACTTCTAAGAGTTTAGGTGACTGCTGTGTTCTCCTGTGGGCAGATGACATTTATCTGATTGTGGCCAGAAAGCAGGTCAAGTGGGAGTTTTGATTTAGGCACCCAGAGAGAGAGATATGTGACACATTGAAGAGACAGTTCTCCTGAAGACAGGTCCCATGATCAATGCAAAAGATTAATTCCAAGATAAAACCCAAAACTTTCTCTCTAGTGCTGGGCAGCCCCAAACTCAGCAAATATTGTGAATGGAGCTACTTCTTTGATTTTGCACTGTGACAGTCCCAGGCCAGGCCTCTGCTCTTGGCCCTGGCCAGATGACACAAGTGATGGGCTGCTTCTGGGTCAGCAGGGCAGGGAAGCAGCAGCAGTCACAGGGCAGGACAGCTGAAAATCTGCAGCAATAACTGAGTTGTTCAGCAGATAACACATGAATGCTCATTGACCTCTCTGTTGCTGGGGATCTGCTCCCAGGAGCTGCTTCCTCCACCTTATCCAGCTTCCAGACCACTGCAACAGAAGAGACACACAAACTTAATGTTCTTTCTGAAAAGAAACTCAGGCTACGCAGCACACCTCTGTGACCACAGCACCTGATCAAACTTGATTTTAAATTACCTAATTTAATTGTAGGAAGTGGCCTTTGGCCTTACGCCACTGCTTTTAAAAGAATTGCTTCAGCTCCAGTCATTATATTTATGCATGAACCACCCACTTTGATATGGAAATTGTTGCAGCCCAAGGGGATTTCATTAAGTAATTAGGGAGGCGAGCATATAATGTCATTTGCTGTAACTGGATCTACAGAGTCAATCAATAAGTGACCATATGTGCATGAGCCTGGAGCATTTCAATACCCTTAGCACCCTTGTGAAAAAGAAAAACAATGCAAGAGGGATCTCCTTTATCTGTGACACAATCTTGCAGTATAGGGTATATTTTCATTGCTTAAAAGAATTGCACGAGCCATGCTGTCATATCAAACTGCACAAATCAGCCAGATTTATTGTCTGCCTGGAAATGCTCTGCAAGCAAAGAGCTTTGTGGTTCCAAGTCCAAGGCTTGACAAGCACTGTAAGAATAAAACCTGCTTTCTATCAGAGCTTTCAGACCGTGTTTTGCATTTATATTCCAAGTTTTCTACTCTTAAAGGTCAGTTTTGTTCTTGAGTCTGAAAGAAATTCATGTTATTAAGTGTTAATGCAGCTGTAAATACAGCTTTCTAGCTTTTTTTAAAAATCATTATTTGTTCTCCTGTTCTGTTGGCTAAAACCTTAGACAGCTGGTGTTTGCTAGATTGCATTCTTAGGGTGAAGCGTTTGTCCTACACACACAGAATGTGTTCATTCCTCAGGAATCAAGTGACCACACCAGAGCTAAACAATACATAAAGCATACAATTTATTTTGGACTATGATTCCTCCAGATGCTTAAAGCTGGTACATTTATTAACTTTTAACTACAAACCACTGATTTTCAGTAGAAAAATACATAAAAGAAAGAGCAAAATCTTTTACTGGGAGGCATTACTTGGAACTTTGCCAAATTCTTGCTGCTTCTCATTTGCAGCAAAACCTCTGGACATAGAAAAAAGACAGAATGGATGAATTTTCATTTGCAAGAAACCTACCAGTAAGGCCAAATGTCTTGAACTGACACTGACTGCACTGAAGGAAGAATTTCCATTGGATTTTTGGGACCTGTGTGGGCCATCTGCTTGAAGGCAGAGTAGGTCATCATGTGCAGAGTAGGTCAGACATGTTCATGTCTGGCTTGCCATCCAAGCCTGTGCTGTTTAAATGGCATCCATTGCAGGCAGGTTTGGGTTCTGCTCCTCAGCAGCTCTTTGGGTTGGGTGGGTGTCTGTTGGCATCATGATCCATTGCCCTGGGCTCACATTTTCATGGCTCATTACCACCAGAGCAGCCTGAGCCTTGGGCATGAGGTCCAGGGGTAGCTGACTAACCATTGTTTAAGGTGCACTGAAATTGTTAGGAGTCACAAATGTAAGCAGTGGTTGGATCTCTGGGAACATTTGGGTGTGAGCACCCTGCACTTCTGCCCTTGAGCTGCAGAAGACAGAACTGCTGCCTGAGGGAAGTCCCTCTCTGAGTCCCACCTGCAGCCACCAAGGGCAGGGACCATGACCTGGAAAAGGTGTGAAGGGTTTTTATCCTTTGCTAGCACAGTTATAAAACGTCTCAGTCCTGCCAAGAAACCTGTGACTCTTTTCCAATCCTTTTCCTAATCCTGTAATGTTCAGAAGTTGATGCCACCAGGAAATGGCTGTGCTTTTTGCAGTCGGACTGCCAGCATGAGGCTGCCCATCTCAGACTCTGCAGCCCCTTGCTCTAGCTACACTGTTGGCACACACTGCATAAATCCCTAATCCTCCATGTGGAAAAGCCCTGGAAACACATATTTTCACTGAAACCAAGGTTTCTTTAAGGAGAGGGGCTGGTGGGAACTTGAAGACATTGTCAGTCTTGTGTCTGGGGCTGCATTATGCAGGGAAAATATAGATCATGTCCAAAACCAAGTTTGTGCATATTTCCCTATACTGAATTCAGTTTAATTTTGCTTATTTATGACGGTAAAGTTGCTCAGGAGTGTGAGGCCACAGCTAACTAAAGGGGCGTAATGCATTTTTTCTTTCCAAATATATTTCTGTTATCCCACTGCCATCTGATTTTGAATGTCCAGTCCTGATGAACTGGGGATTCCAGGTGAGGTTGTGCAGGAAGCTGGAGTCATTATTAAAACAATGGGTGGTTATCAATTCAAACAAATGGGTTAGGAGAGTGTGATGTAGCCCAGGATGTCACGGGTGTGTTTGCAGACAATGAAATGGAGAGTTCAGCCTCATACAAGGTGAACTAGGTGAAGAAATTTTACTTTTTGGTTTTGTTTATGTGGGTATGCAGTAATGATGCTGTGTATGCAGTGACTCTTGCTTCACAACTTGCCTTTTTTTGCTGGTTGTCAATACCTGGCTGGAGGATCCCATGGCAGCCACTGCTGAGGGCTGGAGGAAGCAGAGTAACAGGACAGAAGCCCCAAAAGTGTATTTTGTACATCAGCAGCTGTGTGTGCTCCCTCAGGAGCCAGCAGCTGGAGATGAATCCACACGATGGCAGCTGCCCATGAAATCTCCTTTGGCAAAGCCAATAATGGAGGAAGTTTAATGCACATTGTAAATCTGTCATTTTAAAATGCTTCCACCATTCTCAGACCTGGGAATGCTCTCCCTGCCCTCCAGGCACCCAGCATGGAGCTGAGTCTTCATCAGAGAAATAAAGTACCATGTGCTGAGCTTCCATCAGGGAAGACTTGCTGCAAAGCTCATTTGTGGAGCTAATTTGGATAATGGATACAAGTTTCTAAATCATTTAATGCACAACAACACAAAAGCCTTCACTATGGTTGGTACCAGGTTCCCCACAGGATTATCTCTGTGCCAAGTTCTGCACGTATGGGTGAAGATATTTAAAATTCATTTATCTTCAGTGAAAAAACTAATTCTCTAAATAAAGGAGACCAGTATCCTATCTCCATAACTCTGTGAAGTACATAAATGTTAGGTTTTAAAAATACACAAAGAGGGATAGATAACTATATTATTTCCATAAAAAATGGACGCAGATGAACAGTCGTCATAATTTCAACTAAACATGTACAGCCTGCTGAGGTGTTGCTTGTCACCAGGGCTTTAACTGTTGCTTTGACAACAAGGGTCAGAAATGGCTCATAGACTGCTTACTCTGAAAACCCTGTAGAACATTCTGTAGACACATTTTTGAAGCCAGACTAAAAGTAAAGTTAGCAATTTACATGGGGTTTTTGGTTATTTTTTTAAATTCCAGTCATTCATAACTGGTATCATGGGCATCTTATTAACTGGATATTGTTATCATATGTTTCTCCAACCTATAACTATCTAGCCATTTATTTTTTTTGTAAATATGTTTGTTCTTCCCATATACGAAAAATAGAAACACAACCTCCTTTCTCTGCAGCCAAACATGTCCTGCAGTAAAGGTAATATATCATTTAATGGTTAGAACTTTGATTTACAGCAGAGTATCCAAGAGGGATATTGTTTCCATATTTAAGCAAATACCTTAAATACAAAATTACATACAAAATACAATAAATCCATACAGAGGCATTTTTAGACACAACAGCATTTCTAGCAAAATGGAGATAAAAAGCTTGTGATCATGGTCAGGTGTCCTTATAGCCCCAGGAAGCAGGGAAAATCAGAGCAGGTGAGTTTTTTGGAGGAAAAGTGAGAGCTGATGCTCTGATGGTATGGTAAGGACTCTGTAATATCTGTCTCCTGGAAATGCTGCAACCATCCACACTGTGTGAGGCAGTGATGTGATGCATATTTTTTATGCTCTGGATTAATGTGAAATAAAAGAGTCCTCAGCTGAAGGCTCAGCATATCCAAGTGTATCCACCCAAAACCCGGTGCAGGGTGAGCTGTTCTGCACAGGATATTCCAGGACATTTGGAGGATTTGGGGCTGCCTAGATATCGCATTGCCATCTAGTGAACATCGCTGAAACTGCATGGTGGAGCCGGGAAGTTGAGATTCCCAGCGCTGAACAAATGAAAAAAGAAGCAGCGGCTTCACAAATGTTCGGTTGGACAATCACTATGCAATGGCAGAAAGAAAGCCTTATTAGAACTCCCCAGGTTTCTTCCTTCTTTTTCTGAAGGAGGACGAATCAATCTTGTGAGGGCACAGTAGGAGAAATTTGAAACTCTCAGCTCTTTCATTTTCCTTTCCTGGATGTAGGAGAATTCAGGGAAGACTCCTTGCTACTCCCTCCCTGTAAATACAGAAAGGACAAGCTGCAGGTGTTGCACACTTGTACAGTGTTTCCTCTTTCAGCTCAGTATTTCCTTGAGAATAGAATGCAAATATGGAGCTCTCATTTCTCATTCAAAATTTTTCACTGTTTGCCTCTGGGAGTGCTCCACAGTTTGCACATTACTCCCAGACTGTGAACTGTGACGCAGAGAGTTGTAAAGCCTTGGTCTCTGCCACCTTCTGCTGGCTCTGTGGCATTCCCAGGCTTTGCTGCATGGATGCATGTGGGCCACCCTGGCTGGACATCAGATGTCTACCAAAGCCAGTCTATCCCTACCCTGCTCAGCTGGGCAGGGGAGAGGAAATAAGGGAAATGAAAGGCTCGAGGGCCAAGGTAAGGGCAGGGAGAGATCAGTCACCCGTTACTGTCCTGTGCAAAACAAACCCAACTTGGGGAAACTTGTTTAATGTATTATCAATTAAATCAGAGTAGGGAAATGAGAAATAAACCCGAATCTTAAAAATACCAGTCCCTCACCCCTCCCCTCTTACTGACCATATCTTCATTCCCAGCTCTCTATTACCATCCTGCCAGTGACACAGGGGGACAGGGAGTGGAGGCTGTGGTCAGTTCCTCACATGTTGCCTCTGCTGCCTCTTCCTCCTTGGGGAAAGAACTCCAGGGTCTTCTCCTGCTCCAGGGTGGGCCCCATCCCATGGCAGACAGCCCTTCATGAAGTTCTCCAATGTGTGTCCTTTCCCCAGGCTGCAGTTCCTCATGAGCTGCTCCAGCATGGGTCCCTCCATGGGCTGAATTCCTTCAGGAGCACAATGCTACAGTGTGGCACAAAGTCACAAACCTTCTCCACTGTGGACTGTCCTCAATGTCACGGCCTCCTTTGGGCATCCGTGTGCTCTGGCATGGATTCTCCTACCCTGGGCGGCCGGGGCTCAGCTGCCCCACCAGGAGCTGCACAGGAATCTGCTCTGGCACCTGGAGCACCTCCTGCTCCTCCTTCTGCACTGACCTGGGAGCCTGCAGGGCTGTTTCTCTCTGATACTTCACTCATCTCTCCAGCTGCAATTTCTTCTGCACAGCAACTTTCCCCCCTTCTTTGCTATGTTATCCTAGAGGCACTAACACTATCATTGATGGCTTGGGCCTTGGCCAGCAGCATGTCCATCTTGTCACCATCTGGCCCCGTCCAATATGGGGGACAAAAATACTCAGTAATTTCAAAACAGTAAAATATGCCATTTTTTTATCTAACCATGACATTCAGGGTTCCAGGCTTCAAGAGAGCATTTCTTCCAAAACACTGTTTTGGAATATCCAAGAAGTGACTGTGAAAAATAAAACAAAAAATTTATAAGAGATTAGAAGAAGTTAATAGAAAACTGCTTCTGAATTATTTAGTTGGGTATTCTTGCAATTCATTTCTTCTGCTTAGAAAGAGGTTTATGATATCATAAAAGGACTAGGGTGTGAATAAAGTTCAGGAAAGGATTTAAGTTTTAAATACATAGCCCCACACCAAGGAATAAGGTTACTTAGCTGCTCATCAAGGGAGGACTGGGCCAGTTTTCTCAGAGGGACTCTGCCAAAGCCAGACATACCAGTGCCCAACCTCCTGCATGACTTTTGTGTCCTCCTGCACTCATGACCTCTCTTTCTGCCTGGTTTTCAGCTCAGTAACTGGGTTTAAAAGCCCAGTCCTGAAAAATGCAGGTATAGAAAAAGACTGTAAAATTACCTAGCAAGACTTCTCACAGGATATCCTCCAGGATGTTTGAGGTATCCAGGAGTGACAAGTGGTATGATATGAACTCATGGGAGACCCATGACTTCTAAACCAGGTACCAATAAAAAATGATATGTCCTGAGATATATTGCATCTATATTGATAGGCAACTTAGACTGTTCTGAGCGTTCCTGCTTTCCCTGGTTGGTTTGCACATGTTAGGCTCACACCCACACTTGGGAGTTTATCAGTAGTGAACAGTTTGGGGCTGCAAAGTCACCAGTGATGCAAGGTCCATGGTTTTCCTAACTGTGCAGTACCCAAGGCTCTCTGTGATCAGTTTTCTAATTCTTCTAGTGAAGCTCTTCACCCTGCCTTTCACTTTACAGTTATCAGCCTACAGATCCCCACCTACATCTGCAGCTATTCTCCCTATCCTTTTCTTCCACAGTGCTGCTATCCTCATTGCTTTGCCAGGGGGCACTCAAGAATTGCTGATATGGCTGCCCAGTGTGGCTTTGTCAAAAGCCATTCCCATCACCATTTGAGATGCCCTTCATTCTTCCTTACCTCTGCATTTCATTCCTACTTTGCAGTTTTTACTTTGAAGCCATATATCAGGGAGAAGGTAGAGCACAGTAGATGAGTTGCTGAAAGAGAAAATTAGCATTTCCCAGTAATGTACACACACAAGGCTCAGCCACCAATTAGAGCTGTGAAATCTGTTCCAGACTGCAGCACATCTCAGCCAGCTCTTCTAGCATAATAGCAAGATAACATATAACAGCAGTTACTTGGAAAATAGTATTTACAGGCAATGCTTTACTGGAAAAGATGTCCTGAAAAGGATATTCACCTGAAGGGAGCTCTGTCATTTCTTGTAGTCCCACCACTTTGGGTTTTGTTTCAGAAGAGTTGCTGTTACACTTTCTGCATACCATGAGCTATGGACACCACAAATATATATTTCATGTAATACATGAAAATAAATACATATTGCCTATAAATAAATTTCATCATCCTTTTGCAATACTGAGAACTTCTGGTCTTCTAGGGTTGACAACCAAATAGGTGAATTTAACCCCTTGTCAAAAATGTGAGCACTCATAA
>JAWWEY010000055.1:10535673-10548251 GCA_035582745.1 Loriotus luctuosus
TGAGAACTTCTGGTCTTCTAGGGTTGACAACCAAATAGGTGAATTTAACCCCTTGTCAAAAATGTGAGCACTCATAAAACTGCATAACAGGTCTCAGTCAGATCTGATTGATCAAAGGTAGTTGCCTAAACGGTCTGCTCTGTGTGTCAAATTAGAGAGATTGAAACACAAAGTCAAATGTAATAATTCAAGGTAGAACCGCTCATGAATGGTTTAAACTCAGATATCTGTTTGACTTATTGTGTCTCAATCCTTTGTGAGAACGTTAATAAGATTCAAATATCAACTTTTAGTGAATATTGAGATATTAGACATTATGGAATAATGGCTTTCATTTGCTATCTGGAAGGCTTTGATGTGGTGTGATTTAGCCTCTACCACCACAGCTAGGGCTACTGACCATTCATGTTCCTGAAGCTGTGAAGGCTTACAGGACTCTCTTACCAGATGAGTTTGAGTTAAATGCACTCTATGAAGTTTTCACAGTGGCATGAAGCACTGCCATGCTAAACCATCTGTGTATATTTGCCTTTCTTTATTTTTGTGTAAAATTTCAGGGGCCTCTTCACTCAGGAATTCCAGACAGAACACCCCCTTTGGGGTGAAAGCAGCCTTTAAGAGAAGTACTTAAATGTTTTCATAGCTGGTTCTCCAATGCCTAGGAAGCGCTTAGCTTCAGAAAGGAATTCAGGTGAAACACAGGGTAAAATATAGGTTTTCATCTTGATTCATAAAATCTGGTGTTCTAAGAAATCAATCATGTAAAATCCAAAAACTGATCCACCTTTCTCCTTCCTTGAGGAGAAGATGCATTTAGCACTTGTGTTAAGAGGTTCTGCACTAGGATAGAAAGGCAGATCAAGAGTTTCTGGCTCTAGATTTTTCACTACTTCTGATTCTAACCCAGTAAAAATTAAAACTAGCAGAAAGAGTTCTCTATCTCTCAACCAGTATTCAAACAGAGCTAAAATCCCCTTCATCTTTGTGTATTAAACATCATTTTCCTCTAGGACTTTAGGTTCATATGAAGGAATAACCTCAATCATAGCATATTCTTCATCAAAGTTAGTGTAATCCAGATGGATTCACATCAGGATAGGAACTTTTGGAATGCATATATTCCACATTCTGGCTGATACCTCCAGCCATTAACTTATTCTTACTGCTAGAAAAATTGTGTAAGTCTGTTAGACTTGTTCAGGACTGTACCAAGATGACATGTATGTACATCCATCCAGCAAACAGGAGGTGCTCCTGGGTGCCAGGGAAGTCTTTATCTGCTGCCTGGAAGATTAGATGTCTAGTGGAAGAGATTTCCTGAATTGAGCTCTTAACTGCACTGACTTGTCATAAAATTAAAGTCTATGCTTTGCCAGAAGTGCTTTCTTAATGCATTCTCACTACTCATAGGAAAGATGGAAATAATTAGTGGCTTATGGTAACCTTTTTCTCGTTGTTTTCTGTCAGAGTGACTCTGTGAATGTCAATAGTGTTCTTCATTTTCTTCTGCTGAAGACAACCAGGCTGAGCTTGTCAAGACTGCAGAATAAAATGTAGCTCCCACCACAACACAGTTTATGTTTGTGGAGGGGGTGCTCTCATTGTAGTGATAACTTCTGATTTCACAAAACAGATCCAGTGGTTGACCAGCACAAAGATAGTTACACCTGTGTAGTGAATGCATGGAAAAGGAAATGCTTCCACATTTCTGGTAAAAACACAGGAAATGTCTGTACCCAAGAGTACCTGCACCCCCAGCAGGCTTTCACCTTCTGCTGCTGGGTTTAGGACCTATCATGAAAGTATCAATCAAGAAATTTAACTTCAGAAACATTCACTTGGGGGCTTTTCAGTTGGAAAAATTATGAGGGCAAAGTAAGGGCAAAAAGGTGACTTTCCCAATCCTACACACAGATCTGGTAAAGTTAAAATTGCAGATCTAAGTCACATGAAGGAGTACACACAGAGCTCTGTGTAATTCCTGATTCATCCACACATCCTTGGTGCTACACAAAGAATGCTGGGCAAGAAGTCGAGTCCTGGAAACTTTGGGTGGGTTTACTTATATCAACCATGTATTTTGTAAAAACACCAATTCGTATAACTTAAAGGAAACCCTGGTCTTAATAAAACACTACAGAATATTAATGGTCATTCAAATCTGTCTTAGAGCTGCATTCAACAATCTTTCATCTAGAAGACACTTATGAGACTTTTTGTTTTACTGCTTTAAAAGTTTCGTAACTGTATCTGGTGGTGTTAACCTGCAGAGGTAGCAAAACTTCACTCTTGCCAGGATAATTTTTGACTGCCCGCGCTGAGGTGAAGCAAGAGAACTTGTGAAAACCTGGATGTCCTTTGGGTGGCGCCTGCTGCAAAGCATTTGGTTTCTCTTCTTGCAAAATAGAAGTAAAAAAAGGTCCCAGCCTGGTGTTGCCTGGGTAAGCTGCAAATCCCTTCCTGCTTCGGGTACTGCTGGGAGAGGCTGAAACCACTGAGCATCAGGGCCAGCTGACAGGCAAGGAGGGAACAGAGAATGGAAAATGAACAGAATTTATTTGTAAATGCAGTTTGCATTTGGTATGTGCAAGTGATTTGTCTTTCTGGTTTCTATTTTTATATGGCTACTGAGAAAAAAAAAAAAGAAGCTGTAAGCGTATTTTATTCGTTATTAAATTTATTGTTTTATTATGCTGACGCGTATACCTGTGAATAAAACAAGCCCTTCCCTACTTTCACAGTTAAAAGAACATAGAAGGCATTAATTGTTTTTCTTTTTCAGGGTATAGTAGCATGTTTGTATTACCTTAGCAGACAGTGGTAGGCGAGATGGGAAGAACAGGTTTTAACACATGCTTTGAATGCATAATTACAGTTAGAGATCAAGAGGTGGCACAGCTGCTCTGGGTGTAAGTGTGTGGGCTGTTAGATCTTTGCTCAAATCTGACTTTCACAAGCAATTATAACACTTAAGGACCTGAGGTGGGTGGGGAACTGAGGAATGGGCATAGCCAGTCTTGCCTGACACCCAACCTGCTGGGCCAGCACAGCCAGGAAACTGTGTTGTAATGTGCACGTGGATGTGCCCACACCACCCTGCCAACACATCCAGCTCAAGGGGTTTGGGAACAGGCCTCTCTCCCTGCTTGGGTTCCTGGGTTTGTTTTAGAATTGCTTCAGTTTAGATGTGCTGGTGCTTACCTCGTTCCACAAAGTCTTCTCCTTTTTGTGATCCCAAACATAAATCACAGAATCAGGTGGAAGAGATCCACAAGGATCATTGAAGCCAGCTCTTAAGTGAATTGCCCACACGGGGATCAAATGCACACCACTGGTGTTATTGGCACTGGGCTCTGACCAACAGAGACAATGAATGCTGTATGCCACTGATATTTCTAATGTATCATGCAGCAACATGCCCTTCTGGGAAGCTGCAGTGTGCCTGAGTAAAATGATTTAACAAGGTTAGCCATAGCCTAGAGTAAATGCAGGGTGCCCTTGACACAGGGAACAATTGGCATCTGACTCCATTGATTCAGAAGGCTGAACAATTGCTTTATTAAACTATACTATATTACATTATACTACACTATATTAAAGAGATACTATGCTATATCAAATTACATAATAAAGAGAACTCGTGACTGTCTGCCCACAGCCAGGACACAGCTTTGACCCAATAGGCTGATTAATATAAACAGTCATTACCAGAGTCCAATTAAGAACTTACTTCAGGTAAACAATCTTCCCAACACGTTCTCCATGTGCAAAACAGCAGGAGCAGCAAGTAAAGATAAGAATTGTTTTCTCTTCTTCTGTCTGTGCTTCTCCAGTAAAAAAACGGAGAGAGAGAATTATCTCTCTCTGTTCAGAGAATGTGAACACCACAATAGCCTCAGTTATTCATCAGTTTCCAAAAGTGGTTTTCTAGAAAAAGAAAACATACCCCAAAATACCAAGAAAAGAGACACAAGAACTTCATTATTCAACACAGAAGGCTTTATTTACAATTGAACATAAGGATATCAGAAAAAATATTTGAGCCTTATTTTATTTATATTTTCATTAATGTTTCTAATGAAAGTTTACCCTGCACTGTTTGAACAAATGCAAATACTTAACATTAGCCTTAGTATAATGAATTAACAATAACTGTAACTGGTGCTTTGGATGAATTAACTAAAAATTACAATTCAAGTGCAGTCTAGGTGCTGGACATAGCTTAAAAGCCAAAACTTGCATTGAGATCAATGAGATTATGCATATGGACAAACCATATAAAATTTGGCCCTGAGACATTTAAAATCATGGCCCAACCTGCTGGATCACTTCTGCTGGAGCACCACATAGCACTAAATAACACTAGTAAAGCAAACACTAACACACTGATAATGTACTTGAAGTCAAATAAAATGAAATTGAAATGTTAGCATATCAAAAACTACAGGAGCACTTCTGTTGTTCCTTTCATGTTAGATCCTGACACAAAAGGTGTTTTATTATAGAAAGTTAGATCTTGAACCACAGCAGAACTGTGTTTATCTCAGATGAGATGTGGCTTAATGACTTCAGCTGTCCCCACACTTTTTGACCAGTCCATAGGACTCTAGGGATGGCTTCAGTTGTGTCAAATTGTCCCCAGGCTAATATGGGAACAGAGCATCATATGTGACACCAGCAATAAGGGGGAAAATGGGAAAAAGGTGTTTTTTATTGACTAATCAGCACCATGAGTAATCAAATACACAGGCTGAGAGCAGCCCTTCCCTCCAGTGCCACACCAGCTGCCCTGGCAGCTGGCAGCTCCAGCTCACAGCTGGAAAGAGAGTGCAGCCATGTACCTCACAGACCTCACCTGCAAGAATCATGTCTTGGGATTTCTGTGACTCATCAGCTCTACTGATAGCTACAAAACTTTGTCCACGAGGAACAACGCAATAAAACACCAGCATTATGGTCAGTTGGATTTTCCCTTTATTTCCAAAGGTAAGAACACCTTACTAAAGATACCCAGCCAAAGACCTTGTACTTTATTAGCAACTTTCTGGTTTAAAGTCCATTGTAGCACTGTTTCCAAACAGCAGGATGTGAGAGGCTGGCCATGTTTGATTTCCCTTTTTCTTTGCAGCTCTTAAATAAGGGGATAAAAGATCAAAAAAGAAATCTTAGAAAATGCAGAACTTAGGCTCTTGTTCTGAATTTATTGAATCCATGGAAAGAGATGCAGCAACATTCTGTATTTGCCCCATTTACTGTCAGAATAAAATACAGCATTCAGATAAATGAAAAAGTCAACTATTTATGGAGATGTCAGTGTTTGCTACCTGTCTACAAGCTGATGCACCTCATTAAACAAATGGTTGCACAAATTTCCTTGTGGCAGATGGTTTATCAGTAAGTAATTGGGGCTACCTGTTTTCATTTATGTGCTTCTATAGCAAGTGGAACCCTCTGATGCTTGATCAAAAATCATTATCTTGGTCTTTCCTGTCTCTGAAGCATTTTGGACTATTTTCTCTTGTCCTGTCAGGTGACATGTCAGATCACTCTCCAAGGGAGGCCTTGGGCCAAGTGGGCTTAGGGCAGTGCAGAGGCTGTTCAAACAAGAGCCAGAAATAAAAGCTCACAGGAGACAAAAGGAAGAGCAGTGGAGCAGGTTGGGAGTTAGGGAGTGGTTCAGATTAATAAACAGCTGAGGAGCCAAATGCTGATGAGCTCCATCAGCATGTGGATGGCTGGGGTGTATCTGTGAGCCATCTCCATATAAAATGTATGAACAATGTGTTTTAGTAAGTCTTTTATAAACTTCATGTATTACAGTTAGTAACTTTACATAATAAACTTCACATTCAATGCAATTCACATCCCTGAATAGAGGACAGAGAGCAGTACTATTGCAGCAGCTTCCATTCCCTGAAGGAACAGAGGAAAATATTGCAATGAGAGCAGCCAGAGCACAGCCTGAGCTCCAAATTGTTGTCATTCCCAGCCCGTGCTCGGAGACGGAACATCAGCAAGCGGCTTTTGTTTTCTTGCAAATCCAGAAGAAAATGAGTAGCAAGTTGCATAAATGGCAGAAGGTGGACTAAAATCCAACTGCACCTCGACTTCAGTCTGCATGACTGCAATTTAAAATGTATAACAAGTTTCAAATAAAGTCTTTTGATAGTGTAGTTTCCACAGTGGCCTCTTTAATGATTTCAGAAGTGTGGACCTTCGAAAACAGCTTATTTGGGTTTGTAAGCTGGTCTTCTCAAAATGGAAAAACAAGTTGAATTCCACAGCACGAGTTGACTGTGCCTTGAATCATACCTTTTGTCTCTGAGTTTTAACAAGCTGTTTAGCTGAAGTTTCAATTAAATATTGAGTGCCTCTGAAGTCTTTTCACCTGTTGTGAAATAAAATCAGAATTCAGCACATGGTGAGGCAAGTCTTCAGCTTAAGAACACCTCTTTAATACAGCATACTTTCCACCATAACGTTCATGTCTCTGCAATTCTTTTGAAAAACTCCAAAAATGTGTTTGCTGCCCCAGGCATCATCACATAAACCCACCACTTGGTCAGTCTGCCCTGATGGGAGAGTATTTGCCTCTGTGGGCTAGGTGTGCCCAAGAGGTGCTCAGACTGACATTACAGTGATGCATCACTGAGAGAAAGTGAGAAAACAGCACTCAGTTTAGTGCTGA
Organism: Loriotus luctuosus; assembly: GCA_035582745.1. Taxonomy (NCBI): domain Eukaryota; kingdom Metazoa; phylum Chordata; class Aves; order Passeriformes; family Thraupidae; genus Loriotus; species Loriotus luctuosus. The sequence continues at coordinate 10,542,362 of JAWWEY010000055.1, forward strand.
AAGAATAGCAAGTGTCATTTACAGTGGGTTCTCTGAACCTCAGACAGGGGGATGTCCTGGGAGAGCACATCAATCTGCAGCTGTGTGGCCTCTGTCTCAGAAAGGTGCTGGAGGACACTTCTCAGCAGTTTAACAGTCTTGGACAAAATGTCAATCTTAAAGAAATCACAACAAACAAAATCACAACAAACAAAAATGTTGCTCTTCTGAGGAAGTTCCCAATGACCTCACCTGAGTTAGGAGCATCCTGAAAGATTTAGGATGGGAAGACAACTTGAAAATATCAGGCCAGTTATCTGGATGATTTCCTACAGAACAACTACTGAATTTTCTAGCATGTAAAAAATAAGAACAGCAAAAGAAGTAATGATTCTGAACTCTTAAAACCCTGAGGACAAGTCACTGCTGAGGACTGAGCTGTTGAAGGTTACTTACTTATTTTAATTTCTTTGACCTGCATATGAAATAGGACCCCAGGAAGGCCAGGAAGAGCACAGAGCCTCCAATGATCAGTGCCATCTGCAGCGTGCTCAGCAGCTGGAGCTTACTGGAGATTTTAGTTCTGAACATTTCTGCTTTCTCATCCCCAATAACAGCAGACTGAAACAGCGCAAGAAAAAAGAAACATCACTGAAAGGTACATATGCAAGACCCCACTTGCTGAATATACTCTTGGTGTGGTGCAAATCACAGCATGAGTTTAATTACCCAGTTTCAGGGCAGCAAGACTGGAAAAGCTAGGAAGGTTTTTTTGCTTTATTTGTTTGTTTCAAATCATTGAATATTAATAGACATAAAATATACTAACCTCATTTAGCCAAAGAATAGGGAACACATAGGGTTTTTTAACTTTTTTTAAAGGCCTGAAATCAGAGGAAAAAAGTACAGCATGTTACTTTCAGTTTCCTACATAAGCCCACTTTCTACTTAAACATTTTTTTTCTTCTCTAACTATATTTCTGTCTTTCAGATGTACCTTTTCAATATACTTTTGGAGTGAAAAAAAAAACAAACCAAACCAAAACTACAATTAGTAGCAGACATTTTATATATTGGGCAACCATAATTTCCTGTCTAATCATCTTCTGTATATGGGCAGTCAGACACAGAGAGGGATAAAGATCTGTGTGGTGTTCATATGTACAAGATGCTTATCCATCATATATACAAGATTTTTATCTATGTGCATTTGGGCCATTGAAGAGGAGAAAAAAAAAACAACTAGAGACACATTTACCCTTGTGATAAAACCATCTAGTGGCAGAGAATACATAAATTCTCTTTCTCATTGGATTTATTACAGAAAATACAGTTTGTCTTTTTGTTCATCCTCATGGCCCAATTTGGGTTTTATAAGAATGTTTTTTTTAAGAAAATTTTGCCTTGTAAGCTTCTGTAGGGAAATCAAATGTTTTTTAGAATACCTGGGCAATGTCCTGCTCAGAAAGATTTAGTCTGAACAAGCTTTGGGGAAGTATTTTTATTCCTTCTTCTCCAAGACATTTCTACTGATGCTCTCATAGACCAATCAGCCCAATTAAAAAATTCTTTACAAATAAAATAAAGAAGTAGCACTTACTCAATTCTGGTTGAAGGCCTCACAAGGAGGTTTACTTGCAGCCTTTTTGCAAATCGTAGTGTAAAACCAGTCACCTAAAACCAATGAAAAAACATCCAACAAGACATTAATTTAAATTTGTTAATTAGATGCCAAAGTCTATATATGGCCTGTGTCAAAAAGCACTTTGGTATTATTTTATCCTTATGTTTTGAAGGATTAATTTTATGAAATTGTAATGTTTCTAAGGGCTTCTCATTTCTCACAGAAGTTCTAATTTTGTGGCTTTACCATAGTTACTTTTGTAATTTACATTTAAACCTGAAGACAAAGTTAAATCAGTCATGCCATATTTCAAATAAAGACATGTTTCTGGGGGGTTTTTCCACCAAAAATCAGCTAAATTTTCTTTTTCAAAATGAAGGATATTTAACTTGCATAGGGTTGAAAACAAACCTTTCATATCAGGACTAACAGATGTATACAAAGGTCAAATCTTTTCTTCATATCTTTCTTCTACTCTCTGTCTTTCACAAAAAAAGGCTGTGATTCTTGAAAATTTTGTGTAATATTTAGGAAAATCTGGTTGATGTCTATTTCAAATAAGGCAAAACAAAGATTTAACTTCATTTCTCCTCACTGAAGTTACATAGCTTAATTGCCTGATTTTGATGAGAAATTATTATTTTTCATTCAAAGTAAGAACAAAATAGAATTTTGGAACTTTTGAGTTCATCATAAAATTCAGAAAACTTTGGTAAGCACACTTAAAGATCTGAATCACTGAAATAGAAATAGAGGTAAATTTTTAAGAAGTCTAAATAAATTCATTCTGTTTGGGAGATCTGCTGGACAATTCAAGTTACAAAGACTTAAATTAGGTCTATTTAAATCAGACTCTTCAGAGTTCTAATAACAGGAAATAAACCCATCTATGTTTATTTAGTTTCAATTGAGATAGTAATTATCCAAGTAATTATCAAAAAAAATTACTATAGATTTTTTTAAAAAAAACTAAGTGTAGAAGAAACAGAAGTTTTTTCATAGAATATAATTTTCTCAAAGCACCTAAGATCATAGAAAAGCTACAACATACTCCACAGTTTGCAGAATCTATTCAATCCCATGTTCCCAATAAGTAAAAATCCAAACCAATTTTCCAAACTTTGAAGGCCAGAATGAGGTGAAGTTTTGCTCTAAATTTACCCTGCTGAAACCATATCACTTTGAGAGCAAACCTCAGAAAAGCAAACATGAAAATATTGCATCTTCTGCTTGTCCCTCTGGAAAAGGCACACTCTACTAATATTAAATTTAAGCATTGCAGGTTTCCCAAGGAACAAGTATTAATGCTTGGACTTACAGGCTCTATGTCTAGATATGTCTCATGTTCCTTTTCATCTGGGCTCAGGCCTTCCACGTTTTTCAATACAGATTCACTTGCATGAAGGAAATGAGGAAGAGAGATGTATACTGGTCTTTCTATCAAAAAAAAAAAAAAAAAAACAACAAACAAAATCTCTTGAACCATTAAGCCTTGCTTTGGCACTCATCTTCACATGTCATTTTCTAAACCCAGTCATGCTATATAGATGTACAATCCTGATAAAAAATGTTAATAGTCTAGCCCCACCACCCCAAAAAAAAAAAAAGCCCCAACCCAAACCAAAAAAAAAACCAAAATTCAAGAATTTTTGGATTTATTTGCTGTCATGAGGAAAATTTGCATTGTGAAATAAACTGCAGTTAGAGATCCTGCTTGTCTTGTGTCTACACTGTGGAGCTGGCAGTGCTCCCATTTTCATGCTGAGGTGAGGACATGGCTGTCACTGTCCCTGCCCACCTTCATGATCTTGTTTTAGCCTGAAGGGACCTCTCACAGTTCACTCTGCACAAAATGCAGACTCAGTATGTATTTATTTTACCAACACCACGCTGAGCCAGTATTGTCTGTGTACATACATACAACTGTGGGCATGCCCACCCCTGCTGTGTGTGTGAATTGCTTCACATGCAAGGTGCTGAACTATCTCTGACTTTTACACAGTGCCCCTCCTTTCCTTTCTCTACACACATTCCTGCAGTTTCAGTACACAATCCATGGCATCCCAACTATCCAAAGTACAGAAAAATCATAGTCCTCATTTTGGACAACGAGGCTGCAGAAATGTGAGGGGTCTCACAAACAACCTGTGGAAGAATTCACAGACAAACATCCTGGATATCAGAGTAACACCTCAGCTACAGGACAAGTGTCTTGTCCCCAGTTCAATGGCTTGTGTGGCAGTACTGTGTCACCACCATACTTGCTTTGCAGGCACTGATGTCCAGGAGCCCAGCTATGGTGCAGTTCTCTGATATTTCTTTATCTGTGCAGAAGCAATAATTGTCTGGGGTTTCAGTTGGTGCTGCAAATGCTTCACGAGGGACCACAAAACGATTCAGTGTGATGCCCTTCACAACCTGCTCGCTGTGGAAAACTCCATAGATTGATCTGAGCACAAAAGAGGAGAAATGTGTTTCAGCCTTTTGGATTAAAAGTCTAAATTCGTGGCAATGCTCTTGAAGCATCTCCCCAGCTGCCTCTCTCTTAAGAGAAAGAACCCCCCCAGGGACCCAATGTCCAGGCTCCTGCTGCACTCTTCAGCAAATCGTGGGGGTGTTTCTCTGTAATGGAGAATATTCCACACCTTCACTAAAAGATGTACAAGCTCAGTGGTGAACATGACAATACACAAAACAACAGACAAAATTTCAAATACTAATGATAAACAATATAGACAAAACTAACAAATTAATTGAGATCTCTTTTCCCTACACACAGCTACATCCCCAATCATTCTGAGGTTTACGAAAGTTTGTGGACTACAGTAGAGATGCTTATCCATATAGAGCACCTCTGATACAGTTTTTTGCTGACCTTAGGGTAATCTAAGCTTTATGATGCAGATAACATCTTGCATATAACCTTATTCTGTTGCATATGAATCAGAATACTACTTAAGCTTCTTTTTGCTAACTCAGTATCAGCTGATACAGAGGTATGGTTGCTACACAGTAATGCAACCAGGACACCAACACTTTGTATTGTAGCCAAACAAAAGAAGGGTTTTGCAACATGGACAGAACAATTTTTCCTGACCCTGCTTCTGCAGGACCTTTGGACAGTTGTTATTTTCCTTTACTGTTCACGAATGGTGAGAATTAAATGGCCGGAGAGATCTCTCAAACTGTGAGTGCAATCAATCCAAAGAATTTTATAATTTCTCCCCTGCATAGAATTCTGTTTTCTATGAATTGGGAAATGTTTTTCAGTTTGTGGATAAAATTGCTTCAAAAAAAAACTTCATGTAAAAACATTAATCTTAAAAAAAAAACACTCTGCAAAGCAAATGACCCACTTTAAACCTAGTAAAAAGGAAGCATCTGTTTCCAGTCAGCAAAATAAATAAAGGGTTTGAACTTCCCAAAGTAACTATATTGTGATGCTCTTGAAATCTTTAATATTTCGTTCAGTGATCCCACTGGAGAACCCTGGGACACTGGATAGCCCAGCAGAAGCAGCAGGCTTAAAAGTCATTAGCATGGGATGTATTAAGCAAGCTTGTTTGTTTGTAAATACATAAAAATAAAATATGTAAAAATATCCTGTGAGAAAACAATTTTGAGTATCTATTTTATGACAGTAAATGCTGTTCTGCATAAATGATTTTTTCCAGGCATGCCTAAGATGGACCTAACTGGACCCTGCTGTACCTGTTGCCTTCTCAGACCAAACAAGGCTGGCTCCTGACCTAAGAAGAAGTTCATGACTTTGAACCCTGTGGCCCTCAGTGCCTTTTAAAGATGTCTAACAGCTCGCAATGTCACATTTTCCTGAATATACATCTGTAACTGGCTGAAATAAAGTACACTGTATTAGCTTGCTGCTTGACATAAGAGTGGCAGAATCATGCTCTGAATCATGAGCACAACACAACTTTACTTGTGTTTTAGATGAAAAGTTTATGCTGCACTGCCAGGTTGACCTAAGCCCAGGCACAGCCACTGCAGCCACCCTCTGAAAGCAAAGAGCACTCAGAGGCACACTTGGGTGTGAGCACCCAGAGGCACACTTGGGTGTGAGCACTCAGGCACACTTGGGTGTGAGCACTCAGGGGCACACTTGGGTGTGAGCACTCAGAGGCACACTTGGGTGTGAGCACTCAGGGGCACACTTGGGTGTGAGCACTCAGGCACACTCGGGTGTGAGCACTCAGGGGCACACTCGGGTGTGAGCACTCAGGCACACTCGGGTGTGAGCACTCAGGGGCACACTCGGGTGTGAGCACT
>JAWWEY010000055.1:10548351-10576061 GCA_035582745.1 Loriotus luctuosus
AGGCACACTTGGGTGTGAGCACTCAGGCACACTTGGGTGTGAGCACTCAGGCACACTCGGGTGTGAGCACTCAGGGGCAAACTTGGGTGTGAGCACTCAGAGGCACACTTGGGTGTGAGCACTCAGGCACACTTGGGTGTGAGCACTCAGGGGCACACTCGGGTGTGAGCATTCAGGGGCACACTTGGGTGTGAGCACTCAGGGGCACACTTGGGTGTGAGCACTCAGGCACACTCGGGTGTGAGCACTCAGAGGCACACTTGGGTGTGAGCACTCAGGGGCACACTCGGGTGTGAGCTCACTGCAGGAAGGGAGCAGCCTACCTGCAAATGTCAGAGGAGAAGAAGCGCAGTACCTGATCCTTCTTAACAAACGGTGGGAAGGATGCTCCATCTGTGAGTAAAAGAAAACAAGAGCTTGAAAGCAATTCTGCTTAGAAGACATGGTTTAATTTCTAGCTCAATACTCAGTTGTTACTTTCCTGTAAAGCTGTGATGAAAGTAAACAATATGAGTCATTTGTGGGAAAATGTTTATGTAAGTTATTGCACATTGACAGGCATTCACAGATAACATGTAATTGTTCTTGAAAGTGAGCCAAGATATAGCAGCTTTTTTTTTGCCCCCAGATTTGAGGCTATATGATCAAGCCCATTTAAAACAGAGGATATTAAAAAAAAAAACAAACAACAAAACTGCTTAATATGAAGCAAAAAACCTGCTGCCATTGCTTTGCGATTTATACACCTAGGTTTATAGACCTAAACCTTCCTGAAGATCCTTGAGTCACCTGCAATTATGACACTCAGTGCTTACAAGAAATACAGCTTTAGACTTCAACACTGTGTATTTAATTGTCAGTGCTAAATCTTTTCCACCAAAGATTACTCAAGCGGGTCTCTAAGCTGAGGTCCTTCTAGAACTAACAGGAGGAAGCCACTTCTAGAGCACAATCCACCTCATCCCATGCTAGAAATGCAAAATAAGTCAGAGGAGCAGCACTTTGGTGTTGTTTCTCTCCACTTGCTCTAAAAGAGTGCAGACATTCAGATTTGTATTTCTGCATTGCAAGCACCCAGAGTTATGTAAGAGGAGCCTCCGCCATTTTCCCAATTAAGATGTTGTAACAAACCTTTAACTAGTGCATTTGTTAGTTTTTGCAGCAATTTCTGTTTAGTTTCTTAGGCAGCAGCCATAACCAAACTATTGCAAACATCTGTGCTGTCTTTGAATCCAGTTGGCAAGAGCACCAAGGCTAAATTACATACTGCCACTTGCCCACTGCTGACAGAAGCACTTTTTTTTCAAACACTCAAAATCATCCTAAGCACACACTCTCTTTCTAAATCTTGGCATTCTTGTAAGGTTGGCAAACATGGAGTCCTGTCAAGCCCCATACAAATATACTGTTTTATACTTTTATCTTTATTATCTTTATTTTTATATTTTCCTATACATGTTGAGCTTTCGTGTGAAAGCTTACAAGATAAGGTAGAATTCTCACACTTACAAGATTTTTAAACCTGTTACATCTCCAAATACAGCAATGTCACACTGAATGACCTTGTGAACTGTGCAGCAATCTTTGCTCACAAGTAAAACTCATTCTCACTCTACTGGAGCACTTAATTAGTTAGTAGCATATGTTTATTCAATCAGTTACAGAAGAAAAATAAACAAAAAAGCTGACACTGGCTAAAAAAAAAAATGCCAGGCCCCATAAGAAAGAGGGGAAGTCCTAGAATGTAAGATAATATTGTTTCTTATAAAATTAATTACATGGTTTAAGAAGGAACTAATCCTTTGTGGCTCACAGAGTTGTGGGAAATCAGATTCTTGTGATATATTTTAAATTCTTCAAATACTTTGCTGCACAGTCTGGGTTAAAAGGAAAATTATCTATGTCAGGTAAAGCAGAATGGAAAATAGAGGGAAAAAATCCAAACAAAACACCCAACACAAAAGCCTTCATTTACTGAAGGTCTGGAGCTTTCTGCAAAAGCCTCCACCAAGACACCTGCCAGCCTCAGCTCTAAAGATTGAGATGTCCTCACAGCAATGCTTTCTCTAACCAAAAAGAGAAATATCACCTTGAACAAATGTATCTTAAACAATTCAGCTGTTTACCCATGCATTTCAAAAGAAAATTCAAAAATATTTGTCTGTAGTCTATTCATCCCAGTCTAAACTACTTTTCTTCTTCATCCCTTTTCATTTTCTAGTGATCTACAAGCCATTCATCTGACAGCCTCCTTCTTTGTTGCCTCAATTTCTTTTCATATATCAGGATATCCATTCTGGTGCATTTAATTAAATTTTCAACAGTGTAAATGAATGGGCATTATTAAAATGCCAAGATAATTTTCAACTACTATAGCAAAGAAACAGACTCTTAATTATATTGTGATATGAAAATAATTAGTACAAACAAGAGAACTGGATATTTTTGTTTCTCTTCCACATTTACTCTAGATGTAGAGGCTGTGTGCATGCATAGATAAAAGGATGTGCAGTAATAAATAATTCATCTGTTTTAATAGATACACAAATATTCATATATCATAGTAGTAGTATGTCTGCATATATATAGATATTTAATATACAGAATACAGAACTGGCAAAGCCCAGGGTAGTTAACTTAAATATTGTATTTCATTATTCCCTTGAAATATCAAGAAAAGTGTTGAAATTTTAAAAAGCTTTAATAGGCTCACCTGTGCCATTAACCATATCACAGTGGTCTTTCCAGTATGAAAGAGTCCTGTAAGATAAAATAAAAGTCATGCTGCATGTAGCAGATTTTACCATGGAAGTACTTTGATTACCTGTATTACCAAATACAACTGTTCCTGGATATCCTGACCCATTAGCAAAGGAAAAGGATAGAGATGTTCATTAATTCAGATAAATTACAGGATCCATTAGAAGAGGTTAAAAGGGATATATCTACTTAAAAATACAAAACAGAACTACTGATAACTGAAAGAAAGTGATGTTTTGCTAAGCCCAAGGTTTGATCCTGTTTCCTTTGAATCATTGTAATTTTTTCTATTTATCTGTAACTCTTAGTGAATCAAGTATTTAAAGCCATACCTTGAAAATGTATATTTTTTTTGTTACTCTACAATGTTATGATACCTTTGATTTTTATAGCTTTCAATTATTGCTGTTTTTGAAATATCTTCTGTCCCGGTATACACACTGTAAGGTCCATCAGTTGTCTCATTATACTGTAAGAGATGCAATGAGAAGGAATAACAGTTAGAAATATTGAACAAATTTGCAGCATTTTCTTCCTCAGAGCAGTTTTCTAAAGTTTTATTCACAGAATGATGACTGAAGGCATTGCCTCCTCACTGGTTTCACTTACCGGGTAGAAGACTCCCACAAAAGACTTCACACCAGGGAAGGGGATGCTGTCTAGGAAGGGATCTACATATCCCCACAGTACTTCTTTGACTGTTCTGTTCTGCAGTATGGCTGCATTGGATTTTTTAACCCAAGAGTTTATGAATGATTGCATTAGACCGCTTGGGTACACGGAAGGTATAGCCTACAACGGCAAAAAAAATCAAAGTTCAGTATAAAATTCTGCATGTGCTTCGAACTAAAATCACAGAGACTGACTCCAAGAAATGTCTGCCAAAGCCAGTTCCCAGATTTACAACTCCCTTGAAGTTAAGTTTCTACAAAAAACTGACACTTAACAAAACAATTACTGGCCATAAGTTACACAAAAGCAGAAATTTTTTCTTGACTGATTACTTCAGGTCACTAAGTCAGCTTTAATCACAGGATGACAGAACAGCTGAAGTTGGCAGGGAGCCCTGGGGACCCTCTGGTCCAACTCCTGCTCAAGCAGGACCATTGAGAGCCAGTTGCCCAGGACCATGGCCAGATGGGCTTCGGAATGGCTGCAAGTAATGATTTCCAAAAAGCTGTGATCAGATCTGTGATCAGATGATCCTCTGAAGTGCCCTCCAACATGGGCTCTTCTGTGATTCTGTGACTGCTGGTATGGTTCTATTTTGTATTTGCACCAACAATCCTCATATTCTGCCCCTTACAGACACCTCCTCACAGCAATGCTGAGCACTCATGCAGACACCAGAAAGTTGGTGCAACAGAACCAGGGCTGAATATAAGTATGAAAACTGTAAATATTAGTCAAAGGCAAACATTCTCAGCCTGTGATAAGACAAAAACACCGGGACAAAAAAGGCTCTAGCACCATTCTAGGTGAAGACCTCTGTGTTCTTTGAACAACCAATGCTCAGTAGGACAGGAGAGCTCCAGGACTGCACCATGGGGCCCAGGATTTGTGGTGGCAAGGCCATGCAGACACTGGGTGTGGGAATCAATGCAGCCTCCCCTGCCAAGCAGACCTGAGGGTATTATAGAAAGAGCGTGGCAAATCCACCCTGTACTGGTCATGCTGTACATGAACATGTTCATGCTCTCACACAAAGGGAACCCATCCACAAACTCTTGATGTATTCCTGTGTTAAAATTGACTGGGAGGATTTTTTGAGCTTTGAACACACTGTGGTGAGAGGTGTCCCTGCCCACGACAGGAGGCTGGAACTAGATGGTCTTTGAGGTCCCTTCCAACCCAAACCATTCTATGATTCTATGAACTTCTCCCCTATTCCCTCAACGTTTGTATCTGGAAACTACAGATTTTTTTCTTTACTTACTACAACAGCAAGGTTGAGGACGGTCAAGTTGTCATCTTCTGTCCCAACAGACATATCAGGCTCAAAATTAGCAATATTAGGCAACATGTAGGTTATTGTGCCATTCTCGCCTTCTGTGACATTTTCTTTGGGTAAATATCTCACCCTGGAAATAAAAAACACAAACAGAGAGTATTTTTTATCTTTGACTTTTGAGAAAACACATAAGTATGTCTGACTGAAGGTTTTTGAAAAGTTGATGAACATTTTAGTAAAATGAATGTTGAACATTTGATAAACACTAAGAGGTTTATAAACTTTTCATGTGATTACATGTAAAATTCCATTTTCTGCAAATACTGTTCTTTTGGAAATATTTCCTTATTGGGAAATAGAATTGTCTTTCTTGATACTAAAATAAAAGCAAGTATTTCCTTTATATTTTTATGTCATGATGGACCTTATAATTTTTTATAATTTTTAAATGAATTATGATTTGTCACATTTCATAAGCTGGTTGCATGTAATTAGAAGGTGGTGCATGTAATTAGAAGGGGGTGACACAGACATAAAAACTCAGATATTTAATCTGATAGACATGTCTTGCAATGAAACAGGTTAAACCCATAATGTTACTTTGATGATATTTAATATGATGTAGAGGTTTATAAGCAATCTTTCAGTCCCACTGAGGTTCCGCCAGTCATGCCCTGGCAGCAGATCTCTAAGGTACAATTTCTGCTGCAGTTCTAGCTTTAGCTCCACTCTTCCAGTCCCACCCTCTTGCTGACCCCTCTGTGGGGACAGCAGCCAGCAGGGATCAAATAACAGCCTGTGCTGTAGGTCCAGAGAGCTCATCATAGCTCCTTCCCAGATGGGATCTTCAAGATATTTCAGGATCTGATCTTCCAGCAAGAGTGTAGGGGCATGCAAAAGGTACAGAGAACATTTCCCCATGGTGCAGATGTAGCCAGGGCAGGTGGGTCTTACCTGAAGAGCACCTGGATCTTGGTTTCTCAGAATAGGTTTGCATACATGTAGTTTTAAGTATTGGCCTAATGTGTAGAGCACCCATCTAAAGGCTGAGAGAGTTTCTTTTCCTAATTAATGTGTTTTTGAATTGTTCTACACCGTAATAAATTATTAACTATCTAAAGGGAGATTCAGAGAGAGACTCAATGTCACAGTTACTCAGGTAGACCAAATATCCTAGGAAGGCACGAGTGCAGCAGTGAGAGGAGCCTTCATTTCATAGTCATCATTTCTTACTTAGTCTGATTTAGGTTTCTGACTGAGATCTGCCCCTGAGAAAAAAAGGCATCATCAGCAGCACCAGAGTACAATGTTTCTGTTTGGTGGGAATTCACCTTCTGCAGTATTTCTTAACTGTCCTTTTCCTCATTCCTATGTAACCTTTTCCTCTGTCTTCCCAGGTACTCTGTGAAACAAAATTTATCTCTTTCCATTGAGAGATAAGTAAGTGTTTAGGCATAAAGGCACTTTGGCTGAAGATGCTGAAATGGAAAACTGCCCTGTGAATGTAATATACATCCCTAAAGTTATCGAAAAAGAAATATCCTATCATCATAGGAAAACAATTTCCTAACACAGGTGCCAGTGATAGCAAATATAAGCTTAATATAACTTTAAGATAATAATATAATTAATTAATTCTATAATCCTTAATATATTAATAATATATTATTATGAATTATATATTACCATTAATTATATACTTAATTATAAGATATAATTAATATAATATAAGCCTAATATAAGCTTATGAGCTTAATAACTCAGGAAGTATCAGCCAATTCTATGTCAACATCACATTTAACATTAAACAAATAATAAAACCTTCCTGCATCTATGTCCTAGCTAGTCCACTCAGAAAAATGAATGCTTTTCCAAGCAAAATTTGAAAAAAAGAAAATTTATTGACTAAAACGTCATAACGGTGAAAAAACAAAACCAAACCACAATCTTAAAATAAGTTATTAGTGATGCATGGATGATAAGATAATCTCTTGGTTTTGGGGCATCTGGCACATTTTCTCCTGTTATAAAGCTGGTGAAAATGGAACAGGAAGGAACACAACCATCTCTGTGATATTGTGGCTAATGAATTATTGTTTTTCTCAAGAGCAAGCAGCTCCACATCCTGTTACCTATCTCCATTTTTGTTTTCATTATGTTAGACATGATCCAGAAAAAGCTTGGCATTGCTGTGTGTAGCTGCAATTTGGGCATTTCTGTCATGTCTAACTGAAGTATCATGCTGGAATTTCAAAAATTAATTTTATCTCAGCAGATATGATGTCGGATATTAAAGGGTCTTTTCTTACCTGTATGTGTAAGGTCCTCTTTGTTCAAGTTTTGGTTGAGCCCCCTCATCTATAACCTCTGAAGGATTTAACACATGGAAAATCCAAAATTCCCTGTAAACTGAGCTTCCTGGCACAAGCCAATTTTGAAAAGCAGTGGTACCATTGACAATGACAGCTTCCTGAAAGTACGAAAATCAAAGTTAAAATTACCCACAAAAGAAACAAGTGAGAAGTTGCATTTACTTTTTAGGTGATTGTTGAATATTTCAAAGCAAACAGAATAAAAACACCATTTTAGCATCAGTAGGAGATATAGAGCCCAGTTGGCCACATCTGGAGGCAGCTTTCCATTCCTGCTCAGTGAGAGCAAAAGTGAGTCCCCCTAAAACAAATGAGCACAAAATCTGATACAATTGTTGATGCAACCAGTAGCAAAGCTTCCCCATTGCTGTGGAGGGGCATTCCCTCAGTCCTCAAACACTTGCCAAAACCACTGATAAAGGGAAAATCTTTGGTGACTGAATGATAGCCAGCAGGTTACAGAATCCATAAACTGCTTCTCATATATTGAAAAGAGCCCAAGGGAGGAAATGAGAGTTTTGTCTGAGCACTTTTCAGGCTCTAGATAATTTTGTATCCAGGGAAATCACATAGTGCTCTTGAAGGACTGTTTCTTTGACAGAAAATTTTTCTCACCAAAACTGAGACTTTCTAAGAAATCTCTCTAATTCTGATAACATTTTATTATTTTTATTAGGAAATTTTATTAGGAAATTTTCCCAGATCTAAGGAAGAAGGGACAAAACAGCACATCTGGAGCCCCTCTAGAGGAATCAACAGCTTTAAGTCAGTGCCACTCAGCCATATGGCAAATGGCAATTCAGGCCTCAGGGCTGTACAGTGAGAAGGAGAGTTTTAAATTATGTAATCAGGGGAATGCCTGCTTTGCCTCGTCTGTATCAAGCTTCTTCTATGGGATTTTGCCAAACCTTGGGATAATGTAATTTTTCCCCTTGGTGGCAAAGATTTGTAGAAGTGTTTTTCAATAAGAAGAAAAATCTAAACTGCGTGTCTCCAACATAAAAGATGCTTTTCTTTATTAGAGTGATTGAAGATGAATTAGCTAATTTGCACAACTCATGAAGTCCAGAAATTAAAATATTCTAATTTCTCTAGAGAGCAAGGAAAGATATTTTAAATCAAAAGCTGCTAAATTTTTTTTCAATTTTAAGTTTGTACCTCTAAAGTTCACTTGGCAATCACCAGGTCAACAAAATAGATACTGCCAGTTACCACCTCCTGCAGCTAGAAACAAATATCTCGTCTTGGAGAACTTGTAACACAGTCAGGGTTCTGTCTGTGAAAAGCCTTTGTATGGTGGAGTTGCAAACACCTTGCTGGTGGTGTAAAGCACTGGGCTTGCTGCCTGAATGCCTGCTGTAATTTATGTGCATTTGTGTGAGAGGGGAAGGAAACCTTGCTGCAGCAAGTGTGATATCATCTTGAGGCCTCGCACTCAAACCTCACAAGGTCAAAGACTGTCCCAGCTGTGGCCCAGCGTGGGGCAGATCACCTCCTGGGTGAACAGGGAAAAGCTTACATGGCTCAAAAATCCATTCCCAGTTTTCACAGAGAATTTCTCCAAGAATCTGGGAGAAACAGGGTGATATAAAAAGTGCAACTCAGGGTATGCCTGTGATCTATTCTCAGCAGGGTCCTGAGATGGGGACAGATGCCAGGATTTCACCTCCCACTGCGTAACTGGAGTGAGCAAATTGTTAAATCTCTAGCACAAACATGGTCAAGAAGACAAACTAATCTCTCTAGAAGACAATACTCAGGAACAGAGAATAGAGAAGTTTCAACCTTGTGACAACAGATCTATTTAACAGGTCTTTAATTGGTGTTATGTACATTTCAAAATTCTTCCCCTCCATCCATTCCCCTCCTCTTTTTAGCCCTCTGCCAGGGGTTGGAGTAGTGCAGATGATCTGCCAGCTCTGCCAGTGCACTCTGCCAGGTCACAAAGTGTGGATTTGCAGCCCAGCATTCACTGTGACACTGATGTCACCAAGGACACCCTTGGGGAAGGCTTCAAGGGTACAACTGATCTAGTCTGGCAGTCAAAGGGGCAACTGGCTCTGGCAGTCCACAGCTCCTGATCTATCTATTGCACCAGCTCTTATGCCTCAGGGAGCTGTTTCTGCCTGCCAGACAGGAGGAACATATTTCCCTTATTTTTTTTTGCTTTCTGTGTTACCTTTTTACCCATTAGCCATTTGGCTCAGGGGTCTGTGTAGAGGGAATCAGCATTAGAACATGGGAAGCAGCAGGACAAAAGAAGGAGGGGGAAGGAAGATAACAAGATCATTATTTTCAGTGGCATTTAGCCATTATTGTTAATAATATTTCCCCCACAAAAGAGGTGTGTATGACTCTCTGTCACATACTTTGAGAGTGCAAATGGTGGGTTAAAGTGGAATAAAAACCTGGAACTCTTTTTCATGTCTTCAAACTAATACCCTCACACCAGCAAGCCCTTTGTTTTTGCTGTTTGATCACTGCTGATCTATCCTAAATATTACCCCCCTCTCTGACTGAGCATTTATATATTTCTCTAATAACACTGCTGTGCTTTGGGATGTTATGAGAGGAGGAGCAATTTTGGAAGCTAAAATGCAACTGATAGTAGAAAACACTTCTCAGCTCCCTAGTCCATCTGCACCAGCTCTAATATCTCAACATTTAATGCAATAGTTAACTACTGTCAGCAAAAGCAGCTGCACAAATGTCATTGCTACACAGCCAAGTTCATACCACGACCCCACTGTGCAACACTGAGTGAAACCAGGGGGAACTTTGACCCTTTGTCTTTCTGAAAATTTCCTCTCCCTAAAGATGGGTCAAATAGCAGTCCATAAATTCAAGAAATGCTGAGCAGTCAGCAATAGAAACTTGCTGTACTTCGTTGATTCAAAGTAAATGAAGCCATCATGATTTCTGATGAAGAAACACAAAATTTAAGACAAAGTTTCTGTCTTGACAAAGAATCTGGCCAGATGGACAAAATATGCCATTTTCAGGGAACTGAGAAGTGTCACAAGTACTTTTGGACTGTAACAAAATTCTGTACGTTGCCCTGCCAACATAAACTGGAGGAAACAAACAATACAATTGTGTAAAACTGAAAAAGTAAAGCTCAAGAAAAGCTAATAATCTTTTCCCATTTTACAGCTGGAAGAATGACTCTTATTACTTGTTAAATGATGATTATTAGCTTATTGCTAGCCTTTCTTCTCAGGCTTTTTTGGATCATAACTTTTATTTCTTTTCAGTCCTTGGTAACAGAATTCTGGGACTAAATAAAGCTTAAAATTGATAATATGGGAATATGTGTGTTAGATAATTTGTGTTCTGCTGAGAGCCAGCAGTTGCTTTAGCTTCATTAGTTTGTGTAAAGAAGGCAAATGATTGTCACAAAGACAGTTCTAAATTAGATATAATCTGGCCAATCACAGATATGTAGAGACAAATGAATGAACATAATAATAGCTACAATTGAAGGACTTATTCCTAAAAATAACTGAGACTAAGCCAGTAGAGCACTGAGGCATTGTGGCAAATCTTTCAGCACTCTATATTATCAATTCCTCAGGAGTTCAATATGTTAGGTGTTATTACATGGCTTCTGTTCAGCTCCTGAGCATATGCACTCAGGTAGAAAGCAGAATATCTTAGAGAAGTGGTGATAAAGGTTTTCTAGCAAATGAATCCACTACCAATAGCTTTGAGTGGTTAAGCCTAGCTGGGAAAAAAATCTATAGTGGAAGTGATGGGACGTTTGCCTAAAAAGATAATATTGTTTTAAGGAGGGAAAGGCAAAAAGTAGAAATTGAGCCATGTCAAAATATTTTTTTCCGACAATATCAGATAAAATCTTTCTGATTTGTTGTTTTGAATACTCCTTTCCTTTCTTTTTTATTTGAGACATGATTACATGTAGTATTAATGAAAACAGACATGATAATATTCAACTGAAATGTGTAGAGTCAGTTAAAAAGGTGTATTTTATAATGTCAAGCAAAGTATTTCTTTGTAGAGAACTCTGAAACTTCCATGTTTCACTCATAACTCTACTAAGATCAATTTTCTAAACCCTTAAGACCTTAATGGAAAGTTCTCTCCCCTCTGGACAGATTCAGTGCTCGTAGAAATTAGGACAGGACTTTTGCCCTTTGGTCCTGAAATCAAAGGCACCTTTCCATGAATAGTATCAGGGCTGAAATAGTTTAGCACTCATCTCCTTTTGTGGATCCCTGCCAAGGTGCTGCTGCTGGTGTCATTTTGAGTGCACTCTTCAAGTGACAGTTTCTTTAAAGAGCCTTAAAACAATTCAGAACATATATATTTTATATATATATATATTTATATATATATACATACACACACACACATATATATTTACATCTATATCTATACTTTTTTTTTAAAACTCTGTCCTCTGCTGGAGGTTAGATTTGAAAATACTTATCCAAGTTTTTGTAGACACAGGTAAAGCATTCTGAGGCTAGAAAACATAGCCATGCGCTCTGATTTGAAGCACAGATGTCTGATAAAAAATTGGAACAAATGAAGATGTGACACCTGGGTGTTTTATGTTACATGAACTTTGTTTGGTTTGTCCACTCGTGGGCTGCTCATGGGTGGAGCACAGCACCCACCCACCAGGAGATAGCAGCTGATAGACTGTCCAGTTCCTAAGGGCACCTGAGATTTTCTGTACACTTGCAGATGCTTTCATTTTGCTTCAAAAACAGCTTGCAGCCTTTCAGCACAATATACCCTACTGTGTTTACTCTGACTAATCTCTCAATGACTGCAATAAAGGAGAAATGAGGCTGCTAAAGTGTAAAGATGTGTGCTTAAGGGAAGCTTAAGAGAAGCATGGTTAGACTTCTGCTGCTAGCAGAAAAGGACAAAAAACCCTATTGATTGCATGGATTTTTGAAGTTAAAGTTCCTCCAATTCATTGGGAGATACTAGAGAAGTTCAGCTGGACTTGATTCATCTTGCTTTAGAGTAAATTGACAGCAATGTTATTTGACTAAACCTTGATAACAAGTTAATTTAGGACAATTTGTCTTGCTATAGTACAGAGTGTCCTACATCTATTCAACATTTGTTATTCTAATCCAGCAATAAAATTGGATACCAGCTTACAATTCCTCCTGAAGTATAGTATTGGTCCTACTACCATGCAATAGACTAGAATTTTTTCTGAGGTAGGATAGCCAGAGCAAAAACTAGGGGTCTTTTTTCAAGCTTTGACTGTGAAGAATTTAAGACAAGATTTTGTCCTTACTGTTTGTGTCTGAAACATTTTTTACCTTTCATTAGAAATATGGCATACTGAGTTTTGTTTTCACTCAGTGGGTGAGGACATCTTTTAGATTTTTCCTCATATGAGTGCAAATGGAAATAACATCGATTCAATAAGGCTGGAAAAGACCTCCAAGATCATCCAGTTCAAACTTTGACTGCAGTGCTCACTAAATCACATCTTGAAAGTGCCATCTCTACTAATTTTTTGAACCCTTCCAGGGCTGGTGACTCCAACACTTCCCTAGGCAATCTGGTCCATATAAATGCTTACAGGCCTTATCTGAAAGAACATTTCACTCTTTGTTCTTTTCCTGTCCTACGGTCACTATTCTTAAGAAATTCCAAACAAATTTGTCATGGAAGCTGATCTATTTCTACCAAAGATTTTCCATAAAAATTACATTTTCAGAAGTGAAATAGTTCAGGAAAAAAAATGTATTTTGAGCACTCTCTGCTTGGCAGATCTGTTTCCTTTGCAGTCAGCTCTATATGTTAAATATAACTGCAATGAATAACAAATTTGTTTTTATTAACAGACCTTTCATCAACATGGCAAAATAAGAATTAATTAAATTCAAGTCCCTCCAGAGCATGTGCTGAACTGATCACATATTTCAGCTGTTGTACCTGGGCCCATCTTGTCTGAAATGGAATTGTCTTAAAGTCTTATGGTGTCTCTGAATAGTCAGCATATTAACCAGAAAGTCAATAGCCTGGTATGACTTGTGCTTAGGAAAAAACATATCCATTTACTTAAGTAAATAAAACCTCTACAAATGTACTCTTTTATGTTTTATGTGATTACTGGTACATTTTATATATAGACATCAAACAAGCTGCCTTGAAATAGGTACAAGCATCTGAAATATGATCACAATGAAGAAAATTAAAAAGTGGTTGAGGGGAAAATTACTCCCTCTAATGCTACCACTACATACTCATGCAGGTATAATTATGTAGACATTTGCAAACCATGTTGTATAACTGGTTCCCCACTCTTAGTAAATGGATGAACACATAACACTGCCAGTATTTGTAATTTGCTTTCAAAATATTGAATGGTATGAGACAACACTCAGGATTAATATAAGTGAGTATAAAATATAAGGAGATATAAATTTTTAAATTTACGTATTTTTTAGAAAACCCATCATTTCCTCAATATGGTAAACAACCAATTGTTTGTGACTTTTTTGTAAAATGTTGTAAGGTGGTTGAGACATGATCTAGTGACATTTTTTTTTATTCTCTATAAACCTTAAAATTCTTTAAATTCTTGAAAAATACAATAAAAATTTGAAAATCCCTCTACAGGTTGGTTTTCATTGGATTACCTGAAAAAATTAAGATGTTTCATAGGAGCTGGGGGTTTTTTGTTTTTTGGTTTTTTTTTTTGTTTTTTTGTTTTGATTTTTAAATGATGCTATAATATATCCAGGGCCTCAACAGACAGTTCAGCATTTCCTGACAGTTCCTGTATCCACCTCCTCAATTGACTGCAGCAGCTACTGGGCTAAGGCTACTCTTCCAGAAGAGCATTTGGGTAAGTGTCTCCAAGATGTCCACAGTCTTCAGCACCACAGCAGGTAAATAGCAGAACTAAGCAATAGCCAAAGATCTTAAGATTTTCAGATTTTTAACCATCAGAGAACCAACTCTGGGGGCAGTGACCCTTAGGAGATTTTATGTCACCATAGCAGACATGCCAGGGCTTCTATTCCAGATTACTCCATGATTTAAACCCCCAGTTATGTACACTTTTCACCAAAGATCTAACAAATTAAATTTTTTTTCTGTTTTCCTTGCATAAAAATCTAAATTTTAGGGACAGAAAATAATCTAAAAATCAGGAAAAAAATGGTGTCTGCCCAGTCTAAAACATCCTATTTCAATCAATCTTCACTCAAAATGGAGAGATGCATTTTATTAGATCCCCCAGTCATGGGGAGAACATTGACTTGGATCATACAATCACAGAATGTGAGGTGAATACATGAAGTGTAGGATTAGATTCTGCAGCAGAAGACTGTTTAGATTATTTGCAGTATATGAATACAACTGCATAGAGTGAGTACCAAGGTATGAAAATAAAATTAAAAAGAAAAAGAAAAAATAAAGAAACATGAAAAAATCATAAACACAATAAAATAAAACCCGCTTACTTCTAAATTGCATTCTGAAAACACAGTATATTTTAGCTTCTAATGTGAAGCATAAGAGACAGCAAACAAGTGAATGTGGAAATATAAATAACATATTTTTTAAAATTTTGCTGTTACATGTATTTCCAGGGAAATTTGGAGCACCTAATTTATAAAAGCTATGTTTTACAAAGAAATAATAAAAAAAAGGAAATAAACAGAAGCAGAACATTAGATTTAAAAATAATGAGTATTCAATAACCACAAATTATATGTCCTGGGGAGGTGAAAAGAAATAAAGTACCTTTTTTACTGCTTTGCTTATAAGATTATCTCCAAGTGGTATTAGAACTCCTCCGAAGATAGCCAGGACAGCACCAATGATGGCCCCAGAGAGGAGCCCACAGTTTCTGTTACAGCCCATTTCTCTCTTCTGTTAAGGTACAGGTAAACCGTGGACAAAAATTCTTGCTGTAAGGCTTGATGGTTTTTCCTCTCTTCCTGGTCCAGACAAACTCACAGATCTTCCTCAGAGAAGCTGCTAATATAAGCAGAAAGTGAACAAAAATATCAAATTCCAAAGCTCAAAGTACAAAGTACATGAGATGATGCAGGTAGGAAGATAACAAGACAAAACCAGCCAGCCAGCGGCCAGCCACTGGCAAAAATAAACCAAAATAAAAAAACCAAACCCAAACAAACTAAACAAACAGACAAAGTTGCAGGTACCTTTGGCTTATTCCCAATTGCTTATTATATATGATTATCTTCATTCTGGTTGCCTAAACAAACTGGTAGAGTTTTATTTATCAGTCTTCTTTTTTTTTTTTTTTGGCTCTGTTGCATTAGGGCAAGCTGACATTGTTATTATTCATATAACATTCTTCCTGATGTAGACATCTCTACATCTCCCTCTGCCAGAGGAGGAGGCTAGAGATGGCTCTGCTGCTATCTCAGCCTGCCGTGCCCACGGCTCCCACACCAGGCAGAAGCAGGAGTCACACTGCTCTGCAATGAGCTCCCCTGGCTCTTCCTGCCTTGTGCCAGCAGGAAAGTCCTCAATCAGAGTTTTTAGAGCAAGACTAGAGCTTGATCCTTGAAAGAGGTAATACCTGTAATTTAAAGGTTATTCATTCTCAGAAGAAAAGTATCTGTGATTAGTCACTGGAAAAAAAGATTTGCTAGGCATACATGTTAATATGTCTTACAAGCTGGCCCCCAGTGAAAGGGGTTGTAAAGAAAATCAGAATGACACTAATGCTGAAGTGGTAAAATATAAGCTCCCAGTGATATTTTTTCAGATTTTTTTATTGTTTATGAATAATTGAGACAAAGAGTTGCCTAATTTGCAATTTATTCTTTACGATTATGAGTTAATCAAATACACAGAATTTACAAGTTGGTTATTTTCTTTACATCTCCAGTTAACAGAAAATCTGCCCTTTTCTGTTTTAGATGTCACTGTCCATGTACTTTTTATTCTTACTAATTTCTATTTGTTGACATGTTGTGAACATCTCTAAATCAATTTTAAAGCAGGCAATAGTTAATTATAGTTTCAGTTTCAAGAGTTAATTACGCATTAAAGGTCAAACATAGAGAGAGGGAAAACAGAAATATGAAGTGGAAGAACAACTCAACCAGTTTGCTCATGAGGACTAAAGTACTAGAAGGACTTCATGAATTTCTAAATAGTAAAGCAGCTATAGGAACAGTGCCTGCTCTGTTCCCTTTATCAGTTATGTGATCCTTTTATCACATAAAGGATGTACAACATGCCCTAACAGATTAGGTACCATGGTCAGCGGGCCACTGACCATGATGTGTCCTCCCTCACCATCCCAAACTCACAGTTATGTCACATCTCTACCTGGCACCAGAGCCCTCCCTTTAACTGCACAGGAAACCTCCTTCTGCCTGCTCTTGGGCAGGTTATGGCTCCCTTGCCTTTAACAATGTCTATTTCTGTACCCTTGAGATCATTTGGCATGCTAAGAATTTCTCCTTGGATATTTTCAAGTAGAATGATCAAAAGACTCTTTGCAGTCTTGGGAAAATATCTTTACTATCCTTACTGTAAAAGTCAGTCTGTCTGTCCACCTGCCACCAGGTCATTCCATGTGGTTCCCACTCCAAAGCCGTTAAAGGCTTTTTGATGTAGTGGATGTGTTTAACCACAAATTTCAAAGCATATTTAAGTTAGAAATTTGTTCGACTTGAGGAACTTTGAAGTGAAAACCACTAGGACCAAATCTCTCATGGTTGTAGCTAGGCTGAGATCAGGATCTTCAGTCTGGCAAAGACAGAATGGTAAAAGGCAACCAACTGGGTAGGTGGTGTGGGCGTTTGAAAATCTGATTGCTGTTACATACTGTAGCAAATCTGAGGAAAAGCAGACATCCTCAATTAAATCAAATTCTGAAAATTCCTAACTCCATTTGATTTTTTCCCCAGTACAAGAATATTTTTTTTTCCAGTCTGGAAACACACATTTTAAAATTTAAAATGAAAATTAGTTCTTTCTGTTTAAGGGGGTCTTTTAGATATCATCAGACTTTTTTTCTTGACTTACATACTGAAGATTTTCAAATACCACAGTAATACACTTTTCAGCAAAATACATTTCCACCTAAGTTTCTATAGGCTTTTAAAGTGATTTTCTTTTTTTTTTTTTTTTGGGAGACTAGGCATGTCTCATGAGCACTAACAATAACCAGCTAGAAAGCTGCTAGAAAGACTGCTAACAACTTGTGTCTATTCCAAGCTTCTGAAAATTGAAAAATATTCACCCTTCTCCCACCAAAACCAATGTAATAGCAGTCTAGACATCCCAATTTATGCAATTCAAATTATAAATTACACAACTGTGAGTGAAGAGCACTCACACCACAACACTCAATTCATATACAAGTCCACATACTATTCTCATCCATCAGAACTGAATTTAAAATGTGAAGATTAAGGTAGAAATTTCCAATAGGAATGCACTTTCTGGGAATTTATATTCAAGTGAAAATTATATACCTTAAGTAGAATAGAAAGTACCATAAGAAAATTAGCTATGGTCTATGAGTCTATTGTACCATTTAGACTCAGATTTGACTGCAGGATTAATAAGATTATTCACTTCATTCTAGAGTGTTGGGTATGTACTTTTTAATATTGTTTCAAAGATCCTTAATAGAATATTAATTAATAACAATGAAAATGGTCCATTCAAATCTCTGAAAGACAGTTTATAAACAACTTTATTGAAGGAAAGATGAAAAATGTTATTAAATTCTTTCTTCACTATTTAACTTAGACTTCTCTACATATCAACTTAAAGCAAGCCCTTATAAAATACAAATAATCTCGTGATATATTTGTTCTTTGAAATTATAGTTTCAATCTTTTTAGCTGCAATAGTGAATGCTAGAAATTTTCTTTAAAATATGCATTTTTAAAATAAATTCATATGACTCCAGAATTGTATTTTCAAGAATATTAATTATCAAAACACAGAATGTAATTGGGAAAGCCAACCATACTGAACACAAAACACCACTGCTATCATAGTAACAAAGCATTTCACTAATCCATGTAAAATGTCACTTTTTCTCGCAGGCAGCTTTGTAAAATCCTTCCATTTCTTTTTGCACTAAAAAGTAACATTTTCAAGATCTTCCACCCAACTGACCTTAAAAGTGTTCCTGAGGAAAACCCTCTGATTTTAAACGTTGTATCATTTGACTCACCTTGA
Source organism: Loriotus luctuosus (assembly GCA_035582745.1). Lineage (NCBI taxonomy): Eukaryota > Metazoa > Chordata > Aves > Passeriformes > Thraupidae > Loriotus > Loriotus luctuosus. The sequence continues at coordinate 10,566,619 of JAWWEY010000055.1, forward strand.
ATAAGGGCGACTGATTTTTCAGCTGAACACACAAGTACTCAGCACATGACTTGCATCAAGTTACCAGCAGACAGACAAGCAGCTAAACCTCCCCGCCAAGCACAGGCTGTGAACTGGGGGGGGAGTGTTTATATATTCCGAGAGACGTCAGTTCCCTCTTTATCTTTTTTTTTTTTTTTTTGCCAGAAGAAAAAGTTAAGTTGTGCTACTGCTGGGGGAAGGGGTTATTTTTGCAGCCTGACTAAAAGCCACTACCTACATCTCGTGGTAGGATACTCAGTGGCTGCAATCTCTATCCAGGTTTGATCCAAGTGAGTCAAAGGTCAAGGAGACAAAAGGGTAACTTACTTACTCGGTTTTTGGTCACTTCTTCTTTCATATCTGCATATTTGTATTTTACTCATCATGATAGTGTATTTTCAAGGAAGAAAATCAGGAAATTTCAGAATATTTTGAATGGGATTTTTTTTCAGGTATCAGATACAATGTTTCCTTGCCAAGTGCTAAGGCTCTTCCTATTTTACTGGAATCTCAATGGACATCATCCTAAAGACTTTTTTTTCTGAAGGTATCTAAAAATACATTTATTTTTACACTGACCTCTCTATTAACCAATGTATTACTCCATCATAATGTCCACTACTAAATAATAACAGTTTGATAAGCTTTTGCAGAAATATTTTATAAATACCTCTTTATCTCAGGTGAATTCAATGAATGGATTGTTTTAAAAGATTCTTCTGGCAGCAGCAAGAGAAAGTGACTTTTATTTGGCTTAATTATGAGAGAGAAAAAATATTCCTAAAAATAGATTCTTAGGTCCAGACTGAATAGTTAGTACAGCACTGAATAGTTTGCAAGTCACAGGTTTAGTATTTTCTATCTGTTTTGACTGACTGCTGTTCTTTTATGTTGCTCTACTTGGAATCTTAGCTTTTGTGGGAAAATCTGCCTTTTTGTAATCTAATTTCTGCTAAGTAAATCTCAGGTGGATGAAAATTAATAAATTTGAGGTTTTTACCTCCTAGTAGTGAAGGCAAGACTGAAAGTGAGCCTGGTCATTTGAAAACAACTTTCTGTGCAGTTTTCAGCACAAGGCTCACTGCCCGGGCAATCTTGTGACCCTGAATAACTCCAGCTTCTCATCCTTGAAAAGTGCAGAAATTTTGTTTTCCTCTCTTTTCTAATTAAAGAGGGATTTTTAACTGCTGAAAGTTAAGCAGTCCTCCACACTGTGCTTGCCATGAACTACTTTAATTGTTATTAATTGTTTCCATTGTAGATGTCCTCCTCAGATGGTCTCCTGAGGATGTGCTTGTGTGGGATCCTCCTTCACTGCTGCCTGTGCAGAGGTTCCCTACCATGTTCATTTTCTCTTTTTGCAGTGTGTGGGAGTCACTGTGCACCCTTCATGAGGAAAACATCTGGGGTTTTTTTTGCTGGAATCTGCCACTTTCAACATAATGATGTTGAGTTTTCAATATATGCATGCTGAGCTGTACCTCATGTTATGTTTTACAATATCCCACGATCATCCTGCATAAGCAAAATCCCTCCCAGCAGCAGTGCTTGGCAGTGAAATGAGGACTGCCTGGTTCAACTGCAGAAACAAGCTAAAAGGACAGGAATCTGAGAGAAGCTGTAAACTTTTGGATGTCAGCAATTTCTGTTTCTGAAAAACAAACTGAAACAAACCATAAATACTTAATGGTCCTGTGTCCTCTGACTTAATATCAGAGTTCAGAGGTTGCAGAAGAGAGTAGAGACATACTGCAGCAGAAGGAGGACACAGAAACAAACAGTTGTGTACTTCATCAGAGTCCCCAGTGGTGCAGCAACAGGCAAACTGTCCCACAAGGAAAAGTTGTCAAAAAGGACAAACGGTAAATGACACTCACACGCCTCATGAAGACAGAGAAAACTGCAGGAAGCAGAAAATGGGAAGTGCTGTTGTTATTTCCAAATGAAGTCCACATACATTTTCTGGAGTAAACATACTACTGACAAGAAAATGCTGAAGAGATGAGTGCTATTCATGGCTTTTATACATATTTCATAGTAAGCCCTTTGGAGAACACATTCTTTGGGGTGCTTTCCTATATGCAGATTCCTAAATAGGTTATGTCACCCTTTTCTTTCTTCCTTTTTTTTTTTTTTTAATTTAAGGTCCATTCTGTCAGACATACCTTTATGGTACATACAATTTGAATTTTCAACATGATTACATAAACATTCCTGCATTCCTGTATGAATTCTTTGCTGTACAGTATAGCACAGCATGAGTTTATATTCCTGTGTTTCCCAGTTATAACACTCAGAATTTTTTCTTCAACTGCCTATCATGAAGTTTATAGAAACTAGTGTTAACATTAATTCTTTTTCAGATGTGGAAATGTTAACATATGTTAGATGACGTTGGGAAGCAAATTAGAAAGCTCCAGAAAAGTTCTGTCTCTACTTTTGCACCCCCTGAACTTTTTAAGGACATTAACTGTTAAAAAACACCCAACAAAATCTACTTTATAGTTCTTAGGTAAAATGCCAACCCCTGGGGCAAAAGATTAGATTAATATTCTCAGTATCTAAAACATGATTTTCTATAAGCTTTTGGGTACTCTCCCTGCTTTTGAGACAAATTATAATAACCTACTTTTCATGGTAAGTTAAGGCACAAATTTATTGTTTATCCAGGTTATTCTATTAGCATCATCTTATGTGGCTTCTATTGTCTCTACTGAAAATCCTATTGTCACCACTCAGTGGCTCTCTGGCTTCTTCACAGGAAGTGGAAATGTCCCACAGGAAGGGTTGTACCTTGCTCAGTAGTGAAAGATTAAATCATTAAACCTTCCCCCCTCAAAAGAAAACAAAACATACACACACATACACACACACACAAAAAAAAAAAACGAACCCATGGCTTTTGTCCCCAAATAAGCTCTTTCTGATTCAAACACTCATGTTCACCCTTAGTTCTACTGAGGAGAGTGATGGAAATGAATCATCTGGGGAAAAAAAAAGAAAATATGCAATATGCCACAGCTGAGCAAGACTTCTGCCTCTCTCTGTATACTGGAGATACTATGAGGTATTACTTTATAGGGAGTGATATTTTGTAGTCACGAAAGATTATTTGATTTCCTAAGGAAATTAAAGCCTTCTGTGTATCACATCATCACACAGCACACGAGAAGCAGCACATGAGCTATCCACTCAGACCAGCTTCAACAATTCACTGCACTTCCACTTCACAAGAGCCATCCCAGAGTGAGCATGGCCAATCTTCAGCTATTGCGCATAAAAAACATGAATATATAACACACAAATTATGAAATTATAATACAGAACTAATATCATTCCCAAATTCCATATTCACTATTTCTGTCTCATCTGTTCTCAGAGTGACTGCTATTTTGTATGACCTGATTTTCCAAAAGCCACAGGATAGAACAGAGTTTACTAAGTCAGGTCACCTCACATGAAAGAAAGAAGAAGAAAGATATCTTAGTTGTTTCAGTTTTCCTTTTACTATCTTATCTATACAGCTCTAAAATAAAAGAAAGGCATAGTTTCATGCTATGTTTTTCCTTGTTTAGGTTAGTTACAAATATTTGTTACTGCTAAACTCATCCAGCTAAAAGCAGGCATCCGGAGATAAATCGATTTTTCTTTTCCTCTCACTAGAGATGAGTGAACATAACTCATCTCAAGTACTTGAAATCTTTTCTTAGACAAGATTATATAGAATCATAGAATCATAAAATCATTAGGGTTGGAAAAGATCTCCAACCTTTGACCAAGTACCACCATGTTCACTAAACCATATCACAAAGTGCTACAGCTACTTATTTTTGAACAGTTCCAGGGAGTGCATATCTTTTAGAGCTACTGGTGCTTCCCCTTTAACTGCAAAGCCTGTAAACAACACACTTAAGTTAGGCATCTAATGATTAGAATGATAATGTTAGAATAATTTCACTCAAAGTCCCCAAAAAGGTCTTTCATTTCCTCTCCATATCAGTGCACCGTACTGGTGGTAGCAAAACACTTGTACAAGGTTCTGGTAAATACATACAGATTATGAAAAAATTAGAAAATTCAAGAAGAAAAGTTCAAAATATTTACCAGCTGGCATTAATGGAAAGTTTGGACAAAGATTGCAGACATGGTATTACACTTTTTTTGCTTGGCTCACATCACAGATTTTACTGCAGGTGTGTTGGCCTCCAAGGATTGCCAGTGCATGCCCTGACTCATACTCCAACCACTCATATCAAGCATTATTCAACCTCCTGAAAAAATATCCTCCCCAGCATGCATTAATACCTTATTTCTCCTCACAGGAGTTTGGAAGACTCTTATCAAGCTGCTGTGTAGCTCCTTCATTACCCACCAGAGACTCCCAGCCGTAGCTTTCCCAGCTCTGTTAAGTGTTAGGTCCTAAGGTGCTGTCCCTTGTGGTTCCCAATGTGTCTTGACGAGATGGAAAAACATCCTAAAATACCAGTGGCTCAAGCCAACTTGGCAGCAGTACAGTGGAAACATTGTGACATATTTGGCTCCTGCCACTGATGAGTTCTTCTGTCAAACTGTGATGAAGCTCTTTAAGGGGAAAATGGGTGATGGAAAACCCAGCAATTGCTTCAGGTTTTTCCCCTAGATATATTGCTTCTGGGCTCTTCTTCACTGATTGTGGCATGCATAAGCTGCTGCATTTCTCAGTCCTCAAAATCACTTTTAAAATTTGTTTTCAGGTGATTCTAGCAGAGGGATTAGGTGAAGAAATCCCAAGAGCATCAGGGGATTCTTTCTTCCTGTGGGTTCATCTGAGAGTAACTCAGAATATAGATAGGAGGGAACTTAGCAAAACAGAATCCAATAGAGAAACTCTAATATTATAACACAGACTTCTTGTGAGTCTGGAACAGTAAAGGGCTATGAAAATCTACTACTGAAAGGGTTGGGTTGGTCTATTAATGCTAGTGAAACCTAAGTGTTGCCCCCAAAATTATAATTCATCACCCAATGTGCAGTGAGCCAATCACACACAGAGCCAAGGGCTTTGTTAGTTCATATTTGCTCAAAGATGGGTATTTAGTGGTGAATCCATAAAGTCCACTATCATCCTAAGTAAAAGTGATAAGGACTCTTTATATGATGTTAATTTTTATATGTTCTGCTTATCTAATATATTCAGTGTTTAGTATTTGATTATTTCTGAATTATGCTGAGCTGGCTTCTTATCTTGGATGACTTGGTGCTCATCAGTTGTAGAATTTACAGTTCTATTATTGTCAGGCTGGCTTTCTTAATTTCTTCTTATCTTGGGTGTCCTGCAATAGCAGATTCTTCCTCCCAGTCTTTGTTACTCCCCTGGGTCTATGACATTTGAAGTGGGTGAGGCTCTGAAATGTAATAAGGTAATGCTACTGAGAAAAATATTTGTCTTAGACATAGGGATGACACAGAGAGGAGGTTCCAATGTCAGGAGACAAAAATTTTAAACCAAACATCTTCTGAAAGTCAGGAGAAATTTAATAAGTCTTGTCCCTACTTGGATATATTTCACTTCTTGCAAAACTCTTCTCCTTAGAGAATAATGGAGTAATTCTAAAATCTTTCACTAGTGCAATACCTGTTGAGAAATGCTCAACATAGTGAATCATCCCAGACAGTATCCGTGGTTTTGAAGAATGGCTGGGTAGTCCTTATGTTAATTTTTGCCTACCAGCTACACTGTAATTTTGTCTCTGTAATAATTAGGAACAACATATGTACAGGAGATTTTTTTCCAGCTGTGAATATCTAAGTTTAAGGTCAACTTCTTGGTGACTTCTCAAGTACTGAAGACCTGTCAAATGACTGACACCCTTATCTTTCAGTTCACTTGTTCCAGACACAGAAACTCTTCCCTGGGCCTCAAACACCAAAACTCAAACACTTCCAGCCTCAAACTCTAAAGCCAAACCATCAGCCTACTGCTGGGGAAAGCCCTGCTCCTCATCAGACCAGCAGGAGAAGAAAGTTTTACTGAAGCTACCCCTGAGGAAGCTGCCAACTCCACTTAGGGAATCAGAATCGGTGGCTGGAATTGAGAAAAACTTTTTGTGATACAAAAAAGGATTTTTTTTCCTTTTTCTTCATATTTTTCTTGAGAAGATATTTAATTACCTCAATAAAAGAATCATACGTAATTCACGCACACAGACAAAAAACAAAACCCCAACACTGAAAAATAAAATTGTCCTTGCCACAGGAGATCCCTTGGCAGCAGCTGAAGATCTAAAGAGATTATGAAAAATTGTGTAATATCATGGTGTATTGAGAAATATTAACACTATGAAGAGCAGAGCAGTAGAGAAAGTACTAGCTGTAATTTCTGTGCACTAGCAGTAAATTAATGAGGGAGCTGACAGATGCCCTGAACTTCTCAGATCATGTAATTTTCAGTTCCAAGATGTGGCATTATTCTTTCAGATGAAAACATGTTGCAGAAATATGCATGTAACTATCAGTTACAGGAAAAAAAAAAGTAGTTGCAAAATACAGTAATTTAACTCAAACCCCTTACATTTCTGATCATTTTCCTGGTTGTGCCAATTATATACATGCTTTTGAAGTCTCACTTGAGGACAGAAAAAAACCCCAAACAAACTAAGCAACTACAGACTACATATTTTTTATGAGTAGGATATTTCTGCCAAGTTAAAAAAAATCGCTGGGTAATTATAGCTATTGTGCCAATTGTCAAGAAAATAGATCACTAAAATAGCACATGATTATGCTATATTTATTGGGTTGATCTCAGTACTTCCATATATAAATTAACTCATATTACTTCAGCATACTTATTATATATTATTGTATATTTTATATATGCACATAAATTATAGTTTTAAAACTACACAGAAAGGCATATAGATGCTTTTCCCCTCTAAGTAATAATGATACTATTCCCATAATTAATAATTATTACATATAATGTTCAATAATTATCTTTAATTAATAATTATTATATGTGATAATTAATAATCTTCCATATACGCTTTTATATCACATTATTAAATATATACAGCCCCAAACTTGATATCTCTGCTCATATTTTTTATAACATATGTATTTATTTGCTTATATAATAGACTTTCATATACAAGATAATGATTAACAGGTAAATTATTAATACATTTTTTGTGGTTAAATTTTCATTTTATTTCTTTCTGAAATGAAATATTAGCAATATACACAATATTATCAAGATACGCAAGTGAAATAATTTGATTACCAGTATATTTAGTCTTTATAAATTTTAGTGAATTGGCTTTTCTTGGATTTATAAAGAGTCAAGAAATAGAGGCTGAATAACATCTCTCTTTGCTTTCAATCACCAACAGTTAGGAGCATTCTGCAAGTTTTAGGATGCAACATTACACTTACAAGAAGTTTATACAATATCCAGCTGCGTGCTCAGAATCTGCCTCTAGCCCAGGAGCAGTGTCACGTACCTGTATGGAGGGAGAGCTGCTCTCACAACTTTTGCCACAAGGAACTGCAGAGCTGCAGAAGAGCCTGCACACTTACCTCCTCATTTACAGAAAACTAGAGCTGCTGCAGTGACCCTAAGCAGCCCTGCTGCCCAGTGCCCCACCACCCAGCTGATCTTGTATCAGCCACAAACAAAAAGTTGCACAGACCTTTTAAACTCCCTTGTAGGTAAGCTGTCCCAAGTGATAAGGAATTATGAAACTCTAGCTCAAGATAATTCCCTCTCAACACTTATGCTTCACAAGGACGATCAGTTCTAAGAAATCCTTTCAGGACCAGCCTTTGCCTCTGGTCCCTTCAGCCTCTGCAATACTTCTGAATTTGGAGGCAATGTATCAGGTCCTGTTGCCAATCCAGAGCAAATTTCATTGACTTTGCAGTAACTCCTTGCAAACACGGTCTAATCCCATTTAATCCCCACAAAGTACTGGAAGCAGGATAATACGTGTCATATTAGAGATAATTCCTCAGATTTGGGGTTATTATGTTTATTTACACCAAGCACAGAGACAGGTCAGGATGAGGTATCCCAGCTGTGAGTACAGCTATTCAAATTCATGGGACTCTCTATAATATTTCCACAGGCTTTGCTTCAGAACTTGGTTTTCTAAATAAACATCTGAGCCAAGTGGCAGGGCTGTTGCCTCCTCTGCCTGTCTTTTTGGATCTTTGCTAAATCCTTTTATCATAGCAGGGCTGATGTTTTTCTAAAAATATTAAATTATTAATAATTAAGCATAGTATTATTTTTTATTTGAACAGCTTATAGAGGACCTCCTTCCAGAAGGTTACAGCAAATAGCAACAGTTATCAGCCTGTCTGCCAAGTCATATTTAAGATAATAGCTGTCTCAGAGGATTATCAGGAACCTGGAGGTGAGTCATTATGACAGGTGCTATTAAACTCCATATGTACTAACTCAAGGGACACTCCATGGCATAAACCTCTTAACTGATTCTTAATTTCTGCTTCTCTAAAGTTAGACAGAAAATCAAGTGACAAGGAAAAATTAAGAATTAAAAAATATTCCTGAAATTTGCAATAATCTGGATATTTTCTGACCTAGCCTCTTATGCCGTAAAGGCTGTTGTTCTACCTTTGATCTTCTTGGAGTCCTGTTGATTGCTTCCTGTGTGCCTTTCACAGCTGCAGCCTCCAGCTTGTTGCCAGACTTCTGCCTTCCTTCCTACATGTGCTTCCTTTTACCCCTGTTTTCTTCTCTGGGAATCTCCTCCCACCTCCAGCTCTATGTCTCTCACCTTCCACCCTATCATCTCAGCAGTCACTCCTCCACCAAGCATCTCCCCTACTTTGTCTCCTCCCTCCTTGGATTATCCCCTAGGTTTTGTTCCTGCTCTTCCAGAATTTACTGCTTTCCATAAATTCTGTCCTTGTTTCTTGTCATTAACATTTATATTTCCCCAATCTCCCTTGATACTTTTTTCTTTCTTCTAGTTCTCTTCTTCCTCTGCATGAAGTTCAGGTATATAACCTTCTCACAGCATCAGTTAATCAAAAAGCTGCTTGCAAATGAAAACCATATTTATCAGTGCTCTTTGGTACACAGAAAAACCTTACCTGAAAAGACTAATTATAAATAATAATTTAAGTTTGGTAACTTAACACTGTATTGTTGTTTGCGTTCCTTCCTAAAGCCTCAGAAGAGCAAAACCCACAGTATTTCTTCCCATTATCTATTTTCTGCCCAGCTGCCATTCAACACTCTTTTTGAAGTCCTCCCACTTCTAATAAAATGAATACTGAGCAGTTCCAGCCATACAGGAAGGAAAAGGAAAAGGAAAAGGAAAAGGAAAAGGAAAAGGAAAAGGAAAAGGAAAAGGAAAAGGAAAAGGAAAGAAAAGAAAAGAAAAGAAAAGAAAAGAAAAGAAAAGAAAAGAAAA
>JAWWEY010000055.1:10576257-10590156 GCA_035582745.1 Loriotus luctuosus
GAAAAGAAAAGAAAAGAAAAGAAAAGAAAAGAAAAGAAAAGAAAAGAAAAGAAAAGAAAAGAAAAGAAAAGAAAATAATATTTTTCCCCTCTTACCTGCACCAGAACTGGGAGAGGATCTGAGATGAGGCTGGGAAAAGCTCAGAGTTTTCTGAATACAGTGCCAGGCAGGTCCAGTGGCAAAGCAGGCATACTGGGCTACCAAAACCAGGGCTGTGCCCTTCCTTCCAACCCACAATAGCTAGAAAGGAAATGGGATGTATCATTCATCTCTTACTTATGATTTGAGAAGTCAGAGCACTCGTTAGTGTTTGGCATTAAAAAAAAATCCTTAAAATTATATAGGATAAAGATTACAGAATTGTAAACATGTCGTCACAACATGAAGCACCCCAGGCATGTTTGTGGCAAAGCACACACCCTCTGTATAATTATACTCAGGCTTCTCTGTTTTAGGCAAAAAGTAACAATAGTCACTTATCAGATTCTCAAAATGGTATTGGAGAGGATTCAGCAGGACACTCCCAAGACTTTCTGGGTAGTAGCAGCCATAGGATTGCAGACACATAAATGCTTGGTCCCTCCAGTTTCTGGAAACTATTTCATCCATGCTGCACTCTGCTCTATTAGTGTTTTTCTAGTTAGTTTTTCACCACTCTATCGCTCACAATTCATTTTCTCAATCTACAATTCTAGCTCAGAGCTCTCCTTCTTTCCCCAAATCTCACTACCGGGCTGTCTACTCACCTCTTCTCGGGGGATAAATCTTTTCCATATCAGAACAGTATTTCTAAAAGTCTTGTGTGCTCATTTCAGTATTCTGAACATTCATGCAGTGAGGAATTTTTTTTCTGCTGTACTTCTGCATGTGAGATTATTTTAACAGCAGTAACACATTCTAGGTCTTACTGAACATTGTATTTTCTGAAGTCTGTGTGCACAAGGGAGCGTTCTGGTATCTTGGTATAACAAACACCACAGACACTTATCAGTTGATATCTGTAAGGATATCTGTGATGCCTCTGACTACAGTTTAACATGCCCTGGGTTCTAATGCACACATGCCTAAATAATGTGTGCACATTCCAATAACATGTATGGATCTCCTTAAAAGAGACAGAAACAGCTGCAGTGGGGATGGTTTTCCACAGCTTCCCAACAGCATTCATGGCAGACAGTTTCCATCCGTTGGTCTTGTGAAAAACCTACTAAAGGATACTTAGACCCAGCAGATCCTGGTATTTTGATTCCTCGTCTGCATGTAATAGGAAGAATTTTTTCTCTTGGCATGACAGGCATATGTTGACTCATGAGCTGGTGAGGCTTGTGAGAAGATATTTTCTTGAATAGTAAACATGAGGGCATATTTTCCTGCGGATGATTTACTTTCCTCTGACCTAGTAAAATGTGGAGGCCCTCCTCTGTGAGGTCAATAATATTCCATTTTTGACCAACTAAGTACATTACAGATGCTTTCATGTTCCCATGAACATACATGCTGGTGCCTTGTTTCAATTTCAGAGTCTACCTGAAGCTTAGTGGCAAGCTGAGATTTTTTTGCCTCTTGCAACCTTGCCTACTGCCATTTTCCACCATTCAAGCACCCTGCAAAATACTACCTTTTTCCTTGGAAAATTCCAAGTGTGCCTCACTGAAATTCATGTGGCTGGGAGGACTTGTGCCTACCTTTGAAATTGTGTTGTGATTCCTTGCAGAGCCATACTTTTCATTCCATGCAGGTTCCTCACCGGAAGAGCACGGCAGGAATACAGACCTGATTCTTTGGCATGCTGCCATGCTTGGTGTACTGACTGAAGTGAGGTGCTTTCTGAAGTGCTACAGATCTTTTTGATGTGGCTACTGCATTTCTATGTAATCTTCTCTGACTTAGGATCAAATTCATCCATGAACAGACTCCCACTTTTACAGCTCTCCCTCCCCTAAATACCACTGCCATACTTCATGTTTAATTCACGTTGTATACCGGGTGTGTATCAAGTGAATCCAAAGCTTTTGAAGGAATTTCATGATTTCAGAAATACCTCCTACTCAAACTCATGAGGCTTTAGAAGGGAGCAGAAACAAAATTATTTTTTGAGCTTTGTCTGACTTGTTCTAATCCTCATTTTGTAATTCCGATTTATGTGATAGGGGCTTTACTTCTCTGAAAAGAGTTGAGTCCTGAAAAAGTGACTGTAGTTAGGGAGATTTGATACAATGACTAGAATTTAAGCAGCCTATAAGCATTGTCCCTAGGTTTTACCCAAGGTGAATTTCATCACAGTTCAAAGAGCTCATATGACCCTTTATTAAATAATCACAACATAAATTGCTGTATTCTACCCAATTCATTAAGTTTTTAGTCTCATTTATTGTTATGTTCTTCATTCCGCCATGTTGCAATTAGTAAAAAGTAACTGAATACACAATTGATTAAAAATTAGAACTTTTCAAACATTCTGTGCTTCCAATGCATGAAACCTAAGCTTCATGGAGTGCAGCACAGCGTGCAGATGGAATTCCAATAAGTGGTTTGTGTCAAGTGGTTTTAGAGACACATAATGGAGCCATCACATAAATTAAACATTTATGAGTCAAAATTAATTAGTGACTAAGATATTAATTAGTTCACTATTAAGGTTTAGCAAGGAGCACACTAACCTAGACAGACCATGCAATGATGAGTGATATCATTGGAGAAATATTACAGTAACAAATATTTGACATTTATATCAGTCATAACATATGTCTAATAAAATGAAAAAATGAGATATATTGGATATGTCACACTCCTTTTCAGAACCTACAAGAGCATTATGCTGCATGTTATGTGAATACTTGATACTTCAGGTAAAATGGTGGGATAACAAGATTATTTTTCTAAGGGAAAAATCAAAATAGTTCATGAAAAGTTCAGTAGGTGAGTCTCTGACATGACAAATAGATTTTTATAGAGTTTATCAAGTTTGGAGCCCTTGGAAGTAGTGTTCTACCTGCTTAATGTCAACAGAGAGACTAACAAAGTTATGAATAAAAATGTAAAAAGAAATTTATGCACTGTTACACCTTTTATACAGGTTCCAAAGTTAAAATTTAGTTTGAGCTTAGAAACTCCCAAATGGGATACTTCCTTGTTTAAAGACAGTCTGTCCCTGCTGGATTTACTTGGGTAATTAATTGAGTGTTCACCATCCCTGCAGAGCCTGGGGGAAGCTGGTGCCAAGTCAAGGTGGTGGGACTGGAAACTCCTGTGGCACAAAGCAAATGTCAGAGGAGGATTTTGAACTCATCCTGTTGCCTACCCTGCTGCCTACACACCTGGAGTTAGTGACAGCTGTTGTCCCTGTCTCTGACTGAGTCTGGATGTACTCAGAGCCATTCAGGTGTAGAAACCAGACCAAGTGACAGGTCACAGGAATCCATAAATATTTACATTATTGAAGTAGTGAAGTTACGTAAATCTAAGGCAGTGGGAGAGCAGAACCTCCAAGTTTTGGTTTTTTTTAATTTTCGGAGATAAAGCCTGCTTATTTCCATGCATTATTTTAGTCTCAGCATGTGTGAAAACAGTGTTTCTGCTCTATTTCTGAAAACCAAACACTGCAATATATTAATGTATATAAATCCTAAAATTGTTATTCTCAGAAGTCATAAATTCTACTGGATGCCTTGAAATTTATATTGTTGATTTAAGAAGATCGTTGTTTGTCCTTTGAAAAATCAGATATCCTGCAATTGAAATTTCCATGCTCCTCAAAACAGAGAAATTAGATTTGCCGAAAAACTTTTAAAATAAGAAATTGCTGGTTACTTAAATAATGAGAGTGCTGTGTTTGTTTATACAGTGTTCACACAGTGAAAAATAAAGTTGTTTTAGATTATTTTAGTCCTGCCAAGTAGCAATTGCTGTAGTCATTTAAAAAACCAAAACAAACAAAAACCTAAATCCCTTTGATCTAGATTGCTCAGGTGGATAGTCTCTTAAAACATAAGAAAACCTTCTGTCTGGTTCTTAGCCACATAACTCAGATTTTTTTCCACCACCAGAATCAGCCAGATTGCTCCCAGAGAACATTCACAGTGCCTAGCTCCTCTCCTACTGCAAAGATTCTTAAGATTTGTTTTTCATCTCAGGAGACTTTAATTAGCTTTCATTTCTTTGGCCTCTCACTTGTATTTTTCAAACAAAAATGCTACGTCTGCAGAACACCTTCTGATGAAAATGTAAGACTGAACATGCCTTATGTCTTTTGAACAAGCATTATCTTCCAGTTTACCCAAGTTTCCTTCAGCTTTTTTCTTAAAAATCAGGCCAGGTCTATCATCAGAGGATACTATTAACATTAATACCTTAATTCATGAATTTACTTTTTAAAACTCTTAAGCTTTCATATAAAGGCTGTCAGCCTCACCAATCTGGTTGTTACACTTCTGAAATAAAGGATCCTTTATTAAGGTGCTTGAATGCCTGGACTGCTCTTGCTTCCTTGAGGCAGTGTTCCCTTGTGAATTGAACAGTGCTAAGAGTTTGATCTATTTCTATCTTGAGTGAACATTCCTTTTTTTCAGCATTTTCGAATTTAAACAGATAATTGAACTATTTTTTTTCTATGCCATATGCAGTCCTATTAATTCATAAATGGAATGATCCTAAGTAAAAACTTGCGTTCAAAATCAACTGATATTTGTATTATTAAGATCAGAATGCAGAATATGGTGTGAAGACTGAAAATGTATCTTGTGCTCAAGGATCTCCTGAGCACCAGTAACAAAAACTGGTTGCTGTTAAGTTGGGAAGATACTGAACAAAATGTCACAAGAATTCTTCTTGCACTTTGTGAGGACTTGGAATCACACATGCACTTTGGGTCTCTAATGGCTCTGGCAGCAATTGTGGGAAGAATAGCAGCTATGCCAGAAAGAAAGAACACAAGAGCAAGAAATATATTGGGACTGAGACAGAACTTGACATTGCACAAGTCATTTTCAGATGAGTGCCAAGAATGACTACTCAGAGGCCAGTAGCCCAAAGATACTTGGCTTCTCTTTTCAATTTTAATTGTTCTGTTCCAGACACGTATAAACAATACCTAATTATAGGAAAGCTGGGAGGCAGTTTTTGTATCCAAGGAATAGGTAAAAGGGTAAAGGAAACTCTGATGTCAATAATGAGAACAAGACTTAAGAAGTACTATCTGAACAGCCTCAAGGGACTTGACAGCAAATTGACTAACAACTCTCAAGCATGAGTGTGCTGTGGAGTGAAAGTAGGAGAAAAGTAAAGGTTCAAAAGAGATGCTTAAAATAACTAAGAAAGAAAAAAAGCTAGAAAAGTGTGGTAGGTTGACTCTAGTTGGATGCTGTGTCCACCAAGTTGCTCTGTCACTCCCCTCCTCAAGTGGAGAGGGGAAGAAAATGCATTGAAAAGCTCATGCTTTGAGATAAGGACAGGGAAAGATCATTCACCAGTTACTGTCACAGTAAAATAGATTCATCTTAGGGAAATTAATTTACTTTACTGCCAGTTAGGCAGAGTAGGATAATGAGAAACAATTAACACATCTGAAATCAACTTCCTACACACACCTTTCTTTGGGACTCCGCTTCACGCCAAACTCTTCTACCTCCTCCTCCTCAGTAGCACAGGGGAATGGAATGGGATCAGTTCATCACATTCTGTCTCTCCACCTCCTTCCTCTGCAAGAGAAGGACTCCTCACACTTCCCCTGCTCCAGCATGGGATCCCTCCCACGGCAGACAGTCCTCCATGAACTTCTCCAACATCAAGAAGGAAATCCTGCCTCACCATGGTCTTCATCACAGGCTGCAGGCAAATCTCTTCTCCACCATTTGGAGGACCTCCTCACCCTTCTTCTGCACTGACCTTGGTGCCTGCAGAGTCACTCTCACATATTCTCACTGCTGTCCCTCCCATCTGCTGCACTGATGTGGTACCACCATCTCTGATGGGCTTGGCTTTGCCAGGTGACAGTGACAGGTCCCTCTTGGAGCTGCAGGTGGCTGTGCCAGACATGGGGACAACTTCTGACAGCTGTTCAGAGAACCTACACTTCAGCCTTCACCCCCTAGCTACCAAAACCTTGCCATATAATCCCAATATAGGAAGTAAAGAAAAAATAGTATTGTGGACTCATGAAATAATAAAACATCAGGAATACTTCAGCTCTGAGTCTTACAAAATCAGCATTACCCAACAGGCTCATCATTTCCCTGTTAAGCTTATAATATATGGGATGGTTTGACTATAAATTGTAGAGTCAAGCTTTAGCAAGAGCACCTCTGATTTAATTTCTGAGGAAAGGTTTCTCACTAGTAGATCTATAGAAAAAAAAATTGAGAAAAAAAATTGCAGTGAATCCAGTCTCCTAATTTTAACAAGGTTAATTTATTATTCCCAAGGGCTGTGGTGGGCTTGTATGTGTTGAAATTTTCCAATTTTTACCAAAATATATCATCATTTTGTGAGAATTCTAATGGTTGCATTTTAAATATTGGAATACATCATTACTACAAAATTCTTGAGGGCAAATAATGTTTTTAAAAATATTTTTTCTTTCCTTAATTCTGGCACATTTGTAATAATTTAAGAACTGTATTCAGAAAGGAACCCAATCTTTACAGCTTTTTTGTAAAGAAATAAAAAAAGGAAATTACAAGAGTCAGTAGTGTCTCAGGAGTTTTCAAATAAGGCATATATTTTTACTTAAAATACATTATTACAGACTTCCAAGAAGTGCCTGGAGAAGCAGATTTCCTCCTTTGGTTTTGTTAATGATCTGTTACATTTCAGTGGAGGGTTCTGTGTTTCAACTCTTTTTTTTAAACTCAGAATACATTTGGACACCACTTCTGAATGTCCTCGAAAATGAATTCCTTTTCCTACAGTTTCTAAACACACAAATGCAGGAAATTGCTATAAGAAATGTTCTATAAACAGCATTGTTTTAATGGATTAACATTTCTGATTCTTCTAACCCTGCACTGATTTTCAGGCAATATAACAGAAAAAGTAAGGAAATATTCTGGAATGTGCAGCTGTACCAGTAGCATCTAAGGAACAAGTTATTCTTTTAAAAGAATCTGAATAAAATAGTAAGTGAATTAAGTGAAAAAACTTTCCTTGCTTACAAGGAAAATGTTCTGTAGTGATTCCCCAGTGTCTCAGGGTATCTCTGCACAGAAAAGTATGTGAACAAAACAAGGAAGACAACCCTTAATCATGAATGTGACAGGCCTGACCTTGCATGCCTCGTTAGGATGAGGTCAAATCCAAGAGAGGATTTCTCAATTCCTTTGTTTCATGCATTGCTATTTTGGTGTCTCATCATCCATCTAGCAATTACCATTTCTGTCACTTACAATGCAGCCTAAATCAGTAATTACTTCATACCACATAGGTGCTTTAATACTGGCCTATTTAAAATGAATAATTCAGCAGTAACTGAAGGCTTGATGGAAAAACAAATCTATAAATGCACCAGTTGCAGTTGAGTAGCATAGTGTAGTATATTAGCCCTTCTAATAGCAATAAAACTGCTTTCAACAAGTATTTAATTATACTTTATTGAGAAAGAGCATAGATGTATTACCACAAGGCAGTTCATCATAATTTTTCTGACAATGCAATGGATTGCAAGCTCTTGTAAAGGTGAGACTGTATTCATGTGTGATAAATAGATTCATGTAGATTTTCATTGTAAATCCTGGATTTTTTTGCTAAGGAACAAGGCAATCAACAGGATTTTGAGGTTAAATGTTGCCATATCATGAGAGCTTCCAAGAGCATCTGTTTTCATGGCATGCCACAGTCATCATCACTTTTTTCAGGCTTCCTACTGTGTTTGTTTAATTAAAATAAGGCTTATCTGAATTGCTTAATGGTATTAAATCTCTTACTCTGCTCCTAGGTTACCACATTGGTAATTTTCCCTCTTATCCCAAGTCATGCCTTCATTTAAACAGAAAAGTTGGGCGGAACTGACTGACTGATGACAGCAGAGCCTGACCTTCCTTCCTTGCGTCCCACTTCAGCACACCTGCTTTCAGAGACTGATTTCCTGATAGCTGCTGGGAAGAAGCCACTGGAGTAAGTGAGGCTGAGCTAATGGGAATGAAAGCTGACTTAATAAGATTGTTTTGCTATTCTGTGTACTTTATTAATGTTTGGAGGGAGCTGAAAGCTCAGTTACATGACCCATGGTTGAAGAGCCTGTTCTGTATTCAGATGTTATTGGTAAAGAGAAGCAGGGGTGGTTTGTTACTTCAGCAAGAACTTTGGGCAATTGCTGAAATTAAATTTTTTATCTGGGATGTTTAAGTTGAAATTTCTATGCTAAATTATACAAAACAATATCCAAGCCCTGTTTATATAGATCAAAGTAGTACAATAAATGCAATCATCTTTTGAGAAGTATATGTCATCTGTCTAAGAAATTATCTTATTTTTTAGCTGGGATAGAAGATTCAATCTACAATAGTCAGTCCAGCACTCAGTGCAGCTGGTTGGGATTTTTCCAATTCAGTCAGCATAGCAAATGAATACACTTGCACACATCCTCACTTTATTTGCATAAATAATCAATTGAAAGGCAAAGTCCTGAAATCCTCTCTGGCGCCAGGAATTTATCTGAGAGAGGATACAATAAAAAGTGTTCAAAGTCTGTCCGAATTGAAACATAGCCTGCAAAAACATAATCACAAATGATTAAATGAAAAAGGCAGGATACATAGATGTCATCCTATAATATTCCATGTCATTGTGAAGAGCTTTTAGCTTTGCTGCTTTAGATGGAGTGTTAAAAATACAGTGCAGAAAAGACCTTTTCATTATAGCTCTGGTCTTAGAAATAAATAAACCAGTAGCTCTGGTCTTAGAAATAAATCAAAATTAATCCATTGCTTAGAAATCAGTCCAAATTATTCAGGGAGAGGATTAAGATGATATTGTCCTACTTTAAAAAGTGAGAAAAAATCATATAGTAATTTTATCAAGAACTGAAAGCAAATCATAACACTAGAGCTGCAGTTAGAATCACTGAGCAGATCTCTTCTAGCTGCTGCTGTCTGCTGGGTTCCCTGGTAGAGATGAGTAAAAATCAAGGAAATTGCGTGAGCAGCACTGACAATCTAGGATATATTTCAACAATAATTAAGTGCTGCTGGCTGCAGGTGGAAGTGAGGAAAAAAGAGAGGAATATGCAGAGGAGAGGCCCAGCTACAAAGCAAGATATAACAAATTCAATGGGAAACTACTGTACTTTGACACTATTAGAGTAATACGCACACACAAGCATGGATCTTTAAAGAACATTCACAAAACAAAAAAATAAAAGAATCCTCAAGTTTTACACATAAACTCAATGGTTTTTCAGTGAAAGAAGATGGTTGCTATGAGCAGAGATCTGGGACGGAAGAGCTCCTGAAAAAAAATGGGAGAGAAGAGCTCCTGAAAAAGAAATGAGAAGGAAGGAAGCTCACAGCAATGTGAAAGTGGAAAAGGATTGATAGGATGGTAAAAATAGTCAGTAATCTGTTGGTAACCACATCATTTTCTGCCCAGGTGAAGTCCCTCATAGCTATTCTAAAACCTTGGATTCTTGTCTTCAATCCAATTTGAGTTGGATGTATGACATTAAGTCCTGCCTTCCTCTCTGCTGTTCCTCTGTGTGGTGCTTTGAATAGCAAAGAGGTGAAATGAGACTGCATGGGGGAGAATCTGAGCCCTGCTCTCCAGCCCCTAGCTCTGCATTTCTAACCATGGACTCCTGCACAAAATGAAAGTACTTTTGCCAAGGGTGCATCACCCATCACCTGTGCTTAGGTTCATCCTATCCACTAAAGGTGTATATGCCAGCATAATGAATCCCACTCCTACAGCCTGTTCTGGAGCCTGGAAACATCAACATTTTTTTTTATAATCAGGTCCTACATGAGAGTATGAGGAACTGCTTCTCAGACTACTTATGTTTCTTAATTTCTCACCTAAAATTTAAGTAGCTGAAGTAGAGAAGAACTGTATTTGCAGTGTTAAATAGTTTGAATTTTTTAGAAGTATGATCATGTTTTTGAATATCTGGTCTTCCAGCTCCACATGCAATCATTAACCCCATAGTCTGAAATGAGTCTTAGCACACAGAAAATGTCTTTGTTTATTTGAAGCTGGGAGGTGATATGAACTCTGTCTGACATAACTCAAGGAAATAGGTAAGTCTCAGGGAAAAAATAAAAAATTCCTCCCTTTTGTCAAGGAAAGTCATGCCTCAGAGTTTTCTTTGAAGAAGCAAGCAAGAGTGGGCATGGGAAACCTGCACGTCAGTTACTTGAATTTAAACAAATTGTTTAAATCAGCCATCCACCAAATACTGCTGAAGAAACTAAAGTGGAAAAGCACAAGAAGGAAAATCCTTAAATAACAAAGAACTGTACAAAAGATGGGCAACAGACCTCAAGTAGAAGTAAGTAATCAGGAGGGTTTTTTGTTTGTTTGATATCATTCTTTAATTTTCACATTCTTATGAAAATTAGTCATTTCATAATGACTAATTATGAAATACCAAGGAATCTGACTGATTCTGGCCCCTGAAACTAAACTAAACAAAATGAGCTTTCTGTTCCTCAGTCATGTTCCTCTTCTGGCTATTTTGAGTGAAATGGCATGGTTCTGGGGAACAGCTGCTAGGGGTAGACAGGAGACAGTTAATTGCAAAAGATGACCTTTAGAAATGCTTTGTCCCTTTTGCTCACTTGTTCCACTGCAGACAATTTGTTTCTTCTGCAGGTATTTTTTTTTTTTCTTTTGTTATTTCAACTCATTTCACTTTGGGGCAGTCTGAAGAGCAGGTTGACTAGCCAAAATTTTAAGATACAAATATTTGGCAGGATAGGTCTTGTATGCAGATGTTCTTATTGCTGCTAGCTGTTTGGCACTCTGATGTTGATTTGTTGTATAGGTGTACATCTTTTTATGCATGTAGTGGATAAGAAATCTCTATCCCCAGAGATTGTGTCAGAGATATTCAAACTGAGTGTATTAATTAAAGGAGTCACAAAGAGTTTCTTCATGAACACAGTTGAATGAAAGTTGAGTATCCTCCTTGTTTGAATATCTATTTGAATTTGAATTACAAACAAGCTGCAGGAGTATCTTAACAGTGGAATAATTTTTTTCACTTTTACAGTTTGTTTTTTTTTTTAAAGGGACACACAATTATAATTAGTCAACAATCTTGTAGCTCTGAGAGTGTGGCTTTTTGGATGAATTTTACATTTTATTTCCTATTTAGACTTTCTTAGAAGGGGAAGAGAAAAATCATACAAAAAGAGTCAAGTACTCAGAAAATATTCTGGAAGCACTCCAACAACCATTAAAATTTATAAACAATTCCCAGTAATTTATTTTCCAATCAATTGTTCTATTCTCTATTATTTTACCCTTAAAGAGTAAAAATACCTTTAATTTAAAATAGATCCCTCTTCTATGCACCTAATAGTTCTCTTCTTGTACCCAACTATTCATTTTCTCTCTTACTAATAACCATTCATATTGCCTTTTCTATCAGCTCTGAGATTTCAGATTTCTTTCTACAAATAAATACGTGTTTTCACAAGGTAAATCTTATTTTCTGCTCAATAGCACGTTTTTTCTAATATTTTCCATATCCTCTTTTATCCCCTTGTCCTCCTTTTCTCCTTGCTGGTATGGTATTTTGTTACTTGTTTACACTGACCTCAGCAAATCACTGAGTTCCCACAGTCATGCTTCCCTCAGTTTTAATTCCCCCTCCCCAAAAAGAAAAAGATTGCAGGATTTCTGACCAAGATAACTGACTGAGATATCAAGCCTTGGCATGAAGAGTGCAGGTAATACAGAACTGACATTAAAAATGCAGTGTGGTGACAGGATCACCAGAAGCTTTTTTAGACCCTGGTTGTGTAAAAATCCTCTGGATCTTTCCCACTAGAACATCTCCCACTTGTCATCCCCTTGCCTTTGTGCTACCTGTTGCCCAACACTCTGATTATTAATCTGATCCCAGAAGTGTCAAATAAGCATCAGAGGGATCAAGGAGGGGAAGAAGCACTAAAGAAGGGAGTGACAGTGTGAGGTACATAAGAAGGTACGAAATTGGCTCAGTTTTAGGAGAGGCTTCCCTAAGCTCCAGATTTCCACCAATTCCTCAATTGTCACTTTCAAGTTACTTAACTCCATACCTTCATAACTACCCTAAGTGTTGCAAGACTTTGAAATAATTTTTAACATCTCACATAGTTCCTAGTGTGTACTATGTGTTCTTCATACAAAGCACAAACAAGGGAACAGCTGCAAAACTTGCCAGAGAGGAAAAGCAAGGTAAGGGTCTATATGTTAGATACATTCCTCATTCATCTCGGGATGTTTAGCTATGAACTCTCAGCTACGGAGATGGACTCCTCCTAAGTGGGATTGTTGGACAGATCACCTCCATTTCAATATTTGAATCACTTCACATTTCCCCATCTGCCTCTGAATGACAGATCTTTTGCCATAATGCTGCTCAGGAGAGACTGAAAGGATCAAGGTGTTGATGGTTTTTTCCTACCTGATCCACCAAGCATGGCTCCACGTTATATCTCAGCAGCTTTCAGAATGTTCACTGACAGCCTGTGTGTCTATTTAGAGAAGCAGGGGTACCCTGGGTTGCCATGAGTGTGAGCACTGACTATCCATGTGTAGCACTTCACAGTTCCCTGACCACTTTGAACCACTCCAACCAACTCTAGCACACTGGATGTAGGAGCATCAGTGCTGCTCAACCTCAACATTCCTCCCTTGGTTATTGTACTTTTTTATTTTGCAGCATCAAGAGAGTCCTAGAATTACTTGAATGGTATTTTTTTAGGATGCTTGTAATGCCTAAATACTGGTTAAAGGTACTTAAAATATCTCTAGCTCAGCTAAATTTATCTCCCTCTTCGCTCTTTGAAGAAAGTCAGGAGAAACAATTCAGATCTTTGGAAATTAGTCCTCTTCTGCTTTCTATATAGTCCAGTGGGAAACTGAACTGGCTACTCTCCTAATCTCACTGAATCTACTAAATAACTGGATTTGTTTCCCAAATCATCTTGGGTGTAATTTTCTAGTTCACACTAGCTCTGAGGATAAATGTATATGTAGGTATAACACACAGAGTGACTGGGATCAGCACAAAGAGCGACTGCTGTGTCTGTAGGCAAGGATGAGATATTGTAGCTGCTGGCAGTGAGGCTCTTACTCTGTGCCTTCACCAAGGGGAAAAGCCACTGAGATATTCTTGTGAGGGCCTCATCATAATATTTCTTTTTAGAGTCTTCCATTTCATTTACTTCAATGCTGAAACCATCTCTTTCCCTTACCAGACCTGGAACACAAGATCCTCTTTTTTCTCTTAAAGCATGCATGACCTAAACGGTTCTTACAACATATAATAATAATAGTTAAAAGAAAAGAAAAAGCAGTGTAATCCCACTAATTAAAAATAAGTACTCACTATGATTATTCCTTAAGAAAAAACCCTGAAGTGTTCCTACTTTGCACAAATGTTGGTTGCACCATGTTTGCACAAAATATTCTTTAAGAGAACAATGCTCCCTAATCCAGAATTGCCGGGTGTCGACCAAATATTCCACACTGCCCAGGCTGCATGTTCTGGACCTTTGCCACCTTCAAAGCATTGTCTTGGCAAATGGTGCAGAATGCAATCCTGATTCAGCTCTTTGGAGGACTATGGTGAAATCCCCACTGTTTTGTTGAGGGTTTTTGGTTTTGTATTAATTTCTGAGATTTTTCATTTGCATGTTTTACAAACTGCGCCTACAGCTAAAGACAAATGGCAACATGCAAGATGGTCCTTTTTAAGGCAAT
>JAWWEY010000055.1:10590256-10623524 GCA_035582745.1 Loriotus luctuosus
GAAAAAACCCTGAAGTGTTCCTACTTCGCACAAATGTTGGTTGCACCATGTTTGCACAAAATATTCTTTAATGAGCACAATGCTCCCTAATCCAGAATTGCCGAGTGTCGACCAAATGTTCCACACTGCCCAGGCTGCATGTTCTGGACCTTCGCCATCTTCAAAGCATTGTCTTGGCAAATGGTGCAGAATCTGCAATCCTGATTCAGCTCTTTGGAGGACTAAGGTGAAATCCCCACTGTTTTGTTGAGGGTTTTTGGTTTTGTTTTAATTTCTGAGATTTTTCATTCGCATGTTTTATAAACTGCGCCACTGCCTACAGCTAAAGACAAATGGCAACCTGCAAGATGGTCCTTTTTAAGGCAATGCTTAAGCCTTGGAAGTCTTGGAAGAGCACAGTAATCACCTGTGTCACGATTTCCAAAGAGGTGGCATCCCTAAGACCTCCTGTATGGAATGACTTCTCTATAAAGTTTCTTGAATTTTATCATTCAGAAACTGTTTTAAAACAGAAAGTTGCGTAAATCAAGGACCAATATTTAACCACTGAGGCTGAAAATCTTCTACCTCCAGAAAAAGTGCCAGTGATTCTAATTTGTCTTGACTTTTGAGAGTCAAAAGTATTTTTGCATAAAATTGACTGATATTTATAAACAAAACTATCATATTTTTAGGAGAGTCAGAAAAGTTCACTGGCTTGACATAGACACTATGTCAATTATTCTGTTTCATAATTAGTTATCTCTTATTACTTATATACATAAACTATAATATTTTTGATCCACCAAAAGACTTCAAATCATAACCAATGTAAATTATTTTACTCTGCCTGTTTTGAAATATACTTCGAGTGCTTATGGATCATCCCAGAGTTTCTGCTAGATTAAACAGATAAAACATTTAAATCCTGTGCACTGCTGACATGACTGCTTCACCTGTGCTATTGGCAAATATGGGACTTAAGTTCCAAAGTTAAAGAATAATTATTCCAATATCGAAAGTACAGCAAGCATACAGCACGGCTTAAGCTACATTCAAATCCTATTTTCAGGACACATGGACTTTCTCCTAAGTCACCACAACAGCCTGTGACTTTCCAAATTTGATTTACAGTATCACAAAGACTTGGAGCACAGAAGAGAAGCTGTACCAACCACATCATGGGGATCCTCAGGAAACAGATTTGAGGTTGATCTTTAGAAGCGCATATAAGGAAAACTGGTTCAGTTAAACAGTCTCTGGTGTAAATGAACAAAGAACTATTTGCAAGAGGAAGGATCAGAAAGGACACAAAAATAGCTTGTTCGTTATGAGTAGGAGTCATGACAGGAAAGCCACAAGCACAGAGTCACATGAAAAATCTACTTACATACTCAGTCAAGGAAATCCTTCACTCAGAGATGATAAATTAGATCTCTTGGCTTAACCACTGAAAGAATATAAGCTTAAACCAAGTGAAAATTGCTTTTAGGGATCAAGGTATACCTAATGTTGGTTTTCAGTCAGATGGGCCATGGCAGAAAATACCCAAATGGCCACAGTGGTGGTTAATAGTTGTATATCACATTTCTAGAACCAGAGAAGAACAAACCCTGGTACTTGTGCATGCCAGCTAAATAAGCCAAAGAAAAATCTTCTCACTTCTGGTGTCCTTTAAGTGTTAGCAGGACCAGAAATCTTGTTCTACAGTACAGTCCTGACAGCAGAGAAGGTCAAAGTTTTCTAAACCCCTAAATTCACATCTGTATATCACATTGCAGTCAGCATCTTCTCATGAGGAGTTTGTTCTCTGTATATCGTTAAACTCACTCAAAACTCACTTGATGGAAGAACCACCCTAAACAGGATTATTTTTTATGACTTTGCATAATTCTACAGCTTTGTGCATTACACAGTTCTACAGTTATCTGTACTTAAAGACCAAGACTGTGGCCCTCAGAGAAAGACTCAGATGCATCTTTCCAATTCTTTATCTATTTTTCTGGGAAGTTATAATCAAATTATGAAGTCAGCCTCACTATGTTTACTGAACTTGCCCAACTAAATTGATTTCTATTGATATGAGTACCAAATGATTAAGATATCTGTAGTCAGTCAAAATTTGTTTTTGGACCTTAGACAAGGGATTTATTCTAAAAGCTTCATATTTTTAATTTGAAAAAAAAGTACATATACATCTTCCCTCAGTCACAGTGATGTTCTGAGGATTAATTTCTTAAAAGCTCCTGTAACCTTCTGTGAGATCTTTAGAAAAGGCATGCTTAATTAATTACTGTTATCATCACATATTGTCCTGAAGGCTCAGTGGAGAATTAGTGCTTTTCAAAACAACCAGTTTCTTTGAAGGGAATAAAATAAGAATGTTAACTTCTAATTATAAAATCTGAGGGCCACAGCACAAAGGATTGGTCTAAGCAGCGAGTAGTAATACGCATTACATAATTGTGTGTTACAAGCATTTGGATGGTGATGGCCACACATTTTTTAATTAAGTGGTGAGACAATTTACGTCAGATGACCATCTTGGACACCATTCCTGCCTGATGAGAGCGTCCCTTCAGCAGATGTACAGCTTATTGACCGCTGCAAGTCAGAACTGAAAAATGAGCACCTGGGAAGGAAAGGGTTTCTGCACAGGAAGGAGAACCTTGAGCTGTCTCTTTTCTAACAGAAGATCTCCTGGAAAAGCAGTTCAGTACTACAAAAGACTTGACCATTCGTTTCTTCTTTTGCTGTGTTATTTTAAGCATTCCTCATCAGACACCAGGTTGTTGATCTCAGCCCTTGATCTGTTCCTTCTTCTTGATCATCACAACCAAGCCCCTTTTTATTCCTTGATTAGTTTCCAGCTGGATATTTTCCCTAATACAGCAGTCCTGAAGCAGTACAAACAGTGGGATTAAATAGAATGGTAAAAGCGTAGGAGTTGCTTATTTTAAATGCATATTTATGCCAAATATCTAAACATGGCATGTGGCAGCTGGAGGGCATAACTCCCTCCTCATAGTTAAGTTTGCAACATAATCCAATCATTAGTTGGGTTTCTTCAGTGTCAAACAGAATCTATAAGGAGTTCCTAGAAATCTCCTGGAAGGAAACCCATGTTCTAAAAATGCACTTTTAATGGCTTCATCACTCACTGTGGATTAAAATGTAGTTTTTATCACAGCTTGTAAAAAAGGGCAGCATTTTATTGCTGTGCTTGGGATCAGATCTCAAAAGAGATTTGATTCTAAAGCATCCCACCCAGGGAACAAAAAACCCAAACAAAACAAACAAGCAAACAAACAAAAAAACCATACCTGTATACGTTGTAGATGGTTGTCTGAAGGATCATTTTCACAAGGCCAAACTCCTGCTCATGGTGCCATGGTTAATCTCCCAGCTCAAATTTCTCAGTTCAAGTATGCTGGAATTCAGGATTCAACCCACTCAGCAATAATTAGTCAGGTGCAATACAGCTGCATAATGGAGGCAAAGTTTGATTTAGTAAAAATGAGAGTCCCCAAGAGTCTTAAAACTCCTACCTAAAACTAAGAGCATTTATAGGAAAGGAAAAAAAATGAAAAAACCCCCGAATCTAAAGAGAAATGAGTAAGAATATATGAAAAAGCAATTCATAATGACTCACTTCATTTCTTCCACACAAATTTTAGGCATGTGAAACTGTCTTAGGTTTGAACAGGAAGAGGTTGCCACTGTGAATCTGTAGTACCTTCTCACTACTGTTGGCGCCTTACATTTGCATGTACAAGTGCCAGTGTGTTATTGGGTCACATTGCAAAGTGCTTAAAACAGTGGCAAGCTGAAGTCAGATACAAGTCATAGGACAATCTCATAACACCTGAAGTGAATTCCTACTCCTTTTCTTTAGTGTAACATCTTTAGATGAACCAAGTAAATAGACATTAATTTGAACTTGAGCTGAATGAATATTCACTAGAGAAACTATTTGCAGAAAATGGTATGTCCAGAGCTCTCAGATCCAACTTCCTGCTTAAACCAAGAGTTTCACCATCTGCAGCTCTCATTAGCTATGTTTTTAAAATATCAAAGGACAGATTCTCCATAGTCTTCCAATGCTGCATTATCCTGCACCCAGTAAATAAAGAAGGTTTTTCTATTGCTCAAAACGGTTAAGCCTCTGGCTCTCTTCTCAAAGATCTGCCGCTATTGAGAAGATTTTGGTTTTCACTTTACAATTTCCTCTTAAGTAATTTTAGACTGCAGTTACATTTCCCTTAGTCTCTATAAATACATTTACCAGGGGTTTTTTTGTGGTCAGAAAATCAAAGCTAATACAGTTTCATACTATCAAGGAAATTCATGCAATTTTGTACTATAAAGACTAAGTGATTCTACATTTAAGGAATGAGATTTTCTTTATATCCAGACTTGTCTGGATTCTCTTTTTTTTCCAAAGAAAACAGTGCACTGGAACTTTTTGGTCAACAGAATCTAAAGATTTCTTAGAGTGTGTGCACAAACTAACTTCCCCTCCCACTAAAAACCTCCTATGCATGAGCATGAGGATCAGGATTTCTGTACTAATTTTGATTCTGTTTGCCCACATTTCACTTCAGACTTGAAGCTTATGGGGGTCTCACCTTAGGATCATCTAATTTGGTCAGAATTGTGTTACAAAGGGCATAGATCATACAGACAGACTAAAAACTTTCAGTTTGGTGTTGCCTCAACAGAAGCTCTTGCAAGGGAGCACCCAGCATACCAAGACTGTGCAACTGTGCTGTGACAGTGAGTGCTGGGCAGTCATGAAAACCAGTCAGAGCTTTGTAGAACGAGATCTCCTGTTCCTAATTCTCTCCCTTTCTCATAGGGTTTTGAGAGAAGTTCCCATGTCTTACAGCATGTTTCCCACTTTGTGGGTAGTGAAGTGTGGCTACACTTTTGTTTCAGTTCACGTGAGTGGCACATAGCTGCTGGCTAAATTTGTTGTCATAATCTCATCACCCCTCATTCCTTTCTGTTTCATGTATCACCTCAGCCCTCTGCTGTGAATTTGTCCTATCTTAGAGCAACTCTGCAAAAAGTGATTATCCTTCACCAGTGCCCTTGCACTGGATTGCTTCAAAACTGTCATCCAGCCAAGACCATGTCACCTCCAAATGCCACTGGATTTTCCCTTCTGTGCTAATCCAGCAGCCCCCATTTGAAGACACATTTTAATGAAAACCAGGTATGTTTTAGTGAAGCCCAAAATATTGTTCTGTCCCCGAGAATAGTCACGTTGAATTCTGCATCTTGCAGTATGCTGGGGGTCAGGGTGGTTGGTTGATCACATCTCAGCCTCACTGGGATGTTCACAGCTCCAACCAGGATTTCCTACTCCAGAGCCCAAATCTCTGGTGCCAGAACTGACAGCAGATCTCCAAACTCGCTCCCTTTGCTGTGTGACCAGTGGTCCCCCACCTTTTCAAGTTGGATAAACTGAATATATTGTGACATGAAGAAAAAGGTGTTGTTAAATTTTACAGAGCCCAGAGAACATGCTGTCTGTGCCTTTCTTTTATCTCAGGTCAGAAGAAACTAACCTAGCCAGGAGAATCTAAAATAAATATTTATTAATATTTAACTAAGCTTATCAAGAATAGTCGCTCTGGTAAGATATAAGGTGCACATCTAATATTGCCTGGTTTTATTACATAATCCTTATTATTTTATCATATAAATGGCAAAGATAAATGGAAAATATAAAGATATACGTAAATATAAAATATATTTTGATTATATAAAATAAAAATAAACACACTAAAATTGTATATAAATGTAAAATATATATTTATTACATAAATATAAGATATTAATAAATATTAAATATAAATAAAATAATAGAAAACTAATTGGAATATACAAGTGAGACCATTTATAAAGAAAAAAGCTATTTACATCGTACTATTGAATATTTTCTGAAAATCTCATTGGTTGTGTATTTGCTATGTAAGGGATGTGAATTCTGGTTATGTTCATCAAGAACTAAAAAGAAAGATAATTGTTTATTTTTCTTGGTCAATAACTGCACATGTGGCAGGGAAGTCTGAGATTTTTTGGACAGGCTACTATAAAAAAATATGTGTGCACAACTTTTGGTCAAAATCATCTATTTAGAAATACCTATAATACATTTTTCATCATTGAAGTGAATGATTAAATATATATAGAATTCAATTTTATATATATTATTCAACTACCTATATAGTAAAATTGTGAAAAATTTCATATGGCAAAAATGAGCACAAAGTGCTGCCAGAAAATGTCAGGCTGAGAGCAGGACACCAACAGGATGAGCAGCCTGGAGCTGTTCACCTACCTGATAGCAAACTGGAGAGCTTTTCATTTTTTAGCATCAGCATTTTCCCAGTTTTCTGCTACAGCAGAAAATTATCAGCTCCTCTAACAGGTCCTTTAAATTATTAATCCAGCGTGCTGTTTTCTTTGCAGAGTGACACAGTTAGAGTACGCAAAGGTTTGATTTTAGAGATCTTGTTTGCCAGAGTGGAACACGGCCAGAAAGATCCCTTTGCATTAAGGGGGGCAGAGATGATTATGTTCTGCTACATACACTGAAATACTCTAAACCAAAGTTTAAGTGAATTATTTAATATCAGATATGTGAGGATAAAGAACTCAATTTTCAGTTCCCCGAGCATGGTGAATTTCCTTCTGCCATTGGTGAAGGCTTTTCACAGATCCAGAGATATGTCCATGAATTTTTCAGTGGCTGTGGTGGGTCACTGCACTAAGCACTGTTTGCAGGGAGCTGTGGGGATGTAACATGGGTTTACTGCTGAGTCAGACATTTTGAAATGTGTAACACAGCCATTGCACAAGTAGCCCTTATTCTAAAATTAGTATTTTTCAATGGGACGCTGACTGAAATTCTCGAGAAAATGGAACTGTGGTTGTTATTTTCAAGAAAACATGAGAGGTGACTGCTGTGGCCTTTAAAGCAGCAGGCTGTCTGTGAAGGGCTTGGTGGAAACAGGTTTTACTAAGTCTCTAGCTGTGCCCCTGGGAGTGGCACAGAACTGCCAGTGACCAGCTGCATTTTGTGTAGTGTTGCTGAGAACAGCGTGTCAATATTTGTATAAACAGTTTGTCCTTGTTGTTTTACTGAGGGGAAAAAAAACTGTGCAGTTTCCAACTGTGTCTAAATTTGAGCCTTCCTGCATCTTGAAGAGTAATCACATTTTTGAGTTAAGTAAGCAGGAAGTGGCTTCTAATCACTGAGCAATCAGGGGAAGGACCTGTGCTCTAGTAATGTGCCTGGGGTTTGCTGAGCCATAGCTGTGGGAAATGCAGGGATACCGGGATAACTGCTCCTCTGAAGCACTACCTGTGATAGCAAGAATTAACTACAAAGAACTTAAACCCCCCCTATATCCACCTATAGTGTAATAAATTTCTCAGATTCCTTGTTGCATTTAGTTACAGAGAGTGAGGGTGAAAACAGAAACAGCCGAGTGTTCTGCGACTGTGTTCATTACATATACATGAGCATGTTAAGGATAATTAAATTCCTTCTGCTACTCCTGCTGCTCCATCATGGAAGCATCCCCACTGATATTCTTGTTCCTTAACGGTTACTAGTACAGAAAGATATTCCACACTGATACAGAGCAGATTTGGAAGAAATTCCCTGGAGTGAGTAGAATAATAAAGTGTAGCAGGCTCCCATTTTTTTTTTTTGAAAAGTACTGATATGTTTTCCTTTTGAATCTTTTCAAACTTTGCTTTCTTGGTTTGGATTTTTTTTGTTTTCATTACAGGTCACAGGAATTCTTCTTTTCAAATTTTTCAATTTTTTCAATTTTTTTTTTAATAGGACTGCCTTCAAAGTTTACAATGAAATGGCAAAACCTAAGAACAACAGCAGCCTCTGTCTCAGTCTTGAGAAAGCATCTAAACAACCCATAGCAATAATATATCCCCTTCCCCAAGCTTTGTGTTCCCCTGGAAAAGCTCCATATTCCCCCCTTCTCAAGAGAAAACCAGATCTTTCACATCTTTTTGACCCATTTTGTTTGGGTCTTTAGTAGGGAGGTTGTGCAAATGACAAAAAATCAGTGAGAAGAGAGAAGCTGCTGGTTGTGCTGGACAGAGGAGCAAAGGCTGAGTCAGAGGGAGTGGAAGGAGGCATGACCACAGGCATCTTGCCACATTTACAGAGGGCAGCAGCTCCTCCACTAAGCAGCATCCTGTAAACTGGAAGGTCAACATCCCATGCAGTTACCAGCAAACCAAAACTGGGAAGTCCCTTTACAGCTGGAAATGGGCTTGGGGGTTTGGTCTTTTTAAGCGGATTTTTTTGGGCTTTCTTTTTTTTTTTTCAGCAAATCATAGCATCTACGTTGCTGATACAATGCAGCAAAAGAAAAATTCACAGGCACAGTAATGAAAAGTCATTCAATTTAAATTGGTCAACTTAAAGAATTTAAAAAGTATAACCTTATACTCTCCAATATCTGTTACTGCTAAAGAAGGTTTCAAAACTTCAGTCCAGTGAGAATTAAATTACTAAAGTCAGGAATTGTTACCTGAAACATGAAAATTAAAATGTTCCTAAACAATCTATTCAAAAGAAGACGGTTTAACAAGACTGTCAATAGTTACAATATCATCCAAGTAACAGAATTTTGAAGACAAACACAAATATACATTTTTCATTCAAAAAAAGCATATAGATAAGAAATTAAATTCTCACAGAAAGGATCTATGTTTTCCAGGACCTTCTCATTATTTCACTAGTTTTCATGGTACAAATCTATGCAAATAAATCAGAAGCAAGCTGATACTAAGTATTAGCCTGTATTAGTTGAACTCCAGTTTCTATACAATTAGAACATTGAAGTTTGCTAGAAATTATACATATACATCATTTAAATAGAGTTCATTAATTGATTTTGTCGCTTTTATGGTGTTTGTAGTAACATAATGCAGCCGTTCCTCAAAATAAAAACTTCAGGGCAACTGTGTCTCTCTAAAAGCTGTGTAGCCTCTCTCAAAAATACATAAAGTCCTAAACATGAAATTATGTTGCTAGCAGAAGATGTAACCACTCCTTAGGTGAAGCAATAGTATGAAAAATAAAGACAAGTAGCATTTGAAATTATGACTTTCACAAACCATCTCAGGAAGTACATAAAAATATTGCCTATGTCAACTAGAAAATACTAATAAGAAAGAATAGCCAGAGATGCTGTTTAGTCTTTTAAAAGAAATTCCTCCAATACAATCCTCTTTAGAGAGGAATCTCTAACAGTTGAGCATAACGGGCAAAAAAGTTTTACAAGCAATATTCTCTGATAAAGAGAATCACCACCAAGGCAACAGATAAGCATCTGTGGGAAATGGAAGTCCTTGGCTTTGTTTACAACCTCCAAGAATCAAGGTCCGTATGTAAAGTGTTTTCACAAATTATAAAGAATTTAAATATTTCTGAAAGTGTGGGTGGATGCCAGCCTTGAAAGGATGGCTGTGGACACCAGCCATGTCTGTGACAGTGGCCATGGCTACATTGCTCAGACTTGCTAAAATCCACTTCAGTTTTAAAAGAGTGGGGTGGAAGTGTATCCTGGCTGAAAAATATGCAGTGGTGTTTTATTTCAGTGACAGCAATGAACCATCAGCACAGGGCATAAGTTTGTCTGTGAAACAGGGACCTTTTGACCATTCCTGGGTACCAACTTCTGCAGTCAGAGGCATGTGCCTATGCTCTAGGGCAAACACCAATAAACTCTTTATCTTATCTCTGTTGATCCTTACACTCCTTTCTTCTAACATAGACAAATCTCAGGTACTCAGGTACTGGCCCTTAAGGTCCAATAAGATAAAAACAGTAAAAAGTAAACAAAAATATGGAGAAAAATGGAAAAAAAAAGATAATTTGCACAGCCAAGAAAGGAGAAGGTGTCTTGACTTTTTGGGAGCCAGTTGCTAAAAAGAGGTGCAGCAGGAACAAGTTCTAGGGAGTAGAACAAGTTCACAGTACAAAATGTTCCAAGTGGAACAACACAATGATTTGCTGTTTTTATAGAAATACCTGATGAGTTTCCCAAAAGGAAACTCTCAACAGATTGGACTAATACCAATAAACCTTGACATAAAGAAGGCTAAATCAGCTCAAATGGAGACTTGTCTTGCCAGACATATATTGTACTTGAGATAAATCAATGATAGCTTGAGAGGCTGCCCACAGCCATTTTTGTCAATGTTGCTCTGAAAAAACAGATTGCCTTGTTCTTCTCTCTAACAGGCAGAGTCAGAAATCACACTTCAGCTGTACAGGATATTAACTTGCTCCTATTGATGATTGATTTGCCCATGGGAAATGTGGGCATCTGCTTAGAAAAGCAGAGGAAAAAAAAAACCCCAAACATCTGTACTTCTCCCCTGCTATGGTTTCTGATAACTGCAGCTTTACAAAGGTGTTTTGTCTCTCTCTGGTGAGTGGCTGGTGTGTAGTGCTGGGGAGAGGGGGAAGAGCAGCTCCCTCCAGGCATCAGACACCATCCTTTATTTCCCTGTCTCCTGGGAGTGAGCAGCAGCAGCAAGCTCAGCTTGACACATTTTCCCACCACCTTCCTCTTCCCTCCTTGTAGGGGGAGCTGCTGAACCCCAGCCAACCTCTCATCCCAGGTCTATTTCTTGAAAGAGCAAAATTCAGTATTAGTTGCAAGGCTTGCTCTGTCTTTGGTGCATATATTCAGTGGGGGGAATTGCTGTGCCAGGTAAGGCTAGAATCTAGGAAGGCATTGGGAGAACACATGAAGGAAAAATGGGACTCCAGAACAAATAAAGATTAATCCTGTGGTTCCATTTCATTTCCTATGAAATGCTTTATAGAACATACAGAAGGGAAGATGCAGCACAGCATGAGATGAGGACAGTGTAATCTTATTTTCTCTGAAATCTCCCCTAGAGGATTGCATTACACTTGCCTCTGTAAGGGTAGCTTCTGACTTTTCATTTAATTTCAGGTTTCTATTACAGGACATAATTCTTTCCTTCTTTGAGAGGCTACTTCACCCTAACATAAAACTTTGTTTATAAATGTATTTATTATAGAAGATTTTTTGTATATCTGTTTCAGTACTTTTCCAAACAAGTGAAAAAACTTGGCTTGGGGATTTCTCTAGTTCCTTCCCAGTCTGCATACAGAATTTGCTTTCCCATGTCTTTCTATCTCTTTATGTGATTTTACTTTAACAGTATTTTTATTTTAGAGCTTCAGTCATATATGTTATAAAGTCCAGTAAAATTCTGACTTCAGCTTTAAAAAGTACTAACAAACACCTTTTTGGGTTTTGCTTCAAATCTCACATCTAAGGTAAAAAACCCTAAGAAGCAAAACGGGGAGAGAAAAGAGGGTTTGTAGGAGAAAGGGGGAGAGACAGAGTTGATCAGTTCAGGGATGGGGACAATAATGGTGGGCTGTGGTTTGAGGTGTGGTTGTATATTCACGTCATGTTTTTCAAACATAAACCCTGGAAGTCCTTCAGAGGACCTGAATGGTGTATCCTGAATTTAGCCACCTTTGTCCTCATCATTGTCCCTGACTGGGAGGGTCCCACGCTGGGTACATCTGAGCAAACCATTAGGGAGGATGTGGAGAAGCAGAATGATGATAGAATCCCAAATTCTGCTGCTGCTGCTGCTGCATTGGAGCTCTCTAGTGGAATACATGCTACAGAGCTGGCTTCTCCTATTTTGGCTGCCTAACAAACCACACCAAAATATTGGACTTTATATTGTTATTCTGAGGTCCTGTGAAGTGGTGTACAAAAAAAAGAAGTTAAGACATTTCCTAGCATTCTTTATTCAATACTTAGTATGATTTTACTCTAAACTCCATGAATTCCTCAACAGCATTATCTGGCAGAGCAGTAATTCTTCTGTGATTGAAGGGAGGGTTTCTAGACTGACAGCACATAAAGTAATTTGACTTACATTTTTAG
Organism: Loriotus luctuosus; assembly: GCA_035582745.1. Taxonomy (NCBI): domain Eukaryota; kingdom Metazoa; phylum Chordata; class Aves; order Passeriformes; family Thraupidae; genus Loriotus; species Loriotus luctuosus. Next base: position 10,602,232 of record JAWWEY010000055.1, read on the forward strand.
AATTTTCTCTATCAGATCACAGATAAACATCAAAACCACAGGGGTCAGACTGAGCTTGACTGTCTGTTAACCACATATTTTTGCTGTTTACTTGAATGTTCAAATAGTTTGAATGGGTATGAGTAATGGTCCAGCAGAAGTGGGATGGGACTGCTGTGATTTGTGTAACTGAGACAAACAGGAGGTGGCCAGCACTCTCTGTTATCCATCCATGGACACTGTAATATAAAACTCTTACCTTTCCTTGTGCTTCTTCTTAAGGGAAACTCACATAAGTGGGGTTGCTGAGGGAGTCACAGCCTGCAGAGGGTGGACTGACTCATTCTTTACCTTATTTCCTTTTTGCACTGCTCTTCAGCTTCATATTATCTGGATGCTCATAAGCACCAGGTCTCCCATTTCAGAACCAGTATCAGTACAGGGCTTCAGGAGTCCTGTCCTGTCCTGCTTTATCTTTGGATCCCTCCACTTCCTGGCGTGACACCCTGAAATTAAGGGAGAGAAGCTGAGGAAAATATATAGGAAAGGAAGCAACGCACACAAAATTAGAACAAAGCAGTGTGTGGATTTCTACTGCATCCAAGCAGCGAAGAAACAATACAGGAAAAGGTTCTTGTTGGTGGGAGCAGCATGTGAGGCTGAATGGAAAAGATGTACAGAGATATACTCTGTAAACACTGCCAGTGGAATTCCTGAAAGCTTTTCTAGAAGGAAGGCATGCATTTATGCTTACAAATTTCTTGCTGATCAGTTAGTTGCCATCTGGAACCAGCTCCTACATTCCCTGAGTTATTAGGGACCCTGGCATACATCACTAACCATGCTTTTATGCCTGGTGTTACCATAACACTTAAAGTGGGTATTGGGCCTTTTTCTGTGCAGAGCTGAGCAGCAATGCAGCACAAACCAGTCCATAACTGCAAAATTTAGTTTTGAATTATTATTATAATTTCTGACTGGATAACACAAGACATAGGACTTCCCTGAAATCTTGTTTGAACAGCTCCGCTCCTCCAAAACTCCCTCTGCAGGATCTTTGTAATTATCAATCAGTGAAACAATAAGAGATGGAGGGGAAGGAAGATCACAAACAATAAAAATGAGCACATCTCCCTAGGTTTGGGTTTCAGCCCAAGACTTGTGTTTTCTGTCACCATCTAAAAATGTTCTAGTTTTCATTAAATGCTCAACAAAAGAAGGAAACAGGTAGTAATCAAAGTAGCTCAAAGTAGTTAAACAATTTCCTTACCTTAATAGCTGTTTTCAAGTCTTGAATACATCCTTTAAAAAACAAAATATTCTAGGAATTTCTGAAGTAAAGATCCATTCTTATCTCCCAAGGTAATAAGGCACATACAAATTTGTCTGCTCCTATTGAGGAAAAACACACAGAATAAATTTCAGATCACCTACTCTGGCGCCAGTGAGAAACCTGAAGAACAATTAAAAATCTTGGGATGAATTGAGAGAATCCCAGCATCCACTGTCCAGCATGATATAACCCTGAATGTGGTCAGATTCTGATTTATGTTTTATGCCATAAAGTCCTTCAAATAACCTTGATCAGAGCAGACATGGATATTTCCCCCTGACTCTCATCCTCAATCAGACTTTGAAAGGTGCGTTTAACTCTCTAAAGAGAGGGGAGACCATCTTTACTCTGGTTTTACCAGCTGTCAAGTACAAGATATGAAGAGAAAATATGTATATTCTTGATTGTCTATCCACTACAGAGAAGTGAACCACTAGCCTACAGAGCCATCTTACCTTATGATCTCCTTCTTAGCATTTTCTGTTGTTGGACTAAGCTAAATTTCACACTCGACACCTCTTGGGGGAGTTCAGGCACTCTCCTGGGGTTGACAAGCTCCTACCACTGATTGCACCAGGAACCTTGCTGTCCAACTTGAGCACTCTGACTCACCTCACAGGTCCAGATCAGCTCTGCTATGTGCTGGGGTGGCTGATCCAGATGGTCAGAGTAATTTTGAATGGTCATTTTTAATCTGGGTGAAATCAGCAACTCCATAGAGGTAGCTAAGAACTCCTCAGTTAATCTGTTCTAATTTCATGTGCAGGTTTTTCTTTATTATCTTTTTTAAATACTGTTTTTCTTACTCTGGACTCCCCTTTGAATCCTGGAATCTTGTCAAAAAGCAATGAATGACCATGTGTTTGGAGGCTCTAGAAAAAAAATTCTCAGCCTAAATAAAGTTTCTTAAATCTTTGTAATTTTCTTTAAAGTAAGTAAAGAGTTATGTTCTAATCTGGACTACATAAAGGCATATGGTACAATATTTCAGAGTATCATTCAGGAAGGAAAGAGAAACAATCATGAGGATATTTGTAGACAGCCAGAAAAGACTATTTGAGGAAAAAGAAGTCACTGAGCTAGCTAAATTTTGTAAAGGCACACTAGGATTCAAGTGAATGAGAAGAGAAATGAAATGTAATAAGACATGGGGCTTCCAAAGTTGCATTCTGTCTCTCTGCACTAAATATGCTGGATTTAGTTTTCCATAATGGTGTCAGATACATGACTATTATGTTTATGATTTCCATAGCCTTCATATTTAACATCTTACACTGCTAAACTACCACTACAGTTAGAAGGTTTTAATAAGAACTAGTAGAAACCTCCTCTGTCCTAAATTATGACCTTTTTTTTTTCATGACCTGATAATTTGATTTTCATTTTCCTCAAAATGCATGTTTGGTATTTTACAGCTATTATGAGCACTTTCACATTTCATTTCCTTGTTAGTCTATCTTCCAAACTTTTTTTCTTTTCACTATGACCATTATTTGCATCTTTTTCTAATGCCTAATGCAACTTGTCTTGAGTTCGTTACTTAAACACAATAACCTCCTTTAATATTCTTTATCAATTAATAATGGAAAAATAGATCTAAGCTGTCAAAATTATTTCAAATTTTAAAATTTATGGTCATACTTTCAGATTGCATATATTACACTTGATAAATACTTTTAAAATAATCTATGCATTTCTTGCAAAAATTAGCTCATAACAGAGGTCAGTTGCCCATTACATTCAGCTGGTGTTTATTTACAAAGTCATAATGTGAATGTACACAACATTTTTATCTAGAATGCACCTGATATTTTCAATCAAAAAGTGTGTAACAAGGAGAAAAGACTTTTGCCTTTATTATGAGCTTCTGCACTTGAACCTAAGAGGTTTCTCTAAGAATATGATGGAACTGAGCACCTTCCCTTGCATTATGTAATTCCACTTGTATTTCAGCCATGTAATGTTATTTCTGGGAAGAATTCTCCTTGATGATGTTGACTTGGATATTATCAGCTATAATTCCTTTCAGGAATGCCTGTTAGGACAGATCTGTGACTCTAAGACAGTCATCATATTCAGAAGATGTCTGTATATCCACTTTCATCTTGTCCTTAGTATATATGAAGAAATGAGGCTTTCAGGGTTTTCCTCCTCCTAAAGCCTTGTCTCCTTCTCTTCCCATGTGATTTCCATGTACACCCACACAGACTCAAAGCAATTCAGAATTCAACCTGTAGTAAAATAGATGTTTTTCTATAGTGGATCATAATTCATTTTAGTCAGATACACAGTAACCAATTTTTCTTTGCTTGTGCAGTTCATTTATATTTCTTTTTCTGCTAAAGAAAACTGTTCTGCTTTATTTCTGTTATCTGGCTTTTTGGTTTGTGTTTGTTCTGCTTCTTTTTCATTCTAAAAGATGTGAGTTCTGAACAAATGTTCATTATTCTGACTGCAAGATAAAGAAGCAGGTAGAATTTATCCCAGAGATGGATTCCATTCCTGGTTACAAATTAGAGATAACATCTGACATTAAACTGTCCTTGTAAAAGTGACATCTAGATGAATGGTTAAACTACACAATTAACCTGGTAATGGGAAATTAAATGTGTTATCTTGCATGAAGAATAGGGGGAAAAACCCAACCACCCTACACACAAAGGATCTCTTATAAACCCAAAGATGAAGGGATGAATGTGGCTGTCAACACAGGGGCATTCCCTGTCTCCCATTGCCCTTGATCACCAATTCAGTTTGTGTTCATAGATCAACCACTGGACTATTTTAACAAAATAACTGATTTTATCAATAAAATTACTACATCTTTTCATTTCTATTACGTGTTTCTGACACGTTTCTGTTACATTACAACATGTTGGAAATTATCACTGGCTTTGGCCATTGTACAACTTTTTTCTCAATTTTCCAAACTCTTTTTTTGGAGTACTTCTGAATTTCACATGGACCTTTTGCCCAGCAGGTCTTGGGGTTTATCAGGATGTCTCTGGTGTGGCTGCCACCAACCACTGCAGGCAGCCCCCAGTTACCTCTGCAAGCAGCTACCAGAAACAAGTCAGATGTGTTCATGTTGAATTGAATTCTGGAAAAGCTCCTCATCAAGGTCCTTAGACAGTGTTTTCCTAAAATGGGAAGTTGACCTTTGTCTCTTGGAGTCCTTCTGGACATTGCTGACATTGTCAGTTGTCCAACAACTTTGAGAAAATCAGTTCATCCACAGCTTCTGCACCAGCTCCTTGCATGGGAGAAGGACACTATTGGAGTTCTCCCTGGAGAGCTGCTGAATTTAGAACAGTGAAAAAAAAAAGGAGGATTCTGAGGCAACAGATTTTCTTCTGGTGAGAAACATGCTCAGAAGAACTTTTGTGACAATATAAGTGAGAAAAAATACTTTAGTTTTCTTGCTGAAGGTTTTTGGCAGCAAAAGATGAGACCTCTGCACTGCACACTTCAAGTATGAGAGGAAACTGAACTGTGGAAGTGTCTATTATTTTTTATTGCCTATAAAAATGACTGAAGGTGACTTGTCCACAGGTAGGTTTGTACACTGTAGGCATCTGCAGACAGTTGCAACTCATGCCAAAATACACATTTCAAGATTGTAACAGCAGCGACAGAAAAAAAGTTTTATTAACCATTCATAATTTAAATTAAATGTAAATGAAGAATACACATAATATAAAAATGAACAATAAATTATTACAAATACACAAAACCTGCAAAACCACTCAGTTTTATCATTAAGTTACACACTTGACATGGAAGTTGGTATGTTAGTCCCTGGCCTACTGCATAAGCACACAACAGCATGTTTTGGATAAAGGGGTAGGGTGAAAGGCAAGAGAGAAAGGAAGGATGAATTAAGAAAGAAAGAGAGGAAAGAGAGAGAGAGAGAGAGAAAACACTTATTGAAAAATTTATGTCAATACATAATTAATGTGTGTATTTGCCATGTAAGGGGTTTGAATTCTATTTAATGTTCACCAAGAACTAAAATGATAATTGGTTTTTAATTAATTATTGTTTGTTTGTTAATAAGTACACATGTGCTAGAGAATTCTGAGATTTGTTTGACAGGATACTGTGTGTGCAATATTTTTGTTCAAAATAGTGTATTTAGAAATATTTATAACACATTTTTCATTAATGAAGTGAATGAGCAAACATATCTAGAATTCAAATTTATATACACCTTTCCTGAGTTGAGGTGATTCACGGTTTATATGACACACATATAAACCTCCCACAGTGCAGCCTGGGGCCATTTTCTCTTGTTCTGACACTTTTTACCTGGGAGAAGAGACTGAACCCCAGTTTACAACTTCCTTTCAGGCAGTTGGAGAGAGTGATCCTGTCCCCCCTGAGCCTCCTTTTCTCCAGAACAATCACCCCAGCTCCATCAGCTGCTCCTCAGTAGAGTTGTGGCTCAGACCCTTCCCCAGCTCCCTTGCCCTTCTTTGGCAAGAAAATTTCACTATTTACCCTCACTGTGTAGGAACTTATTTCCCAAGAAAACGATAGAGGGAGGATGCTGAACAGAGCCTTGAGAAAAAAATGCTGGTTCTGGATACAGACTGCAGGCAGGCCAACAGTTTCAACAGATTAGCAGGCAGCACATCATTGCCTGTTCTCTTCTGAACTCAGGACTTTCCAGCTGTTAGCCTTGAGGATTCTCCACATGACAGAGAAGAATAATAAACTGGTGGGAAAAAATAGGAAAATAGGCTGCTCTGCTTTTTTCTTGGTAGCACTTAGAGCTTCAGCAGGAGTGGAAGGGAGCTGCCAGATGCCCACAGAACATTGAAGGAACACTTTGCTGAATAGGGTTTGTGTTCCTGACTCACACGAGTATTGCATTCCACGCACATGGATTGGGATAGATGGTACTGTAAAATAAAGAGGGTGCTGCAGCCTGAAGCACATGAACATATGAACAGAAGTTCCATGTCAGCTCCAGAACGTGTGACTGTGACAGTGGTCACAAGGGTTCTTGAACTGGGGAAGAGATGAGAATGTTGACTCCATGTTCAGAAGGCTTGATTTATTATTTTATGATATATATATTGCATTATAATTATACTAAAAAGAAATAGAAGGAAAGGTTTCATCAGAAGCTAGCTAAGCTAAGAATAGAAAAGTAAAGAATGATAACAAAGGAGCTGGCTCCAACAGAGAGAGAGAGCCAGCTCTGCTGTGACTGGTCACTGAACCAAAACATCCACACAAGATCAATCACTGATCCACCTGTTGCATTCCACAGCAGCAGATAACCATTGCTTACATTTTGTCTCTGAGGCCTCAGCTCCTCAGAAGGGAAAAAATCCTAAGAAAGGATTTTTAGTGAAAAGGATGTCTGTGACATGTGACTCACACCTCTAGGAACTGAGAACAATTATCACAGTCCAGCTCAAGTCTATTAATAAGCTGCCACTCTTCAAACCAATCTGCAAGGCAAGCAATCTGCCTTTAGCTGTGCCAATTTTGTCTGACCAAGTGTATGAACTGTTTAGGGGATGTCAAATTCCTTATTTGGGCTGTCCTAAGACATACAAGCACAGAGAATCCAGTTCCAGGAAAATTGCCAGGCACTCTTACATTTACTAATATAGCTGATGCCTATAAATTCAATTTATAACTGAGGGCAGGGGAGAAATACTGAGTAAGAAGACATGTTTCTTTCTGTCACATGCCTCCAGATAATCCATGAGAGCAGGTCATGTGGAAAAGCAGAAGACACTGCTGAACCTTATATGTCTGTAATGAATGGTTTAATTGCAAATTGGGAATGTGAACAGAGTATGGGATTGAATTAACACATATGAGAAGTTTGATTACAAACACAGGAGTTCAGCCCTATGGCATCTGTGCTTCAGAGTCATTTAAAAACTGAGCAGGTACAAATGAAATATGAGACCCAAGCAGAGCAACACCCTGAAGTACAAGTCCTGCTAAGCCAGCAGGACTGTGGCAGGTATGTGAGCTGGAATCACACAGGGCAGTGCCTGGCACCCGACCAGCAACTCAACCCAGAGGTGACTTTTCATCAGGGTGACTCTGGAGCAGCAGAGGGCACGCAGACAAACAGCCTGACAGAGTTGTGTGGGATATCAGTAACACAGCTTCCCAGCTGCACAGCACGTTAAAATAAGAGATAGGCACTGCAGTGACTCCTGAGAAATGTCACCCTGCATCCCATGAAAGTGTTGCCACAACAGATTCAGTAATAAACACAAAAACACAACATCCATTGCCAGAACAAACAAAACTTTTCGGACATTGAACACTACAACACAGAGTAACTCAGGTTATCCTACAGAGTGTCTTAAACACCTGCAGCCCTACCTTGCAGAATCTCTAATGAGAAAATTACTCAAACAAGCAAATATGAAAACAGACATTGTACAAAGAACTGGCACATTCTGCTCTATGCTTCAGTTAAAGGAAGACTCAGATTTAGCTAACTTTGAGACATGAAAGATGCTGAAGAAGGGGAAGAAATTAAAGAAACATTTTCACAAACATCTGTAGCTGCCAAGAAAATAAGATACCAAAAGACTGGAAAGTAAGTCCGCTTAAATTTGTAACTTTGAGAATAAAACAGGAGGGATATTTAATTCTGGAGAAGGTTGTCTGGTTTTGAGAAGCAAAAATCTTCATCCCTGAAGGCACAGACTAATATGCTGTCTGAAGATATGGTGGTGTTTCCCATCTCAGCATGTCATTTTATAAACACCCAATTACATTTCTTTACCCTTTGTTGAAGGCAGAGACCCACTCCTATCAGTGATTTGTTAAGGAACAACACTTAGACACTGCTGGCATTCATGAAATGTCTGTCTAGTCTTGTAGGTTCTTCCCTTTCCTTTGTACCTAAGTCCTGACCTCAATTCTTACAAGAGTTGAGGTTTCAGAGTTTTACATTTTCCCCATCAACTTATTGAATGTGGGTGGAGTTCTTAATATACTTGCTTAGGATCTCCCTTCCCAAATACCCAGGGAGCCTGATCTGTGCTCAATCCATTCAGGAGAGTAATAAAAACATTTTGTTTTTGTTTTTCCTTCCCTACATAAGAATGGAACATTTTGGGGTGGAGGTCAGCCTAGCTCAGGAAGGCTTTTAAAGAGCTCAGCTGTTTAAAATTTCTGTAAGGGGAGTGGGAGCTGAAAAGAATGAGATAATTTCCCTTTTCTCTGGAATTCTTCCCAGGACAATGCATTTTTTTCTAGGGAAAGTGTCAGCTAGAGTTGTGTTAATTAGAACACTGCTTCATAATTAGAATGGAAGAATACTAAAAACATCATTAATCCTTAAAATTCCCAATATTACCTCCACAGGCTGCATGGTTTGGGATGGAGTTTATCATGTGCTGCAGGATACCATCAAGACAGAAAGCATTTTAGGTCTTTAACTAAAGACCTTTAAAAGTTAGGGAGATCTGACTATGGAGAAAGACAATGTATAGGATTAAAACAGAGGCTGAAATAGTTATAAACCACAAAGATAATAAGAGATAACTTTGCTTCTCTGAAAAATAACTTTACTTTCAGAAGTTACCCTGAGCAAGATAGAAGAGTTTTTCCAGAATTATTTCAACATTATGGATTCCTAGGAAATCTCTCTCTTTTGCCTTACCACATTTAGGTGTCATGCTCCATGCTTTTAAATATTCGAGTTTAACATAGTGTTACAATTAAATGAATTTTTAAAAAATGTAACAATGTAAAAAATTTGTTTAAAAAAAATCCTCTCTAAAAACATGTCAAAATAAGGATTTTATTTAGTTATTATGTCCTGGAGTGTGAATGAAAGAACAAATATAATGCATCAGATGTCAGCCAGCTTCCATAAGTATGTAATATAAGAATCCATTCAAAAAAACCCAAGCAGACCTCTTCAGATGAAGTACATTAGTTCAGCAGCAGAACAAGCTCTTCTACATTAATTTCTATAAGTATTGTTGCAATATGGCAACGGCTTTTATGGAACCTTATGAAACTCTTATGTCTTTGTGCACACCCTCCATGCAGAATAGTTCAATTCAGCTGACATCCTGGAAGTCACTCCAAGCTCTGAAACTACACACTTACATCTTTGTCAGCATCCACAAATCAGATTTTATCCAGCCACTACCCAGCTGTGTCAGGGCAGAGCTGCATGCATTCTGATGAGGGCACCAAAATCACAAGTTTTCTTAGCTGGAAAAAGTCTGCCAAATAAAAGAGAATCTTCTGCGAAAAAATATCTTTATTTTTCCCACAATTTGTGTTGCACGTTTGTTTGACACTAAGATAACAGGTTAAACTATTTCTTATTTAAAGGGTTCTACCAGTCAAATCAGAATTGTGTCTCCTTTAACTCTTCATTAATTTCTGGCTATCATGGAACAATGGGACTTGATGAGTCAATATATAGCTCTAGTGGGAATTGGAATTGTTCAGAGTGAGATGTTGACAAAATACTTCCCCATTGTTTTAAGCTCTTTTTTTTTAATGTACTTTGTTGACTGTTCACCTTGTACTAGAAACTTAATCTTTTCTTCAGAGATAGCAGGCATCCCCTATTTTCCCATAAAGATTCCCTTTTACTTTTTTGCTTTTTTCTACCCATGCAAAAAATACCAGGTGCCCCTCTGAAAGGAGTCAGCAGTCTTGGACAATCCAGTGGGAAATACGAGTTCAAAGATCTCAAACCATTTTATAATGCACTAACTCTGACTGTTCTTTTGCATTTTCTTGTGTGAATCAGCAATAAGCCACGAGAAAAATTAAACTTACCATAGCAGAGAGATCATTTGTTAATCTTTGTAGAAAGATCAGAGCCTGAAATATTTGCTGTCTGTCAAACACATCCCAGGCATCCTCTAAGCACAGACTGGAATAGGAGTGTTGGTTCAAGAGACACTGAAGGGTTTGGGCTTTTATAGCTTTGCACTGGATGTTGCTTTTTTTTTTTTTTTCACTGGTCAGCCAAATCTATATATCAAGTTTCAGACTGTTGGAATGACCAGTTCTTAATCTGAACACAGCAGGTCAACCATACATCTACTGTCAAAAATTGGCATAAGTTTCCTGATACCACAGACAAGGTTTCAGCTGAAGTACTGGGAAACTTCAATGGGTCTTACCTGACCAATACTCAGCCAGTGAGTCCTCCCTAGGGCTCAATAATCTTTTCTCACAAAATGTGGCATTCCATTGAATAAGCATGAGCTGTAATTACAGAAGGAAGGATGATGAGTGTACTGAAGACAAAACAGGTCACCTCTGCCATAGTGGGACTAAGATTTTCACAAAAATGGAAAAGTATTGCTGTTTATGTCAGTACTTGAGGGAAAAAAAGTGTTTGACAGCATTGAAAATGCAGGAACACTTTATTGTTTTTAAAGTACTTTCTTTGATCTGTAATATTATTTCTATCCTTCCTTTTTTCACCTTTGTAAGGTGTAAAAATGAATGATCACATCATTCCTTTTACCTTTCTTACAGAACTAAATGACTTTGCAAATATTACAGTATCATCTCTGTACTAATATAGAGCTAAGATGGCTTTGCAAACATTGCAGTATCATTACTGTACTAATATAGAGCTAAGGGCCAAGATTTCCTTTTCTTCTGATATTTGGTAAAGAGCTAAACTGTTTTGCAAATATTACAGTATCATCACTTTACTAATACAGAGCTAAGGACCAAGATTTCCTTTTTCCTTCTGATATTTGGTAATGTTTCCTAGAGAGAAGATGACAAATTAGGGGGTGAGGGGCTCAAATGACACAAAGATCTTAGATTTCACTTAGATTTTCACATTAATATTCTGTTCAGAAAAAGGAAACAGAAAGCTTCAGAAGAGACAGAGTGAATGAAAAGAATTCAAGCTTTACATTTTTGTTAATATTGAGGGTAAAAAAAAGAAGCAAAACTAAGTCGTTAGTGGCTTATAGATAAGCTTTATAAATTAAAGCTAAGGTAAAACTATTTGAAATGTCTCTAACAAAACAATCGAACTATTTTTGTTGGGAGGGACCTCCTGCAGTCTCTGGTCCAACCCTCAGCACAAAGTAGAAACAAGTTCAAACTTAAAGTTTCCCAGGGCTTTTCACTGCTGAATTATGAAGCTTCTTCAGGGTCCACCTTACATTCTTGTGCAAAGCTCCCAGAAGGAGCAACATCCACCACCTGGCCTTTGTCCTACCCTGCCCTGTGCAGGTGACAATCCAGCCTGGACAGGTGACACAGCAGCACTGCCCTGTGCAGGTGACAATTCAGCCTGGACAGGTGACACAGCAGCACAGCCCTGTGCAGGTGACAATCCAGCCTGGACAGGTGACACAGCAGCACTGCCCTGTGTGGGGACACTGCCTCTGCTCCACATACACTTTGACCCTGTGACTCTGCTCAGTGCCAGGGATAAAGCTCTCAGCAGGTCTCAAAAGCTAAAATATGTGTCATTGAGCAGGAATCTCTGCACAGCAGTAATGACCAAATTCTGGATTGGTTTTTTCAACATTTCAGTGGGTGTTTTCCCACTGAAATGTTGCCAGCGGATACCTCAGAGGCACATTGAAAGGAATTCATTAGCCAGACAAAAGAGATGAATGGTTTCCTCTGATTGTAAAAGGCATTGTACTGAAGATTTTTTCAAGCTTCCTATATTTAGAAGTATACTAAAGGATTTGTAGAAAAAGTTTCTAAATTTAGAGAAATCTATTCTTTCTTAAACTTCCTCCTTTTTTATCCATCTCATTCTGCTAAATTTATCAGGGAAAAGGCAAAACATTCATTTTAGTGAAAAAGTGGAAAAGGTTACTAAATTCAGTCTGAACAAATTGTAAATACAATGACCTAGAGAGAAAATAGACAAAAGTTAAAAGGTATGGATTTCCTAAGCTATTCCTCTTTCTTTGACTGAGACATGTTTAGTACTTTCAGAAGAAACTGAAAATTAAAATGAAAACCTAAGAACTTGAGAATCCTATTACCAGAACGATCTATATTATTTGCCAAAAATAATCCTACACCATTACAACTTTAATATGAAATAAAAATTTGCAACTGGAATCTGAAATGACCCATCCATGAAAATTCTGAAGAGATCACTTGAAGCAGCCTCTCAGACAGTCTGAGAGCTTGTACAGCTGCAGAATGCTTTAGTGAACACTCTATATTATCAGCACCACCTAGAGTGAATCACCAGAAACAACTCCAGCCCCAAAACTAATATTCTTTACAAAGCATAACTCCATTTCAAAGCAGTATTATCCAGAATTACCTTCAAAACCTTCCATTCAAATTAAGGTTGTTGAAACAATAGAAGAGAAACAAGGTGAAACCATAATTTTATTATTGCACCTAGAAGAGGTCACGAAAATAAATCAAAATGCATTTTAGAATCAACTGAACTCTGTCTATTAGTTCTGGCTTAATCATCAGCAGAAATTTCCTCAATCAAAACATTGTTAATGATGAGGAGGAAGAGGAGGAGGATGTCTAAAGTAAAACAGAATCCTGTTTACTCACTAAAGAAATAGAAACAGATTGTTGAGGGGTCTTTTACCAGTAAACTATTAAGAGTTTGAAGGTAGACCTGGGTAAATAAAATGGATAATATAGACACTGCATGTTTATGAAATAGTTGTTTTTTATCTTTATTTATGCAAATTCTCCTTACAGTCTGCTTGATTTAGACACCTACTTTTTTAAAGTCAATTCCTGTGCAGAGTCATAATACCAGAGAATGTTAGGAAACTTCTTTTATGGGATGCACATTGATTTTCCATTATTTTCCATCTAGGAAAAAAACTATGTAAATGAGGATTCATTTACACCCATCCAGTAAATTGAAAGGTTTACCCTTATCCTCTTCCAGTTTTATACCACAAAAATAAAATGCAAAAGTAATAGAGTTATAGTAGTAAATGTGTAGAACAACTCAGTAGGGAATTGGGCCTGTAATTTGGAGATGATTTTCATCTCCATGATTTGTGATATCAGTTAATGTTTAGTTCTGATAGTTTTCAGCAATGTTTACTTTTCACCCCCCCTGAAATCCACAGGAACATTGTACTTGCCAACAGTTCTGATAAACAGACACCTGGCACTGATATCACACTTCCAAAGTTACTTATTTTCATTTTTTAAACAAATCAGTCACTACTATGACTGTGTAAAGACCTAATGGTGGCCTGTTTTAAACAATAAACAAAGCAGTAATATAAGCTTAACAAAACAGAGAATTTTCTTGCGTTGCAAATATGCAAATATTCAGCCATCAACAAGCACGGATTGTTCATTTCAGGCAACTCAGTGCAAGCAGACTCAAAACTGCATGGCTTTGTGTGCTGCTGAAGGAGAAGAATATACTGACAAAAAATATGAAAGAAGAAGAATATGCTGACAAAATATACAATAATAATAATAATATACTGACGAACCAGAACTTTGTGTCTTCACTGCAGCTTGTGGTGTGAGCATTAAGCCTGAGAAGTCAGTCAGTGCTGAGTGGGATGAGCACAGCACAGCACTTGTATTTTTTCAGAAGACAGCTCTCTCCAGCACTAACAGCTCAGAATTCAGAGTGCACTGGTGATATTCATTCTGCTCACTCTCATCTTCCCCACCCAGCAGCAGCTGCCCTCCTGTTGCCTCTGGGGTCCCCACACCTCTGCTGTGGGGAAGTTTCCTTTCTCTAGGAAGGGATGGGTTTGCCTCTGGCTGTCTTCCTCATCTATCTTCTGGCCTAAAAACACTTCTAACATAAACCAAAACAACCTGCAGGCTTATTTTGCCCTTAAGCATTATTTTCATGCTGAACCTTATATATTTACATACTGTGAAGTTAGAACATTATTAACTGGTATTAGTGAATAATTGGAGAATTGTAATATCATTTCACGTTTATGCTTTTTATATAACCAAAATACTTTATAAAGTGAATAAGTCTAGAATGAATTATAGTCTTTCACACTGGTGAGATTTATTTAATTTAAATCTTTAGTCTAAAGAGAAAGGGCAAAAAAAATGTAGTTTTTATATTTTAGTTCTGACAGTAATTCTACACTTTTTCATTGCCACACTATTAGAGTAGATGTATTTTCTCAATATACTGCTGATCCCACATGCCAAGTAATATTTCCATCATATCACATAAAACATGTCTATAATGCTGCTGCACTATAAAGAAACTAATATGAAAGTATTATACCTGTGAGGAGAATCTGACCCGTGTCTTTTCTTACATAAGAAAAGGTGTAGTACTTTCAGCCAAAACTGATAACTGCTAATAAAATAATTTTTATTGGCAATTACTGACATATTTTATTAGCATTAACAATGGCAAAGACCCTGACATTACTCAAGGAATGTCTGCACAAAATCACTACAAAGATATTACAAATTACTGTAAGGTGTCCTTTACCATTCCAAGAAAACAAATATACTTGCCATAATATGAAAATGCAGCAAATATTCCACATGCTAGTTAATAAATCAAAAATAATAAATCAAAATAATAGATCAAAAATGTCTTTATTATGAAAATTCAATTTTTGGCATTTGAAAATATAGGGTACATATATTTAGAGCTATGACCACTGAGAAAGATGAAAACCAAAAGAGTAAATGCTGTTTTTTTTGCTTCAGGGCCTGCATACTGCTTCACAAGCTGGAAATTTTACTCTGTAGTTATTTCCAATCCTGTTTCAAGACATTTTGTACGTTTTTTTGGAGTATGTGAAACAAAACTTCCCTTTTGAACAAGAATAAGAAGGCAGATCTATGCATACCTTGGTTTGATCTTGAATGGATAACTTTAATTCTATGACATCATGACACTTCCTTTTTGTGTTGTTATGCAAATGCTTGACTACAGCATCTCCAGGTCATGTGACAGGTGAAAAAGGAGCATTTGATTTGAAGGCTGACCAGAGAGGTCCAATGGGATTCCAAAATTTTCTTTGACCCCTGATGGTTTTCCTTCTGAATCAAAGCAACTGGTCTGATAAGAAGTAAATCAGCTGCATAACGAGAATTTTTAACATCTCAAGATGGGCAGTGGAGCCAGTTCAGAGAGCAAGGACTCAGCCAAGAGATCCAGAGAACTGGAAAAGAAACTCCAGGAAGATGCAGCAAGGGAAGCCAGGACGGTCAAACTCCTACTGTTGGGTAAATAGAATAAAAATTGCTCATAATGCTTTTCCATTGAGGGGTTGGTTTTCTCTGGAACTACATTTTAGTACTGTGAATTTCTCACCTCTCACTATTTTATTTGAAGAAGAAAATTCTGTAATATATGTTTAAAATATTTTCTGGTTGTGGCTACTCATGAAGTCACAAGGCTGGAAATGGCTGAGTCACTACATACATTCAATTTTAAATGCTATAAATCCTTGACTTTGAACATGTTTGAGAAATGAGAACTTGCTGTTAGAATAAATGTTATAATACAAACTTACAGAGAACGTAGCACACTTATCTCTTTTTTTCATGGATCCAAATGCATTCATTTGCAGGAGGATTAAGTTAGATAAGTGGTTACATAAAAATCCACATGTATCACAAGATATTGATATTGTTTATCTTTCAAAGTGTTTCATTCCATTTTTTAAAGAAGCAGAAAGTGACTTAGAATGGCTTTTTTTGATGTATAATGTAGAGTGGAATGAGAAGTACTCAGATGAATACAGATAAATATTCTCACAAACTACTACTTTTAATCCCCACTACGATCAATTTATTAGCAGACAGAGGATGTAATGGCAAAGACATTCTTTTTCTTGATACAACTTTATTCTTGGGGTTCTTTTGTTAGAGTTTTTTTTTGTTTGTTCGGGGGTTTTTTGGTGTTGTTGATTTTTTTTTCCCATGGTGCTGTGCAGCTTACAAGAAATATCTGAGAGCACATTAACACCACCACTGTCTTAATATTTTTCTTCTAACAGCTTCCTATAAAAGTTAGCAGTGGTTTCTCCCAATAAATGGAAAAAAGTCTGATCATTGGAGTGCTTCTCTTTTTGGCTTTCTTGTAATTGCAGTTCTTGCAAATGGTTTTAAACTGCCATTTATTCAGGCAAAACTAGATTAGATAAAGTGAACAACTCTGTTTTGTATCTTATGAAAAGGTCTATTTATACCTGTTAAAATCAAAGAACAATTATTCAAAAATAAATAAGAGAAGGACATGCAGGTTTCTCAAATAATAAAAGAAAGTAGAAGTTTGATACTCTAGATGTAAAATCAGTATTTGGATTGTGGCTTACAAAGCTTTTCAGTCCAGTTAAGAATACTAACAGTTTCTGTACCACAGTAACATAAAATATTGCTCCTAATGAGGAAAGCTTAAGTCAGTCAAAAAATCCCAGAACAATATTTTCGTTTAAAATTCCATAAATTTAAAGTAATTTAAATGTATTGTTACAAAAAGAAGTTGGGACACTGAGTTAGAACCAGGAGCCATCTAATTCTGCATCCTGCCTTTGACCTTATCCAACCTTATCCATGAGGAAAAAGTAAGAAATCCTTTAAGAGGAGTGTATAGGATAAAGAGGAATTTTCCAGATAAAGAGGAATTTATAAGTTAAGCAGTTTTATCTTCAAGCTTTTATGCCTTTACAGTATTACTGAAGGCTGCTTTACAGCAGGACAAGTAAATTACCCCCCCACACACACTGAACATATGTATGTATTTAGTATTAAGGACTTACGTTTTAAATGTTTCCTAATGTATATAATCACTCTTCTTCTGACACTATTAAGGGCAGCCTTGAGATACTTTTAGTAAAATACTTTGAAATTCAATGCAAGCTACATGAAATAAACTTCTATTACGTTCATTTCCAACCTGAACATAGTTCAGCTTCATTAGCTACACAAGCACTATTTTCATGAGACAAGATGATCATTTGGATCTGAAATACTTCATAGATTTTTACAATATCTTCCTTTACTCACATCACACATGATAAAAATTCAAATTTTTCAGTGGGTAATATTTTGGAAGGCTTTTGTTCTCCTGAACAACAGATCAGAAAGTCTTCATAAAAATATGTTGAAGAGACAAAAAAAATTTAATAACTTAAATTTTCTTCTTAAAAAAATGAGAAGTGAAAAAACTGTGTATCTGGAGCCTTTTGCAGCACCAGAGTGAGAGAGGCTCCTGAACATCTGGAGTCAGAGATGCTGAAGCAATGTGCAGAATGGGCACCACATCCTTCCACAGGGGCTGTGAAAATGGCCAGACAGGAAAGAATTAAATCTACCATGTTGAGATTTGTGCCTGTTATCTTTCCACATCTCTGAAGTGATTCAGAAATTATAGAAATTTTAGAGTTCATAAATCAAGGGCATCTCTATTCAAGCCAGCCTAGTCCTACCTAGTCCTAGCTTTCTGTTCAGTCAGACTTAATGTTGTCTTTATACTTCAGACCAGATGTCATAGTTTCTTTTTGCAATAGGCAGGTTGGTAGAAAATATTCAGAAAAAAATAAGATGTATATCATAAGTTTTCAGTGTAATCACTTTTTTCCTTACACCTAAAATGTAAAAAAACCCCAGTGTATTCGGACTGTTTTTTCTGAGGGTATTATTTAAAATCTGGTGTGGTGTCTCTACAGCCTCCAGCAGATCCCTTTAAAAAAATAGAACTTCTACTCTGAAAAAAAGGCACTAGGTTTGTTTATGTCAAGTTCTATGACCCAGACAAACACACCAACTGGGTTGAGGTGATTTACAGTTTTTATGGCATGCACCTATAAACTGGGGAGGGAGGAAATTATGTCAGGTTCTGAGGTTTCTCACAAGCTGGCCAGGAGCCAAGAGTGTTAAATCCTCTGGGCTAGGTGCTCCCATGCTGCCAAAGCCATCCCTTCCCCCAGCATTTCCATCTGGTCTCTAAGTATTCATACTTCAAAAAGATCAGGTTGTTTTATGAGTCTGGAACAAACTCCAAGGTGAAAGTTTTATATCCTGTGTATCAGGGCTGTATCTGGCTGCCACATCACCTGTAGTTTGCATTTTCTTTGTAGGATGTCAGCATTCAATTTATAGGTGTGCAAAGTGCAGTGCACATTCCAAAGATTGCCAAAATAGCAGATGCTCACAGTGATGTTCCCCAGAAATAACAATTTAGCTTCAGTTTAAACAATCATTAAAATTTTAACTTATTTATTTTCAAAGTATTACTCCATGTCTCATTGTCTATAGTTTTCAGTGTGAGGACAAAAGCCACCCTCAACAGAACTGGTCATCCTCAGCTCACCTTTTGGGGCACAGCTCACACAATTTAACTTAAACATCTGCTTCAGGGGAACAGAAATGGAAGATGTTTAGTTAAGGTTTTGTAACAAATATTTCTCTCCACTGACTATAAGAGGTCTCTGGTAAATAGTCTGAATGTAGAAATTCATAGTACAGATACTTAACACCAGTTAAATGATACAGTTACTGTAGTACTGAACCTTAAAATCCTGTTACTAACACCTAGCCTGAAAACACAGGGTTTGAGCACAAAGACAGCCCAACAATCTCACTGATGGGAATATACTGATTTTCTGTTTTGGAGAGGGGGGCAGTATTTAAGGACTTTATTCTCTCAAGACGGTTAGATCTTAGATTTTTTCTTTCTCGAGTTTCTTTCTCTCATACACTAAGTTTATTGAGTCTCATAAGAGGACCAGAAAGATATGATTTCCATATTAGTTCATAATCTCAAGACTTCTGAATGGCACAGGTGAAGATCAGGCAGGGGTGCGAAACATTTTCCAGTTTTATTTGAATATTTTCCTTTTTTATTTGAATATTTTCTTTTTTTTTATTTGAATATTTTCTTTGCCAACTTTTTCCTGATTTATGTCATTGTCGGTGAGTTTTATGACAGATTTCAAACAAAATATTCAGCAGGAGTTTTTTTATTTCCCTGTGTTTAATTCTGGAAAATTTTCTAAACTAAACCTTTCCTTCCACAGGAATAACAACTGTAAAGAGATAATAATTCTTTATCTGAGACACAAAAGCACCTTAATATGGAAGAACCCTCCTCAATGTGTCAGCAGATGCTAATCTTGAAAGCTTGTACTCTCCACAGCTATTCAAACAAATTCTGCATAGAAAAACAAAAATGTCAAATCACAGCTGAGGGCCTGGGTTCTGTTTCCCCTTGAATTTGTGAGATTCTCACTGGGTTTCAAGACACCTCTGGTTTTTTTCTCCATTTCTGCTCTGTCTACATGCTGTAGTGTCCTGCAGGGAGCAGGCTGAGCACTCCCAGAGCAGGAGGGGATTTGAGTCAGGCTGCTGGGGGGCAGCTCCTTTGCAGCCTTGCTGCATGACTCTTCTTCCTGAGGCTGCTCTTCAGTCCTGGGAACCATGGAAGGCTTGGGGCGTGGTGGGATGCAGTTCTGGAGTACCCAAAGCAAGAGGAGACGCAGGCTGCAGCCAGCCAGAGTTCAGCACCTCACAGAAGGTGAATGTGGTGTGCCCTGGGGCATGATGGAGGTGATCTCTGGGAAGAAGTGTTGATATTACCAGCAGGGGACATCTTTCAGCTCCCAGGAAGTTGAGAAACTTCTTAGTATTCTTTCAAGTCCTGCACCCCAAGTAATTTAAGATGATGCTGAGGAGAGCCAGGCTGAGGATGGAGCCCAGTGGGACTCCAGCAGTGACAGCCAGACTTTCAGGCACTGACTGAGAGTTTTGTGCCAGTATTCTCTGTGCAGTCATCCCTGTCAAAGGAATAGAGACAGAAATGAGGAGTAAATTTCAGCTAGATCTTAAATATGCAAAATATAAAATATTTTTGACTAAAATACAGTGATACCTGTCAGGTGGAGCTATAAATCTTCAGAGTTGACAGAGCTTCTCAAGACTCTAATTAAATTCTTTCTGAGTTTCCGGACAAGACTGTTTGTCCTAAGTTCTCATCTATTATTAAGAAAAGCTAGGCTTGAAGAAGATGCCTTCAGCTCCCTGTGTAATCACTCTAGATCTTTTGTGATGCACTTTTGCCACTATTTCTGCAAGTGGAAATCCACTGCAGCAGGTGGAAATGCAGCCCTAACCTTGATTTTCCATACCAGGGACTGTCCAAAGAAGGAGGCTACATGGTGAAGGGAAGGAATTAAAAAAGCAAGTGCCAAAAAAATTATTCTTGACCCACTTCCTGGGGTGAAAATGCTGCTACAACTAAGATGATACTCCATGGTGAAGCCAAAGTCTAAAAGTCACATGTTGTTTGGATAAAAGTATTATTGGATAATAAATTAAAGATGAGCAGAGATAGAAATTGCATCCAAAAGATATAAATTATGTTTCTCACTCTATTTTAAGACTCTTTTAGGTCTTTCAGATCTAGAAGAGAAGTTAATTTCTATATTATGTTTCCTATCATCTTTCCATGAGATGAATGGACGAATTCTCAGTACAGCTTCCTCTCTTCCCTACAAAAAGTGTAGCAAACACTACTTTGTAGACAGGGCTTTACCAAGCTCTTCAGAAGGTCACTGAGAGGCTAATAAATGATCTACAAAAAATTTGCATTTTTTCCAAACTGTGGCAGATGGCAGCATCAGCCCATTCTGCATGGGCCTGTTTTTTTCTTGCATTTTCTACCACTCACATAATGAGTTTCAGAAAATGCTTTGAGTGTGGTTTACTGTCTCTTGTGATTCATTTGAGTAAATTAATCCCTGTCATTTGAATACTGTTACCTTTACAGAATGTGTTTGAAAAGTCAGTAATCAGTTTGTTCTATTTTCTGAGAAGTCCTTGGTTAAAAAGCCTAGGCCTTGGATTTTGGTTTAGTCAGAAGTATTTGACATCATACCATGAGGGAATAGGTAATCTACCAAGAGAAAAGCTGTGATGAATCTTTTTGTGCTTCAGCAGAGCTTTTGATACTTTCACAAGAAATAAAATGTCCAGCTCACAGCTGGATAACCGAGTTACACAGTGGATGAGCAATGGTCTCACAGGTCAG
>JAWWEY010000055.1:10633036-10675043 GCA_035582745.1 Loriotus luctuosus
ATAAAGGAATGCAAAACAATGAGTTATTTACAGAAAGTGTGTGAGAAAGTTCACTACAAGAATGTCAACATCAGAAGCCTTAGAAAATCTTAAAAAAACAGGGTGACAGACTACAAAAGGAAGAAATTGCAGAATAATCTATTTAAAATATTTGGGATTTTATTCTGTACAGGTTTCTTCTTCCCCACTTAGGGGAAATGCATTCACAAGTTATATTCATTTTGTCACATTTCTTACTGGGGTCAAAAGCTAGAAATTTTTTCTTATAAACACATTCAAAACCAACTTTAGATTTCTGCATCTATGTAGTTATAATATGTCTTTAATTTAAATGTCCTTTTTTATTTAATTTTTTATACCCTATTACTCTTTTAATATAAAAGCCTTCCACAAAAGTTGTACTATTTGTGAATGCCTATGGTAAGATGAAACGGAGCCCTCATACCAAAACAAAACCATAAAAGATGAAAACTCTGTGTATCACAATTTCAGCCTAACCTTGGCACTACCTAAAGGGAAGTGAGCCTGTAAAAAGATGTTTACATGCACAGGCGAGTGCAGCAACCTGGAAAAACCAGCGAAAACAAGAAATTTTGCCCTTTCGACTCATTATAAACCAAGCTCATCCTCAAGGAGGCGAAGGGGCACAGCGTGCTTGCACAATATTTACTGAAATTTCTCTTTAGGAAGATGAAAGGAAGCTGTGTGCCATGGCAACAGCTCTGGAGGATGGCAGCATGTCCCAGGAGCTGGTGGAGCTCATCAAGGAGCTGTGGCGCGACGGCGGCACCCAGGCGTGCTTCGCCAGGGCGGCGGAGTACCAGCTCAGCGACTCGGCGGCATAGTAGGTGACACCACAGCTGCTCACAGCTGGCTCCTGTGCTACAGTAACTGTCCCCCTCGCAGAGCAGCCTCTGGAAATCATTGCTTCTTAACCTGGAAAAATGAGGGGGTTGGTAAGGTTTATAATGTATCAGAAATGTTTAGCCGGAGGAAAGAAGCGAAAACAAGGTTTCAGAAAAAAATTTGTGTCTGTGGGTTTGTTTGAATGGTTAAAAAAAAAAAAAGTATTCTCCTTCTGAGTATTTCTAAGATTGACAAAATTTTGGAAAAGTGATTAGAAATAGCTTAGGTTTTACCTAGAGTGATGCTTTGTATATGTTGCAAGATGCTAAATATAAGTCAGGAGGAAACTACAAAAACTTTCCTCTAAACTAACCCAGCTGCATGGACAGGGGCTCCCTGGGCCATTACCACCTCACTGAGCCCTGGAGGTACCAGACAGATAAGCAGGGGTCTGGCCAGGGCTGCTCAACCTCACCCCCACGCAGGATCACTATCCAGCTGGGGCACATCTCAGATGAATCAATGACTTCAGACTTTTCAGAAGCCCCTGGATTGGCCCCAGTCCTGCTTGGCTCCAGTCCTGCTTGGCTGCCTTCTCACCCAGCTCATACAGTCCATGAAGGGAGGTGTCACTGGGTCAGAGTCTTTCAATAGTGCTCGAATCTGACTCCAGACCTGGGGCAGAGGTTTGTTCCAGCTGAGGTCCATCTTCTGAGACCCGGAGGTGGAGGTTTCCCCACTCCTGGAGCTCCTCCTACAGGCTGAGGGCACCTGCAGGGTGAAGGTGTTGGGTGTCCCTCCTGCAAGGCAGGAAAAGAGAGGTATGGCTGAATGTTGGACCTCAGGAGGCAACCTGAAGTCATCCATAGTTCAAAATTTGTAGATATAATGCAGAGAACATGCAGAGAAAATATTAAAAATTCTTCATCTTTTTATATCTTCCGAACAAGAATGAAGATCTTTTGAAAGAGTCCTAAACAAAGAAAATATTGCCTACGTTGATTTGTGCCTGATTTGACAGTATTTTATAGCAGCATCGTATTTTTACAAGGATGGTACAGAGTAATTTTTTTTGTACAAAATCCTTTCTGACAGGTTCCACTGCCATTCCCACTAAAAGCCCATAACAAACTAGTCATAATAAGTAAGAGGAAAATTACCTCTTAGCTTTAAAATAAAATTTAAACTCTGTTTACCAGCTAACACTTCTGTACCCTCTGCCAGGCAAATAAGGTTTGTTGTCTACAAAGAAGATACAAGAACCTAAATTAATTCCCTTTCAGTGTTAATGTTTGTGTTCTGTTTTAACCTGAAATAGGTTTCAGTATTTAAGGAGGTTAATATAGATTGTGTCTGTAGTTACTACATATTTCTAGACTTACATTAAAAACAGCCACAGTGAGATGTTTTTCATCTGCTGGAACATTTCTGCTAATTTCTTGAAAATCCTGCTTCTCTGGCTTCATCTTTTGGTACCTGATGCTTCTGAAATTCTAGCCTTTGGCTCTGAATCATTAAAACCAACTTAATGTTTGCCCTTACTGTTGGGTTTCTAATGATCTGTTCAAAGTCAGCTACAATCAGACATCTAATGCTGCAGTTCAATTTCTTTAAACCCCAAACCCTGTTTCTCAGTGCCTGTGAACCAGCTCCTACATAGAATCTTGATTAATACTGTGTAAACTCTGACTTTCTGAGGTTATGTCCTCTGAGATTTTCCTTATTAATTTTCGTTAAGAATTTTTTCATTATTAATTCATGCTAATGAAGTTTGATCGCTGCTTTTCCTTTGTGTGTCTTAATTGAAAAACAATTTACTTCTTCTGAATAATAGAAAAATTCCCTCTTTGTCAAATTTGGTTGGAATTTCTCCCTTAGACTCACCTGGAACTATTTCTGTTTTAAAATGGAATGATGGGTATGGAAGGGGCAAGATTGGGATTATAAATTGTGACTTTACATGTCATTGTACAGCTACCAGTAGTACATGGTGCATTTTGCTACCTCAGTCATTTTCCTCTCAGGGTAGGAGTCCTGTCACGTCCATCCAAGCCAAGGAAAATCAGCATTTACTGACCCACCAGCTTCCATTCCCTCCTTTCCCAGTGAGGAGATGATCTGCAGTCTCCCCTTGGAGCTGCCTACGGCTCTAGGAGGAGCCTGAAATTGCCTCCTGCTCCTTTAACTGCATAATTGACTTGGTCTAATTGTTTATGCAATTATAATTGGCTGTGTTGAATTGAATTTAGGCATTTGTGGCTAAGAACTGTCAGAACTTTATTTTATATTCAAGTGTTTCTTTTAGAGCTTACATGTTTTATAAATAACAAAATGCCTTTTGTTTCTGCCTTTCACACAAGTGAGCCGAGATGAGTTTGCCTCAGGCCCTACTCAGAGAAACAAAGCTATATTGCTTTTTTTTTTCTTTCTCCAACAGATTGTTTCCTGGCCTCAAATAATGGGAAAACATTGAATTAGTCAGATCAGGTTCAACACCTCTTGCAGACCGGATACAGTTTATTCAACTTAAAATAAGAAAATCCCATTTCCAAACTTGGAAATATCCAAATGAAAGATTCCAGCATTTTAAATTTTTATTTTATTTAATTTCAATTTATTCTTCCTTTTTATTTTTAACTTACAGATCTATTAAATATTGCACACAAGGATGATGATCTGCGAGGTTTCTTTTGGAAGATTCTGGTTAAACTGAGCAGCAGAACTTCCTGCTGGGTTCAGTGTAGAAGACTGTAGACTTAGTGCAGAGAGGAAAAAAGAAAGTATGAAACCTAACAGCCATTAGAGACCCAGTGTTTGTTTGCCAGAGACACGAGGCTACAAATAGGAAGGTGCCAAGTGGACACTGAAAATGCTTCAGCTATTGTGTGGCTTCTTGCTTTTGGCTTTGGTCTTTATTTGAACTTTATTTAGCTGTTTATTAGTAGCTAAAATGCAGGAAGTTACTCAGGCATCACCTTTTTCTTTTCCTTTTGCCAGCTCATAATCCCTCTGCACAGATTCCCAGACCAGCCAGTAGGATTCAGAGGCTCTGCCCAGACATTCAAAGAAAGGTGTCTGCCCCTATAAGAGCCAGGAGAAGTGTTGGACAAAAACATGCTTCAAAGACCTGGTTTGGGTTCTCATGTCATGTAGATTTTAGCTCTGTATATCAGAAGTAAAAGCAGATAATCCACAATTTTTCAAGGGCTCTTCAGAATGCTAACCCAGGGGATCCTCAGCTTCATTGAAGCTTTTGGTTTTGACTAAAAATATATATTTTAAAATCACCATGTACCTTCTTGTTGTAAATTGAGAGGTCTACAGAGAAAACAGCACTTTAAAGTGAATTCCTCCAAAATATTATGCCCTCCCTTTCATTTAGGAAGGAAAATACTGTTGCAACCAGTCTGACAGGCTGAGGTGATGCCTTATGCATCTGCTTCTGGTTCTTGCCCTGAGGTAGCAATTCCCACTTGCTGAGAGAAAATGGCTAAAACCATTTTGCTGACAAGGTGGTTTTCAACCATCCTTGGGGAAAATAAGGATTTTCCTTAGCTGCAAATCTAAGATGTTTATTATGCGCAATTGAATTACACTTCTATACAAGGAGAAATAAAAAAACTCTGAATTGTGCAACTCAGTTGTATAAAACCAACAGTACTGTATTTAAATATGTATAATGCATTACATATTTAAAAGGGGCTCAGTGTGGAGTGGTTATGTAATGGACATTTCACTTTTTGAATTCACCAACCTCCATTTCTATCTCACCCTCCCCAGCTACCTCAATGATTTGGACAGGCTGGCAATGCCAGACTATGTCCCTACTGAGCAAGATGTCCTGCACTCCCGGGTGCAGACAACTGGGATCATCGAGACTCAGTTTTCTTTCAAGGATTTAAACTTCAGGTATGAAAGCCATGTTTTACAGTTTTCTTGGGTTTTATTTTTCTTAAGTATTTTCTTTCACAGGTGTTGGCTTATTGTAACACAGGTGATGTCATTGTGATATTATTGAATCCAGTCTTACATAACATTTTTACACAGCTGAAAAAGCAAGATAGTTTATTATCAGTACTCCAACTTTGAGCATATAATGGACCATTACAAACAGGTCACAGAATTCTAGGTTCTAAAAGGGCATTTTTACTTATGCAAATGTCTAAAAAGCTTTAGTTATGTCCTGCCATTTGAATAATTGTGCCATTTATGAAATTTGCCTGCTTAAACGTCCTTAAGAGCATGCAAAAAACATTTCATGTCTACCAATTTGCAAGTACTCTCAACCTTTCACTCTTCTTTTGAGAATGGAAATAACTGCTTTTAGCACAGGAATGCAGAACAGTTGGCCAAAAAAAAATTGTCCCATGGGGAATTTCAGCATTATCAAGCATATCTTCATGCTCATTTAAGATGAAAACAAAAATGTTCAGAAAAAAATTTTGAAAATAATGCCTCTGAGAAATTCGACTGAAATGTTTTACACTTTCAGATATTCAAGATCTAGTTATGCTTGGTGAACCAATTAAAAACATCTAATTGCACATGAAGATGGATTTGAATGAATTATTATCATTTCAGAGTTCTATAATCCTTTTCTCTGTGGACTGAAATCTATTTAATTCTCAATTTAAAAGCTGGGGCACATATTGAGGAATGCAGTCTAGACAAGAAACTGCCTGTAGAGACAGACAGTTTTATAAAGCATGAGGATTATAACTTTTACATTTTTCATTAGGCTTCTTTCCTTCTCCTCTTGTGCCAATTAAGCATTCCCTAAACCATCTATGCTACCACACAGATGCTTTAACACAACAGAAATTGCACATACAAAATGAGATCCTGAAGTAGATGTCTTACAAATAAATTATTATCATCTATCAATATTCTGATCAGTCATGAAAATTCATGATTTGCCCAAAAATGCCTCAGTGCAATGTCATGGACATCATCTTCTTTTTCTCTGATTAATGCATTTCCAGCTTTGTACATTGGAAATTCGAACGCCACCAGTTACAATCACAGCTCATGTATGAAATCAATTCAGGGTGGAGAAAGAAGTCACCAGAGGGAAATCCTCATTGACAAGGATGCTATCAGCCCTGATATGAGAATATCAGCATTAGTGTTTGGGTCTAGCTGAAAATGCAGCACAACTGGGAATTTAGTTCAAAAAATTTAGTCTGCAACATTTAGTTTACAAAATTTATTCTGTAAAAAAGAGGAAGGCTCTTAAAGCCACCACAAACACTAACCCCACTGTTTTTACCTTCTGCTGGCATCACAGTAGTGTCATGTGAGTAAATTCATTGGTGGTTTCAGGCAGTTGAGTAATATTAGGTAATATTTGGTAAAATCACTTCAAAGGAGTCTGAGGGGTTTGAGCTGCTAAAGGGGTGCAGAACAGTTATAAATCCATGTTAACCAGCCAGGAACTCCTACTTTGCATTGCCAGAGCAATGCAAAACAGCTGGAGGACCCTGATGCCTCTGCACCAAGTTTGATAAGCTCCATGGAAACATCTCTGAAGAGAGGAGCACTTGCACATTCAGAGTGAGTTTCGGCTGATGTACTGATGGGGCTTCAGGTCACAAGCCATGCATGGAAACCAAAAACCCATGAGAAGATGCCTCATTTACTAAACACTTGTCCCTTTACTGAACTGAATGAGATAGAAAACATTTTGTATCTGTGCAGTAAAAGTCTAAACCCCAGTACTACTCCCGGGAACTGAATTACAGTTGCACAGAAAGCATTGATTTTTATTTGCTCCTTGCTTAGTGGTTACTTTGCTGGTTTACTGCAATTTCGCTTCCATGTGCTCTCCAATTTATTTCACTAATGTTGACTTAAAACTCAGAACATATTTAAATGTTTTTCAAAGGAGATCTGATCTTCATAGGTCCTCTTCTAGTGTCCTTTCTATTGGTGTGCTAGGAATGGTTTGACTGAAATCAGGCAAGATTTATTTTAATCTTCAGACCTCTCTACGTACGACTGGAGGAGTATATAGCTAATTCTGTATCTGCAGCTAAGTTTTTCAAGAGTAATTCTGGGAAAATATAGAGATTTCTAGACTAACTGACTCTCTTGGTAAAACAAGATCATCTCATTTTCTACCATTTATGGAGGGACTCTGGTTTCATGTGTGAGTGTGCTAAGTTCTGGGCTGAGAAAAGAGAAGCAAACTAAGGTTAGTACAACCAAAACTGCCCTTAAGCATTGCCTCTGGCTTTGGTCTTGTCCTTTTTAACTGACTTCTCTTGAATATTCAAAGGCCATATGCAAAAAGTTCACAGGAATTGAATACTGATTCACATGATTACGTATACTGAAACAAAACTTTCCTGAAGAATGAATTTTTAGCTTTTATTATTTGTTTTCCTGCCATAACCCTGATTTCAGAGTTATACACCACAAATCAAGAAAGGCATGTAATTATAGGTGACTTTTGAGTACTAATCAGAGGCAAAAGTCAAGATACTTTATTTGTGCTGATCCCACTCTTCAGTAGACCTCCTGAATTTAGTGAAGATATGCTTGGAAGAATGTCATTGCTATTATCATCATCTTGCTCCACAACAGCTTCCTGATTTCCAAAATAATTCACTTTTTTTGACACCCAATAAAAAAAAAATATGAAATGTCCCAGAAAAAAAAATTGGTTACTCCTCAGCTGCAGCAACATTTCATTATGAGCACTGAAAGGTTTTTATTTTTTCCCTAAGGAAGAAAAATTACAAAAAATAACCTTTTTTAACATCAACTGCACTGCTGATGGTGAGGGAAACAAAGGATTAAGACACTGCAAAAACCAGTGTTCCAGTAACAAATTATTTTTGCTCTGTTTACTATTGACATGATTGCTTCTTACTGAATACCATTATATTTGTTGCTATAAGAATTGTTTAATTTTCAGATACTGCAGGATCCAGAGATCTAATGCATATTCTTGAAGGAAGGAGCTATCCAAGGGGGAATTAGGCTTTACAGTATTAAATTCAACAACAGGAGGCACAAGGAAAAGTCATCATGCACACTAGGAAACAGAAAACCTAAGGGCAGGATAAATTCGGTTTTTTTATGTTCTCCCTGTTTTCTAACGCACTTGAAAAACCTTCAAGTTTGGCACCTCTTGTTTCAGAAAAACAGTGAAAAGAAAGCCCAAGCCCTTATCACTGAAAAACTGCAAATATAAGTGGGAGTTTTGGAAGTTAGGGCTAAGGACCCTAAGTCCCAGCTAGGTGTACCCAGATGGCTTTGGATCCCACAGAGAGCCCATATAAAGTTCATATAACACTACCCACAGGTAGCAGCAATTCCTGGCAAAGGTGGAAGGAAATTATTGCAGGGAAGGAAGCCCTACAATTCCCACTGTACAAAGGAAGGGATTCCTGCTCCCCAGGAATTGCTGCTTCAGAGCAGCTAATGAAGGTGGAGAGACCCTCCAAAGGTGGGATGCAGGTTATGCAGTGAGCTCAGGGATCACTCCAGGGCAGGGAGCAGATGGCAACATCTATTCATGCACAGCCAGGGTGCAATTGTGTCTGGCCTTCAGCGTTGTGCCTTAGTGGTCAATATGTCAGTTCACGGCAAGCAAAGCATGAAGTAATAAATTACACTGAATTTGAAGGTCTTCTATTGATGTCTCAGAACTCTGCCCTAAATAAATCCTAGCCTGCAAGTCTTAGTCCTGCACTGAGCCCCATTTCCTCAACACCTCCTTTTCTGGGCCCCTCAGTTTGGGAAGGACGTTGAGACACTCAAGCACATCCAGAGGAGGCAACGAGGCTGGAGAGGGGCTGGGAACACAAACCCTGTGAGGAAAGACTGAGGGAGCTGGGGGTGTTCAGCCTGGAGAAAAGAAGACTCAGGGGTGACCTCATCACTCTCTACACCCCCTGAAATGTGGTTGTGGTCATGTGGGGTTGGTCTCTTTCTCCAGGCAGCACTGACAGAACCAGAGGACACAGTCTCAAGCTGCATGAAGAGAAATATGGGTTGGATATCAGGAAGAAGTTTTTCACAGAAAGGGTGATAAAGTTGTGGAATGGTCAGCCTGGGGGGGTGGTGGAGTCACCATCCCTGGATGTGTTTAGAAAAGACTGGATGTGGCACTGGGTGCCATGGTTTAGTTGAGGTGTTGGGGCATGGGTTGGACTTGATGATCTTCAAGGTCTCTTCCAACCTGGTGATTCTGTGAATTCTGTGAACACAAAGTGCCACACGTAAGTACTGAGTATTATTCCTACACGTAGGCATTTAAACCCTTTTATTTCATTTTATACCCAATATAAAGCCATGAGTAACAACACACAGCACTCCTTGACCTTTTGGGGTAGAAACAGACCAATATTTGGAAAAGTTGGGTATTTGTCATTCATCTCCATTTGAACTCTGTGCATTAAAAGCATGGCTACATCCTTATGAGTGCTTTACATTGTACATATGCTATTTTTTCTGCAAAGGATGTTTGATGTGGGTGGACAACGATCAGAGAGAAAGAAGTGGATTCACTGCTTTGAAGGAGTTACTTGCATCATATTCTGTGCTGCACTCAGTGCCTATGACATGGTTCTGGTGGAAGATAAAGAAGTGGTGAGTCAGAACAGACAAACAACCCTTTTTGCTTCTAAGTTTTAATGTACTCTGTGATGGTACATTCCCATTCTCTGATAACAATTTAAAGGCTATTACACTCTACTGGTTCTTTCCAGTAAAGAACATCTCAGTAAAAATGATGTGTGGAGATGAGATTTTTCAGTCTCATGTTTACCTTTTGCACCTCAACAGAACAGAATGCATGAAAGCCTTCATCTGTTCAACAGCATCTGCAACCATAAGTGCTTTGCAGCCACTTCCATTGTGCTGTTCCTAAATAAAAAAGACCTCTTTCAAGAGAAAATAACAAAAGTTCACCTGAATATCTGCTTTCCTGAGTATAATGGTAAGTTTGGAGTATCCAGGAGAAAACACATTCAGATGTTTTGTGTAGGCCACGAATGAAACACTGAGACTTTGACTCATGTCACATATATATAGGCCTTTAAATACTAAACCTCTTACCTAAGAATCTTCTCATGAAAGAATGGTATGAGACAGACACAGCCAGAATTCGACTCATCTCACCTACTCACCATGTTTATCCTAGGGTGGGTTCATTTCTCTCCCTGGAGTTGCTTATTTCTGTCCATTGGTGGTAGAAGAAGCTGAGAATTTAAAAGTTTCAGGTGGCTGAAGGGTGCTGTGATGGACTCAGCCAATATTTCAGTACAAGTCGGTATTTTATCACTCACACACATATCACAACTGAATCCAAAATTTTTGTTCCTATTTTAGGAACTCATTCCATAAGGGAAGTCTGTCTCTTTGTATGTCACAGTAGTGTCTACTGGAAATTAAAAAAACACCAGATGTTCCCAGCTGATGCAAGAGAATATATAAGGCTGTGTCAGAAATTTCCAGAGAAAAAACAGTATAGATACAAAATTTTCATACCTAAAGTATGAAGTTAATTCAAATAGAAAGAGAAGGGAAAAAAAACACTGAAAACATTATTTCTTCTCTTTTTGAAGTTGTGAGGGAGTACCAGTTGAAATGTGTCTTTTTTTGCTTTTACTTTTCTTTCCACTAGGAGAAAATACATTTGAAGATGCTGCAAACTACATCAAGAAACAATTTCTAGACTTGAACATAAGGAAACAAGATAAAGAGGTATATTGTCACTTGACCTGTGCCACAGACACTCAGAATGTCAAATTTGTTTTTGATGCAGTCACAGACATAATAATCAAAGAAAATCTGAAAGACTGTGGGCTTTTCTAACCATTCATCCCCTTGCTCAGAGCTTCAGTCCTCTTTCCTCTCTTCATCTGATGTGCTGGCTGAAATAGAAAAAGAAATCCTCTAGGTAAGAAGCAATATCAGTTAGGCACCAGCTAGTATCAGTGGCGTGGTGGGTACAGCCTAAGCATTGCAGACCAACACAGACATTCCAGATATCATAAGGAGATTAAAAAGAAATGTTCCTGTTCTACAAAGATGACAGCTGGTGATAAACCCTGCTGGAATCAAAGTCACATTCCAATTTAAATCAATATCATAGAATCATAGAATCCTTTGGTTTGGAAGAGACCTTAAGGATCATCTATTTCCAACCCCCATGCCATAGGCAGCAACATCTTCCACTAGACCAGGAATCAGCACTTCTCAGGAAACTGGGGACTCCTCAGTATCCTCTGTCTTCTAGTGATAGGATGAAAAAGAATTTATAATTGAGGCCAAAAGAAAACTATAGCTTTAAACAGTATCAAATACATAATTTATGTTCTGTTTTCATTCACGTTACATAAACAACTGAATGTGACCTGCCATTTACTCAGCAATAGCAAACCCCCCAGACTTAGATGGTGTATGATGAAGAGCAGTGCAAAATCTGAATGTTTAATTATATTGTTTTGTTGGAAGATCTGAACTGCACGCATACAAAATTGACAAAATTCCCAGGTTTAGAAAAATTAAAATTAAACACACTAAGATGGAGGCAAGTTTTGTAAATCCATAAGGAGAAAAAAAAATTTATAATGACTGTCAGTTTCTGCATAAGGTGCAAAGGCAAGTTGAAATATTTTTGGTTTACAATTAAATATGAGACTTTCTTAAAAAGCAATTAATAATCCTGCTACTCAACAGGAATGGCAGCAGTAACGCCTACTACTGCAGAGCAGATGTAAACCCACCAGTTCTCATAGCAAAAATACATCCTTGGGACGTTGGCACAGAGCACCTTTCTCTGCACAAAGATCTTGCTAATGCAGAACTGCTCTCCCTTAACTCCTGTTGATTTATTATGACTAACTACAGGAAATATTTGACTATTTTAAATAGAATGGGACTTTTCCCTGGTTTCAGCTGGGATAAAGTTAATTTTCTTCCTAGTAGCTGTCGCAGTGCTGAGTCTTGCTTTTAGTGTAAGAATAATGATAGCACATTGATGGTTTAGCTGTTTAGCTGTTGCTCAGTGGTGCTGATCCTACATCAAGGACTTTGCAGCATCTCATGCTCTGCCAGTTAGAGATGCCACAAGATGCATGCATGGCAAGGACAGCTGGCCTGAACTGGCCAAAGGGATATTCCATAACATGCCCAGTAAGAAACTGGGGGAGATTGGCCAGGAAGGTTTGATCACTGCTCAGGGATGGACTGGGAATGGATGTCTGGCAGGCAGTGAGCAGATGCATTGAGCATCCTTTGGTTTTTCTAGGTTTTATTCCTTTCTCTCTTTTTCATTCTCCTTACTATTAGTATTGTTACTATTGTTGCTATTATTATTATTATTGTTATATTTTACTTGTTTCTGTTATTAAACTGTTCTAATATCAAGACATGGACTTTACCTTTTCCTCATTCACTGCTGGTGTGTGAGCAAGTGGTTGTGTGGTAATTATTTGCCAGCTGAAGTTAGAGCATGACAGACTTCTAAAAATATTCAACTGGAATTTGAAATTTGGCTTTGAAATAACACTTACTTTTAAAATAGAATCACTGATGAAGGGTTTCTTTCTGTCTTTGTCTTTTTTTTTTTTTTAATACATTTCAACTTAATGTTCACCACAGACTCCCTGTGATCTGGTTAATCTAATTAGAACAGGGAACTTGGCCACTGAACAGCAGCATCCTGCAAGCTGTCCACGTGAGCAGGGCCACCAGGGTGTGTAGGTCTCCAAAAGAAGTGGGAAGTGAAGAGCCAAAATACATTTTGCATTGCCTGTATTCCTGCTGCTGCCTCATTTGTAGTGCTTCACTTGATTAATTTCTTGGTTTTGTTGGAAGTAATGGATTTCCAGTGGTAAGGATCCTGGATTCATTTCCAGCAATAAATCTAATTTGAAATTAATAATTTGAACTATGGTGACATCGACATTAATTCCTGATGCCTTGATGGCATAATAAAAGCCAAGGTCTTTAAGAAAAAAATCCATGAATAAACATATCTCAAACATATTCTTCAAATAAATGCCTGAGAAGTCAAACAGGCTTTACATCACAGCCCCAAAGCTCATACAGGTAAGACTGCTGGGACTGGGCTTCTGTGGGAACTCAGAACATCCCTCTGGCTGTCCAGGACAGCCAGGACCCCTGCCAGGGGGCTCAGAATCCCTGGCACAGTGCCCAAAACACCTGTGGGTTTGATTATGACCCGTGGAGCAAATTACCAACCTTATATGAAGATCAGCAAGCCACAACAATTTAGGTAGAATGATAGTGAAGTTATCATGGGATGGAAAAGTAGATTTTGGGGTTTTTGGTATGCAGGTTCAGGAGGCAAGATGGAGGGATCTGGGCATGTCCAGCCTTTCTCCTTCTTCTTCTGGGCCTCCATCTTCTGCTGTGATGTTGGCACTTACAGATTGGTTTAGAGTAGAAACTCACTGTCTAACATGGGTGATAGGTATTGGAAAGTAATTGTAAATATTGTACATGTAGTTTTTAGTATAACGACATAACACCGCCCCAGGGGCAGGCAGAGTGCCTGGAACTGCCTGCTGGATGGACCTCGGCAGGGCAGGAGAAAGAATTTTACAGAAAAGATACAATAAACAACCTTGAGACTGAGAAATGAAGAGCCCTGACTCCTTCTTCAAGTGCCAGGCTGGGAAAAGAGACTTTCGAACTTTTCTCGGGGTCACTCTGACAAGCTAAAGATCCCGACGGGTTTCCAGCTCATGTGGAAGAAGTTTGGAAGGCACCAGCCTGCCCAGTGACAGGAGTGAGCTTCAGCTCGTGATCCTCCAAGAGAAGAGGCTGCAGGCCCTGTCACCAGGACCCAGGGCTCTGAGGGGTGAGCTGGGGACACAGCACAGGTCAGGGTGCTCGGGTCTCCTGCAGCCCAGCCTGCAGCTCCATCTCCTGGTGACACCACAGGGACAAGCTGGGGACACAGCACAGGCCAGGGTGCTCGGGTCTCCTGCAGCCCAGCCTGCAGCTCCATCTCCTGGTGACACCACAGGGATGAGCTGGGATGGGTGCCTGTACCCAGTGCTGTGGGCAGCAGTGCTGCAGGCATCTAACCCTGTACCTATATCCCAAATATTCCATTCCAAGGGCTGCTGCTGCCACCCACAGCCCCAAACCAGGCAGGAACAGCAGCCAAGCCATGCCCAGGAGGGCAGCATCATGATGCTTCTTATTCCTTCCTACAGATACACACAGAGGGAGGCAGGGAAAGGGCCCAAGGGTGACAGCTCTTACTGCATGGGGTGAAATCCAGGTCACCTGCCCCTCCTTGGGCTGAGTTACCCCAGAGAGCAAGCAGGATCACTTTCTTCTCAGTCCTGGCTGATCCTTTGAGGTCGTTAAGTATTTCTGAATGTACCTTGTGGAGTTGCTGAATTTCTGGCTCCAGACACCCACCCATGGTCAGCACTGCCAAACCTGCACTGACACCCAGCACTGAAGCCTGACCCTGCACAGCCCTGCACCAACCTGAACCTGGCCTGAATTCCCTGGAAAGGCCAAAAAGTGGAGGGTGAGGAGAATTATGGAGAGCAAGCTGTAGCGGAGGACAGGAAGAAGACTGGTATCTGCCATGTGGGTTTAGTACATGGTGACTTTTTATCCTTTTGTCTCTATGCTCAACCCTTTTTGTTGAAAACAGGAATTTTTCACAAGGAAAAGAAATTTTTTAGGTGAGATGGAAACATGACACATGACTTCTAGAGAAAAGATAGCCAGAAGTTTCCAAAAATCTTCCCAGGAATGTGCCTGCACTAGAAAAGGCAGTTAATGATAGAAGCTATTCCAATCCCTAACCCGAACTGCAATTTTTGCCTTAGCTAGAAGCTAAGTTGAACCCATAAACTGAGAATCATGAAGAAAAGGTGTCTCCAACATTCTGAAACCTGCTCTCTGCACACCAGCTGTGCTGGGGACAAAATGGCCAGAAAGGCCACTCAAGAAACACTAGAGGTTTATTTTTCCTCACTGAGGATTGCAAGAAGATTTTCTACATTGGTGCTGAAAGAAAACTGATGAGGAAAGGTCATGCTCCTTTTCAACTCTGAGTCAGCCACTTGTCCTAATAGATTGAATTAACATCTCTGCAGTTCATACTTTCATCCACTGGGACATATAAATCTGATTAATGTGAATGAAAGTAGCAAGACACTGAGAAAAGCTAACATATCCTTCTTACAATGTGTACCTATATGATGCATTACATGTTCTGAAACCACTTTCTGTAACATCATAGAAAACCTGCCATAAATACAGTCCTTTTAGTAACATTTTAAAAGCATAGGAAGGGCATATAAATCACAGGACAGCGAGACTCTGAGGATGAGCATTGTGAAAGCTTCTTATCCCAACCCATTAAAAGCAAATCACAAATTCTGAAGTAGCACGTATGAGGATCCTCTGAGACCTGAGATCAAAGGGCACTTAGAGGCTGAACAGGCATTGATCAAACCTGTTAGCTCTGTTTACCCTCGAGTGCAAATCCTGTCCACACAGGAGCAGGGAGCTGTTAAATGAAATTATTCAGCTACAATGAGATCTTACTCAAAAGATACTAAGCTACAATTTGCTACCTCACAGGACTGTTCAGTGGGTGGTTTTGTGATAGCAAGATGTGTAAAGAGGAGTGAGATAGACTGATACTCTATTTAGTTTATGAGGGGAAAGAACATAGCAGATTTGAGGATATTTTTACAAGTTGTGTGTGTTGATTGAAGCTGTGGTAAAAAGTTGCAGTTTAAGGGGACATCATGTTCATTCCAGTTAGAAATAGAGACTTACAAAAAGGAAGCATAAATGTCTCTTTAAGTGTGTTTTTTCTCCTGTAAAATAGGCAGTTATTCGGATTGTGAGCTGCATCCACCATATGGATGTCATGATACTGAGTTTTGGTCAGAGCTCACCATGAATTAAATGTTAGTGGGTTGTTCTGCATAACATCAACAACATGATGTACTATGACAGATACATTTCCTCATGATTACTTTGATTTTATAACTTTTTTTACAACTTGTTGTGCTATCTCTGAAAAGCCAGTATAACCTTGTTTA
Source organism: Loriotus luctuosus (assembly GCA_035582745.1). Lineage (NCBI taxonomy): Eukaryota > Metazoa > Chordata > Aves > Passeriformes > Thraupidae > Loriotus > Loriotus luctuosus. Next base: position 10,648,948 of record JAWWEY010000055.1, read on the forward strand.
AGAGTTCTGCTTAAAATTGATGCTTTTTGTATGTTGTATTTGTAATAAAACAGCAATTAGTAGTTAGTTTTTATGTTGGGTCTTTGAGAATTCCCGCTGTATTTTTATGTATACTTGTGTGGAAATGACTAAGTTGATTTTCTTGCCTTGATGCCTTTGTTTTAGCTTTCATTTTTTTTTAGATTCTGTACTGCCTTAGTGTGTGACTCTGAATTTCATATAGAGTGTTAGCAAGTTCTCTTCACAGTTTAGTCAGACAACACAATCGTTTTCCAGCCTGAGAACCAGGAACATCACTGCAGCTTCAGGCCCAAAAAGTATAAACAGCAGGTAATCGAGGAGAGCAATCTGGGAGGATGGGGCTTCACAAGCTGAAGCTGTAATTGGACAATTAAACCCAATGTGTAAATGGACCAAAACTTATAAAAGTGTGAAAGTCATCCATCTTGGGTCCATTGTGGGTCCATCTTGGGCAGAGCCTTGGTTGGGCTCTTGTGCTGCCCAAGGTGTATCCTTTGAAGGCCTTTCAATAAATACCTACTTTATTCCTTTAACTCTGCCTAGCCTCTGTTCCAGGCAGCCTCCCTAGGCATCAGTAAACAACCAGACACATTATTCAACAGGGTCATCCATGCAAATTAAACAAGGAAAGAGACTGATGCCTGAAGAGACTGATGCCTTGAGAGGCTGACCTGGAACAGAGGCTAGGCAGAGTTAAAGGAATAAAGTAGGTATTTATTGAAAGGCCTTCAGAGGATACACCTTGGGCAGCACAAGAGCCTGGCCATAGCTCCACCCAAGATGGAGTCAAGATGGACCCTGATTCATGAGTTTTCACACTTTTGTAAGTTTTGGTCCATTTACATATTGGGGTCAATTGTCCAATTACAGCTTTAGGTTATGAAGTCCCATCCTCCCAGATTGCTCTACTCAATTTGTTGTTTATACTTCTTGACCCTAAAGCTGCAATGGTGCCCTTGGTTCTCAGGCTGGAAATAGATGGTTTTGTCCTACTAAACTGTGAAGAGAACTTGCTAACACTTTATATGAAATTCAGTTATAAACCAATGCAGCACAGAATCTGGAAAATATGAAAACTAAAACCTAAGGCATCATTACTTTAATGTAATTCCATCAGAAAGAAAAGGAAGCCATTAGGTAAATAGAGACAGCAAGTAGAACTTTCATGAAAGTAAAATGATATCTAGATGTTTATAACATACTTTAGATGTCTTCTTTGTAATAAACAAACTATCATTTGTTTATCAGTGCCCTTTCTCAGCTGGTGTTTTTCATACTACAAGTAATTTGAATTTCTAAATTAACACTCCTCTGAAAAGGCACATGAGGTAGAGAAAATACTTGAACAACAGTTTTGGGGCTTCAGAGAATAGTAGCTATTGGAGGAAGGTGGAAGTGGCCAGACTTAGAGGAAAGGGGATTCAATGAAGGACAGGTATGTTTTCAGACTAAATTATTTTCCCCCTCTCTAAACAGCTGGGGTTTTTTTCTTTCGGTTTTATTTTCAGTTTTGGTTTAGTTTTGTTTTTTGGGTTTTTTTGTCCTTTTTGGTTTTTTTGGTTGGGTTTTCATTTTTTTGTCTGTTTTGTTTTGTTTTGTTTTGCATATTATAACAGAAAAGTTTCAAAGTTAAGAAATAAAAGCTTGTTTTTTTTGAAATAGAATATAGTGATAGATCCCAAATATTTCCCTTTTCAGGTGTGAAGATATACCAGCATCTATTAAAACCAATAAAAAAAGGAAAAAAAGGCTGAAAATGTCAGAACCTACCTGATGGGGAATGCCCACACTTTGCACAGCTCGAGGCAGCAGCATTTGTTTTCTCAGAGCTGGCTTGGTTCAGCAGGGTTTTTCTGAGCCTGACTCTGCACCAGCAGAGAGCAGTAGTAGCCCCATCATTTAGGGCTCAGCCCTGCCAGATGTGTGGGTTTGCTTGATCTGGGGACACAGTGGGGTCTCTGGGCACCAAGTGACAAATGGCACCCAGAAAACCCTCAGAATATGGTCTGCTTGCCGTGTCTCAGTTCTCCCAGGTCAGCAGCTGCACAGGTAGAGGTATTTTGCTGTTCTCCTTTACGTTTTTGCTTAGATTGACAAGAACACTGAGGAATTATGCCCAAAATATTTGCTTGCTATCCCTGAGCTCACAAGTATGAAGGAGCGGCTGCTTTCTCCTTTAAATATTTAATATGCAGTTGCTTTTAACTTCTGTTTACTGAATTTAGGTTTATTGAATTTTCTTGCATAAAACAATGTTTATAGACATATACATTCATGTTTATAGTATAACAAGATTTCTACTTTTTATGAAGACTGTTCAAGCAAACACAGACTTTGCAGTTCCAGGAGGCCCCAGCAAATGCCTGTTTACATTATTTCTGTGATCTGTAACAACTGAGAACCCAGCTGAGCTCCTACAGATTTACAAGCCCAATGAATCCTTGAGGTTAAGATATCAAACATCCACTGGCTAATGGTGACATTAATCTCACACTGTCTGCTGCTGAGATGTTATTGCTGTACTAGTGCCACATTGCCATTTAAAGTCATTTCATCCTGTAGTGCAAGTCACGTGGTTCTGTCTGCTGGTACGGATCCAACAGATGGATTGAGAAGAAGTAGAAAGCAAAATACAAAGAGACTCATTGATTTTAAAATATGGCATATTCAGGGGTACCCTTTGCTTTTCCATGAATTGGTTGTTAGGAACCTCAAACAAGGTGGGGGCTTTCATATCCAGTAGTTCAGACAGACACCCAGACCTGGGTGCTGGGGAATGCTGCAGTTTACACAGCAAAGGGATTTAGACACAGACAAGCAGCTTTTGAAGCAAAATTCACTCCCCTGAGTAGAGTGGTAAAGTTGCCTACAAAGTGAGAGGGAAGAGTTCAGCAAGTGAGCATGAGATACCAAGGGTCAGCATGCAGCAGAAGAAGCTCAGGGCAGTCAATAGGAAATCCTGCAGAGAAGGTTTTGCTGCAGAGATTGACTTTTCTAAACATAAGTGGGAATCCAGACACCTCTCAGAAGGAGAATCTGATGCCAAAAAAGACCTTGCTATGTAGGTCCTCTGTGGAAGGATCTGAGCACTTTGCTGGGAGTATTTAGCACTTGATAGAACTGGAATCTGAAATGTTACTTTCTTCATAAATGGGTTCTGCAACAAGAATGGTACATCATAGGCTTTGTGAAAATAAGCAACATTTCCTGAGTCTGAATGTACCTCAATGTTTCCATCTCCATTAACTGAATGCCAAAATCAAATAACATCCACCTAATGGCAGAGAATTGTAACATACCTTGGATTTTATATATACAATCAAAAAAAGTATGAAAGCTGAACCCTGAGTGGTCATAAAGACAATATTGAAAAAAAGGTATTGCAGAGAACATATTTCTGAGGCAAAAGAATGTGTGGTATCTTTAAAGAATATTGCAGGAATATTTTCATAGCCAACAAAAACCAAACAAGGCTTGCATACACCTTTTCAGTGCAAGTTTTTATGTCAATTTCTGACAGACATGAGGCCAAGTAAGGAAGGTTGGGAAAGCTGCAGGCCATTCTAGGGAAGCAGCTGCTTTCAGCTGGAATTGAGTGAGAGTTGTCATGAGAGAAAAAATGTTAGCCAAGAAAAAAACTTCCACCTGGAATATTGTAGGAGGTTCAGCCTGTTCTCTCCTTCTCCCCCTCTCTGGATAGTTTATTAATAAGTGGATCTTTCCTGCTCAGGCTGAAGCTGCCACAAGCTGGGTTTTTCTAGCTTATAGAGTAAGCCACACGATTCTTCTTGTTAATCTCCCTGTTTAGCTTCTACCTCCTCAAGGTTTCAGTGTTATATAGTACTGTACAATACAAAAGAAAATTTTAATTTAATCAGTTCTGTGAAGTGGGATTAATAATGACTGTTCAATCTGGCAGGCTGAAACAGAATGTTCGTCATAACTAGGGCAGATTCTGTATTTCTAACACTGTTTTCCTTTCCCAGGTTCCTCAGCTTCACTTTCTTCCTCTGAGGAAAGTGATTTGCAGGGAAACTTTTTGTACTTTGGCAATTTTGTTCGATGAGAGGAAAAAAGTTCCACGTACTGAGGGCTGAACTTGCCTACAGAATTTCCCCCAGAGAAGCTTGCAGCCCTCAGTGAGACTGATTCACATCTCCAGTTCATTTTTTCCAAAGTTCTGTGTGAATATTTTCCAATAACCCTTCTGTTGTCTGAGGAGAGGGCCAGGTCACCACCAGCTGACCACCAACAAAAAGAAGCTCAAGTACAGCACTAGGATAATGTTTCCCCTCACACCTTGTGACAAACAACACAAAGGCTTTTGGACCTCCTGGAAAGGATCTATCTTTTCCCCATTTTTCACAGGGGCAAGATGACCTGGATAATTTTGCTGACTAGAATCATCTTATTATAGTTTGCTATACCTAGCACTGCTTATAGTCCCTGGAAATTATGTAACCCTAACTTTGACCTCTCTGCAGGCTCACTGACTACAAGGGAGGTGAAGATGTTCAGCCAGGTCTCTCTGGAAAAGAAATGGCAGAAGCAATCTTGGCCCACAAGATGAAGCTCTGTCACTGGCCATAAGTCAGAACAGTGATGTGCCAAAATGTGCATGTGTGCATATATGCAAGCATCTTTATATGAGCATATGAAAAGTTTAAGGGTTGCTTTTGATATATTCAATTCCACAGAGCTCTCCTGGGGGTAAGAATTCCCAATCTCTCCATCTGTATGCAATATATATTTTCTCCCAAACAATGCAAGTGCAACATGCCATTTTCTGCAGCTACAAAAAATACAGCACAGTTAGGAGGCTGCTAACCCAGCAGCATATACAACTTGAAGCTTAAAACTCATAATCATCTGAAAGCTTTTCTTAGCTGTAGCAAAGTGTTCCTTGTGCTTCTAGTAACCTGTAATAAGGATTCAAACTCTATCCCCCAAAATTGTGAAGCAGGCATTTAAAGTGATAAAGCCATCATTTGCCATAGAATTTTCTATTTAAAAGAAAAGCACTGATTCATGTTTATCTTCCAGCTCGCTGAAGACTGGGATTTTGTATGAAGTTGTGCTGTTGGGAGAGGTATTGTTTATGAGTTTGTCTGTGTGCCACTGCAAACACAGGCCTGCCTCTGTGTGCATCAGGTCTTTATGTCACCACAGTGAGGGACGTGGGGCTCTCCAGACAGCAGCACAGGCCAGGGCTTTGTCTGCAAGGGTGGGGAACGGATATGGGTGATCTTTATTCCTGGAAACTGATGGGTTTTTGAGATGTCAGGATGACACTGTTCTCCCTCCTCCCTCCCTTGCAGGCTCTTCAAAAGCTCCCTGCCATTACATTGCCTGCCCACAGCAGCGTTCATCACAGTACAGGCTTAGTGGCTGAATCAGAGTACCAGACAGAGCATCTGATAAATTCAGCCTTCTTTTGGCTACAGACAGACAGCTCACAGCACAGGAGCTCAGGGGAATAGTAAAGGTGGTGGATGGAGAAATATCTCCCTTCAAAAGGAAAAGAAAAAAAACTAGGAAAGACCTTTCTCCTTCCTCTCCTGGCACTCTCAGGAGGGTCCAGCTTGCAGAGCAGCCCTTCAGCTGATCTCTGCAGCCCAGGAGAAGGCTTCCACACAATGACTCCTCCACCTTGGCCTCTGGCTGCTAATTTTAAAGGAGTGACTCAGTTGTGTTTATTCTGACACACAAAACAAAAGTAGCCGCCAAATATCAGAGCTTCCCTCAGGTGTAGCACTGGATAAGGTTGGTCATTTTGGAAATTCCTGAGAAAAATGACTTTGACACAGAGGAGACTCCTGAAGGGAGAGAGGCATCTCCTGCTCGTTCTGCCTGTTTCAGTGAAGCACAGCAATTTTACCACTGTTACTTTTAAGAACAGGAAACTCTCCCTATGTTCACTAAGGTATCTTTCCTTTAGCAACTGCTGGCATTTATGCCTCACTCTGACACAGGATTTTAGACTTAAGGAACTACATAGGAGTGATGTTTTGGATAACCTTTGTTCCATTGGTGTGATCCCTTTCCACAGAGCACTGGTCACTACCTGTCATAGTGTTGCAATGCCCATCACTGCTGAAGCTGATCTTTTAAATCCAAGTAAAATCAACAATTCACAAGAGGTTTTAGAGGCAGCCCAGCTCCATTCATCTTCCCTGATAGCTGCTTCAGAAAAAAATGCTGCAGATTTTTTTGTGAGTCCAGATGAACAAGAATGACAGCAGTACATCAATAGCACCAATCTGTAGCTCCATGGAGCTGAGAAAAAAGTATTTTTACTGCAAAAGACTGGCATATCATTTGTCTGAAGGCAAGATGAAGTAATTATGCACTTTTACTATAGCCTGGGATATTTAGGATGCAGAGGAACAGATTTTAAAAGTGAACACCAATCCTGCCTGCTCATGGCAGGATGCTGATGCACAGCTTCTCACAAAAATAGTTTCCCTGAATCTGCTTAGAATTCTCTTAACATCAGCCTCAGATGTAGGGAGACACTGAAAGTCCAGGTTAGTAGACACTCTAATGCCCAAAAACCCTGGTACAAATCTTAGCAGTTCTGGGATCACAGCATAAATCCTAATATTATGGAAGCTGGCTCTGAAGGATAGACAGACAGACAGAGCTGGAAGTGCTTTTGCCTGATAGCAGTAATCAGTGCTATTCCTGTCAGTGATTATACCCAGTGCTGCCATTAGCAAAGGCAGCATCTATCAAAAATATTTTTAAATTCCTGATTTAGACTATTGCAGCTGGAAACATTTTAAGCAATCAATGCTTCTCCCTGTACAGATTAAGGCTGAGAATGGAAGCTGTTTTTCAAAAGAATTTCAGGATTTCAATGTTTGAGTTTTTTCTGATAGGAATCAGTTTTACAGATTTTTCCTTGAAGATAAGTCTCAAAAGCACAGAAACAAAAGGCTGGAACTATTCTCAATGTTTACTTTCAGAAAAACTGAAATACTTTCATACTGACTTTTCAAGATATGTTATTTGGGTAGTTAAAAAAAAAGTTTTAGGAACTAAACAGAAATCCAAATGTCTTTCTCTGAATCTTTCAAAATAAAATTACATTACTGGAATCTTTTCCATTGAAGGAGCTCTGGAGAGATCAATCTGATTTTACAATGTGTTTTAGATCCAGTTGAAAGCATATTCAGATGCAAATTCAGTCCATCAAAATTGCTCTCAGCAGTTCTACTCGGGATACAAAAGTTCATCTAATTGGCATCCACCAGGATGCTTATTTGCTCATTCAAGATGAGAGACCAATTTTCAAAGCAAAATTACATCCTCTGAGTAGAATAGGAACCCTGACATGACACTCAGCTTTTCAATAACTATTTTCAATGCAAATAAGGTTTCAAAGGACTGTTCTGAGAAAAAAGAAAAACTTGTGAAGTGAACAAGTTCCTTTCTGTCTTGCTCTTAAAGTATGCAGTATGACAGTTTGAATTACTAATATGAAGTATGTGCATTAAAGATATTTTCTTGGAATTATAAGGGCCTTTATATGTTACTTCTCTGTCTCTCTCTCCATTCAGTGAAGATACAAACAAAACATTGTTGGTAGCTTCATTCATTTTGAAATGTGAATGGGGGTAAGAGGGTCCTGTTACTCTGGCCAGCAGCAGAGCAGGGGCTGACTGAGGTAAAACTGAAATCAAAGCACTGTCAAGGCAACGTAACTTCTTGTGAAGGTTTTTAAATGAGTTTTATGTCATATAAAATGCAACTAAAGTATCTGTTGCACAAGGACTTGTGATTATTTTGTCACTTCTGGTCAGTGTCTGTCTTTCTGTCTATGACAGACTTAGTGCTGCAAGCACTATTGCTAAGTATCTTACATTTAAGTGACATTGGCAATAAAAATTAAGCAGACAATGCTTTTCTGGGAGGGGGTACTCAGCTGTCAAAAGCATTTCTTGAGTTGCTACATCACACTTAACCTTGTTGCTATACTTAAAGAGCCATTCCTTATATAAATACCCTATAAATACCACAGACATCAGCTCGTTCCAATCGTCACACAGAGACTCAAAGCGATGCATAAATAGAGCAGAAAGCAGACTGAAGAATGAGGTGTTGTATCCATGATAAATTTCCATGCTCCCCTTCTTGGCACACTGACATTTTTAGAAGACTTCATACTAGCTGAGATAAAGTCCATATTTTGTTGATGGGGGGGAAAAGAGTTACAATTTCTTCTTGCTTAGAAGACATTCAGACTCTGTGCTGACAGGCATAATAGAAATGCCCACACAGATTAGAGCAAGAGAAAGAGGGAAAGACTGCAGAGCTCGAGCTCTGCAGATAATCATAACATAATAGGAATATTAGATCACTGCAATTTTTTTCTCTCTGTTACTATTTGCTGGATTCTTTCTTGGGGCAGAAATGTTTAGGATGTGATCCTGTTTTTCCTCTCCTCAATCTCACGCTGTTATCTGAATCACTTGTCAGATAGTCACCCATCATGAGTTGTCACCCATCATCCTGGGGATCCAGTTTGTGCTGCATGAAGCTCAGTGCCTGGGAGGGATATCTGGGCATGGTGACAAATGAACAGCTATAAAGTCTGAGCTCATTGCTGATGTCACTTTACAGCCAGACTGCAGAAAGAATGTGAAGCCGACCTTGCATCGTAATATTTCAAGTTTATTGATGGTTTTATTTTCATGCAGTTTAGCAGGGAAATTTGCTGCTGCAGTATTTTCCTTGGTCTGAGGATGCTGTGAGCACAGCCTGCCTTTTCTCATCAGGATCAGCCCCAGGGCTGTGCTGGAGGCACAGACCCATCCCAGGACCTGGCACAGCTCACTGCCCACCTTCACTCCTGGCTGTTCCCTGAGCTCTCTGCAGTCCTGCACGTGGGCTCCTCCTGCCATGGGCATGGGGAAAGTGCTGCCATTTCCTGAACACTCTGGTGTAAATCCCAGATGATTCCAGTGGATTTGTGGGATTTATTTTGGATTTGCACTGAATTTGCTGATAGATTGTTCTTAGCCCTTAGTATAAAAAGGGAGTAAGGGAAATAAATTTCTAAGGAAAGCTGAAATGAGTGACAAACTTTGCATAATATTTATATATTTCTCATTGGTTCTCATGGGATGACCCACATGTACAAACATAGATGAACATGCATTTGCATGTATAATCTCTGATGTACTAGAAGCATAGTTAAAAGGCTTAAATTTATATTTGCAAGACAGAAAGCAGCTGACACTACAATTACAAATCAACAAAAGCAAGTAAATAATAAAAACTACATTGTAAATTGAAAAAATATTTCATACAAAATTATCTGAAATCTAAGTATTTTTCTACAGTAATTTAAAAAATATGTGACATCCTAGCAACTAAATGCTTTCCAAACTTCTGCAGATCTCAAGGTTTAACCTCTGCTTTTCCATTTCATCTATCAGAGTTTCAATCATCCTGAAGTTTCAAAGGTTTCTGTAAGCATCAAGGACTTTCTAGGAATTATTTTTTGCTTTCTTCAAAAACTTTGAAAGCTCTTTTGTGAGTAAAAAGATTTTATGTATGTTTTTTTTGTCTATTTGGAGCTTGAGAAAATAACAATGGAAACAGAAAAAGTGAACCAGCCTTACTTCATTTTAGGGCACTTAAAAAACATAAATCCTCTGTTAGGTGATTACTGTTATCGTTAGCACATAGAAGTGTCATAATTCTGTGTCAGAATTCCTTTAAAGTATTATTTCCAAAACAACTTTTGTATAGAGTGTGATACTGACTACCAATGGAAAAGAATGAACTAGAGAAAGTACATAATAATAGAATTTTTTCAGATTTGTATTTTCCATGACTTCCAAACTGCACAAGCAAACACATTCACACACAAAAGTGCAGGTCACAGACCAGAAAGTGAAAACTGCTACTCTGCCTGTTTTATAAGAAGGGAAAAAAGAGAGCTTGAGTCCTCAGAATCACTCTCAAAATTGGCAAAACTTTAATTGAAAAGAAGCAATGCAGCATTTAAATGATGTAAGAAATGTTGGCACACACTGCCCACTGCCCACAGGTGTTTCAGAGATCAAAAGTCACACAGACATCCCTGAGGTCGTGTGGGAGGGGCACAGGGGAGAAGGAGGTCAGCTGTATTCTGGGCTGTTGTGATGAACACCATTCACCTACTGAAATTCCCCTCTAGCATGGCTAATTAGGTCACACTCTTAGCAAGTTGTTTCTATTCACAGTTTCCAGATTTGAAATTGGTTTCTGCCTGTTTTATGGGTGGGAGAACTCTGTCAACTGTAACTGCATAGAAGAATATACCTTACAAGTCAAAATATTGCTGTGTTTTTCTAAAAAACAAAATCCTTAAGTATGTTTTATTAAATGATTTTTAAAAGATAACCTCGATCAAATTCTGGGAGAGGATCCAATCTTCTCTGTGATCTGGCTCATTAGGGACACCTCCAAAAATGAAAGACTGGAAGGAAGCATGCCGTGGGCTATGCTAGTCCTGCTGTTGTCCCTTATATCTCTTCTTTGACCTTCTCTCAAGGTTAAAATCAGCATTGGAGTCAAGGTTCTAATATAGAGAGAGCTGGTGTGACCCAGAGCAGCCGTTCTGTTCCCAGCGTGAAGCCTGCTCCAGTCAATGGAGCCAACCTTGCTAAGTTCAGCCCTTCTCAGAGCAGATATCCCACAGGAATCACTGACTCTGCTGTCCTTCCTACAGGCCAAAAATCACTGAATGAGGCTTCAGCTGCTAATTGCAGGTTTTGAAAAGTTCCGTGCCTGAGGCTCCTCTGCTGTGCTGGTGAAACCTCTGCTGCTCGATGTTGATGCTGATCCCTTGTGCCATTCCCCTGCTCAGTGATACAAGAAAAGATGTTTCTGGGCAAGGAATTGATCTAATGGTGAGTCAAGAAAGCACTAGGAGCAAAGTCTGATGCAAATTGATACCTGCCATATCTGTCTGATGGGTTATGACTATCATGGTTCTCATTAACATGTGTGTGTATAAATATATACCTACACACACACACATATATATGAGTTAAAACTTTCATTAGTGTATGCATCAAACATTTATTACTGTATCTGAGAAAATAGAAAATATTTATTTTTATATGCAGGTATCTGCTTGTTGTTGCATTTATAAGATAAACAATAGTTTTATGGACTTTGTTTTCTGTTGTGGAACATTTCCTTGAACCCAGTGCTCATGAGTGAATTGCAGAGTACATATAATGGAATGTCTTCCTATTCACATTATTCATTATAGGAAAGGAAAGGAAAGGAAAGGACATAGAAAAGGAAAGGACATAGAAAAGGAAATAGAAAAGGAAAGGAAAGGAAATAGAAAAGGAAAGGAAATAGGAAAGGAAAGGAAATAGAAAAGATAAAAGAAAAGGAATAGAAAAGAAATAGAAAAGAAAAGGAAAGAAAAGATAAAAGAAAAGGAATAGAAAAGAAAATAACTTAAGTAAGGCTAATATAAATATTTAACTAAGTTCTAAACAGATTTCTGTTAAAAAAAAAAAAGTAGAACAGCTTTCTCTCTTTTATGACCACTTTCATTTGGAAAGTCCTGTTTTCACTCTTCACAGAGTGATTAGTAGACTTCAATAGAAAACAATACTACTATTGCATATTAAATTCATAAGATATAACCTTAATTTGAATTTAAATTGATTTTCTAAAGGTGAATTCACTTTGCAGTCTGATACATTTGGATCTCAGAGTACAAGGGCTTGCATACTTCATTTCTCATTACAGGACTGAGGTTTTTACTTAGAGATTTTTTCCTTTGTAGATGAAAAGAAAAAAATGAAACAAAGCACACTTCACTAGAATAACTACAATGATGTGAATGATGCCGCAGGAGACAGAGATCAGAGATCATAGCTCTAGCAGGATTTTACTTAGGTCTTACATCTTTATTATATTCTACTGTATTATATTCTACTATTGAAAAAAGCCTTTCACGACTGTGACTTCCTACCAGATGAGTTTTACCCAGTATATTTAACATTTTCTCCTAATAATTGAAGAGCTACTGCCATTAAATAGTTCCTGACATGTTTTTGGCTCATTGAATATCAATAGCAGGATCTGTGTGACAGTTTTTATCAAAGGCTCATTAATGTGTAGTTTTCACTCACAGCCAACATTTCAAGCTGTGGCAGAGGCACTATTAGGAGCAAGGTGTACCAGCGTGTAAAGGGCCATCTGAAGAGCTGAATCCCTCATTCAGGGCAGGAATGTGGCTGCTTTATCATTCTTCACCAGTTTCAGTAAGGGAAAATATGACATCAGATACTGATTATTTCCCTTTGCTGTAGTCCAGAGGCAAAGGGGTTCAGCTGAGATAAGAAGAATCAGATTCTCACTCTTTACAATTCCTATTGGTAAGAGAAGGGTTTAAACTGTTTCTTACTTCCCATCTCCCTATAAAAGTATGGAGACCTTTTATTCTTATCAGTAGGTTGAAATCAAAACACCAAGAAATACCACAGAGGAAGGTCACAGTCTAAATGTTTTCATTGACTGAGCAAAATCCTCCGGAGCAAAGCAAAATTAACTCGTCAGATGTCCTGTAACTTTTCTTGTGTTCAGCACAATTTCTCACTGGAAAAGAAATGTCTTTTCAGATACAGTGGAGTTTTTCACTCTGGCAGGAGATCCCAGTGTAGCAAGAGTTGCAAGACAGTCATCCTGAAGATCCCTAGACAACAGAAGGTAATGAAGATGGATAGTAACAGTGTAATATACATCACAGTAGTTTCATTGTCTGTGCTAGTGGGAAATCTTGCTCAGCCCACAGATGCCTCCTCATTCCATTACATTTCTCAGCAATGTCATGTACTCCTTGGACAGAGATGTTGACCTGCAGTTCCCCTTCAAAGATCCCTTACAAAGATACATCCCAAATTTCTAAAAATTAAAATAAATTATGTCTTTGGGTGAGTTACACTTTGTCTTAGGTCTCAGGAAAGAGAGAGAAAGAGAGAGAGAGAGAGAGAGGCATCTTAGATTTAAGATAAGCAAGCTAATGAGTTCTCAGTCTCCACGTGCCCATCTCCCCCTGCTAACACAAGGAAAATGTACACATCCCTCAGCTTTCATCTGACAATATTCTAGCAGTGACTCCTCCAGAGGGTCCCTGCTCAGTGCAAACCTAATTGAGCTATGCTCATTGGGAGGCAGCCCCAATGCCAGCATATCAGTGAACTAGACATGGCACTGCCACTAAGTCTGTGGTTTCCAAAGCAGAACTGGGTAAAAAGGACAGAATTATCACCCAGGATAAAATCAGGAAGTGAATGGAATGTATTTCTTCTAACTCCTGCAACATGGAATTAAGAGCTTCCCATAGAAACCAACAGTGATTTCAGCCTCTCTTAATTTCCTGCCAAGGAAGCACAGTATAGGCTGGGAATGGATCTCAGCAAATCAGTCATCTTCATGTGGCTTTTCCTGCCATCCTATGGGGGGGACAATGGTGCAGGACTGCAATGAGGAGTTTGGTGGTGAGGGTAGGTGCAGTTAGTGTACTCTAGCACACTAGACACTGACACTTTCACATCCACCCAGGTTAGCTAGTCAAACACTCTTGAGGCTGCTGCAGGAATCTTGCCTACCTACTCTGAAATGCTCTTACTTTGAATTGGGAATGATTGGGTCACAGTGTACAGATTATTCACACACATTCCATTTGTGTCCATAGAGCAAGCATCCGTTTTACTGAAGAGGTTTAGTGTTATTGCATGCAGGGGGCAGGCAAGGAAATGGTTAAATTGACTGGGAAAACAAGAAGTCTGCAGCTGATGAATTATTGCATGCAGAGAAAGTGAACATATAGTGAATAGTTCTTTCCTTGGAGCAGTTCACAGAGGTAAAGCTGTGTTGCTTTTATTGCCTGCATTATCAAAACAGTGTGTCTTCAAAGCTGTACAGAAATAGATGAAACACAGGTCTTACAAATTTTAAAATCCCCTTTGATTTTTACTCCATTTCTTAGTTCTATAGGAGAGCTTAACAGCAGCACAGAGACAAAACAGACTTTTAATGAACCTTTGTTTACAGGCCTGCTAATCAGCACCACTCATCTACGAATCCATTCCCCCAGCAGTCTTACCCCTTGATGGTTGCCATGCTTACATTTCAGACCAGCATCTCTTTTAAATGGGTGGTGCTTGGTTCCATTTCCCAGTAATGTAATGGCAGCAATGGTAAAAACAGGTTTTCTAATTAATCTCCTCCAGCATCACCCTGGACTGGTACCAGCACTTCCTCTTGGCATTTGAGTAGGAATGTGCACACCTGTAGGGCAACACAGACCTGTGCATTTTTAATTCACTGAGGACAGGATATTTCACTTCACAGCGTTCCCATAATCAGCTACCTTTCTTCTTTAGCCAATCTATTATATGCCATTCTTCCTGCATCATGCTAAATGGTATTACATATCTTCCACAAAACTCTATTTGTTTTGGAATATCAGAAAACTGGAGAGAAGTACTAGATTTTCCATCATTATCTTAAACATGCCTTCAATACTGCTGCACACAGTTTGGGAGGAATTTCAGATTCAGTCACACAGAGTAGAAAGTATCAATTTAATTCAAATTTCTAATAAGTAGCATACACACTACAAATAAAGCTCCTTCTCCTTTCACTGCATTATATTGAATACAGCAAATAGTGTTAAAGTTTTTAGAAAAGAAAAAACATGTCACGAAAGCATCTCTTTACAAGACTGGGTTATAGTAAGGGTCCTAACTTTTTATATTACAAAACTGACAAAATACTCTATAAAAAAGACTGAAAATCTTTTGCCCTTAGGCAATTACAAGTGAGCCACATGAAGATGACTTTTTCACTTCTGTGCATAATAGGTTAAGCTAGGTTTTGCCACTCCCACTTATCTCCTCTAAAGGCAGGGTCACTGTTGGGCACAAGGAGGGGCAGAGAGGGAATGTGGTTAGAAAACTGCACTTAGCTAACCCACAGCTCTGAATTTCCCAGTGGAGCCCCTGGCCAGCAGATGCACTTATGAGCAGTGTCGAGGCTGCCCAGAGCAGCTCACAAACCAGAGCTGGGCAAAGGACCAGGAAGCCACAACTTTCTGCTTATGGCTTTTGCTGATGAAGTAGAAATTTGGCCCATTATAATAAAAGATGAACTATGTACATTTTTGGTATCATTATTGATTAGAAAATTTACTGGTGAAGCATGTTTGATTCAATTGAAGGAGTCTTGAATAGCACACTCCATCTCATTGATCTGTACTGTTTTCCTGTGGGTTTCTTCTATGAAATATTCTCTTGATTGCTGAAAGGGTTTTTTTTTCTTCCTGAATTAATACCAGTAACACACTCACATGCTTGTCTAAGGTGCATACCCTTTCCCATAATTCAGACAGAGGGCAGGAAAATAGGGTAAGGCTGATTAGAGGCTCTTCATTGCACCCTAATATTGGGTACTGAGTTTGCACACTCCACACCTTCCCACATGCATAGAAATGATAACAAATGGTAGATTAGTGAAAACTCCTTCCTTCTTCTTGTGCTCCAAAGCCGAAGCTTCCAGCTGAGCTGAGGTGGCATTCTGGGTTCCATTACAGCTTTGGGCATTGTGTCCTGTGACTTGGCCCTTAAATCAGAGACAACTGTGGCACAGCTAACAGCAATGTTGTAGCCCTCAGCTTCACAAAATGGTATTCTAATGATAAAGTCATAAAATCATTGAATAGTTTGGGTTGGAAGGGACCCCAAAGATAATCTCATTCCACACCCCTGCCACAGGCAGAAACATCTTTCCCTGGACCAGGTTGCTCAAACCCCCTTCTAACCTGGCATTGAACACTTCCAGGGATGGGGCATCAACAATTTCTCTGGGCAACCCATTCCAGTGCTCTGCCAATCTCATAGTAAAGAATTTATTTCTAATATCAAATCTAAACCTTCCCTCTTCCAGTTTAAAGTCATCCCCCCTTGTCCTGTCATGCTCCAGCTCTCTGATATTCCCCTTTAGTTACTGGAAGCTTCTCTAAAGTCTCCCTGGAGCCTTCTCTTCTCCAGGATGAACAACCACAACTCAGCATTTCTTCTTGAACAGGTGCTCCAGCCTTCTGCTTATCTTCATGGTTTCCCCTGGACTTGCTCCAGAGGCTCATGTCCATCTTAAATTTCATTAATATGAGGTCTCAAGGTCATGCACTGGGCAGAATAACTCCTCTAACATGTAGCATACATCTTTATACCATTTTGAAAGCTTTTTCATTGTGACAGTAGCATCTCTAGAGATTATTTTTGGGCTTGCCAGAGATGCTAATGGTAGTGTTTGTTTTAGATAGCTGGCTTTCTTCCAATTAATTATGGCTCTTTATGAGTCATTTTGTTTGGAAATCTCTGATTACATGAACATGACAGAAGGTATTCAGAAAGAACATAGCAGTTATAAATTGCCAAATGCTATTAGAAGGAATTGTCAACATCTTTGCTACAGACAGATACAATCTTTTAAATGCACCTCAGCACAACAACAGTCTGGTAATAGTCCACATAATGTGTGATTTTAACCTTGGTGAGAAAGTATTAAGATTTTAAATTACTGTAATATAAAATGCTAAAATTGTTACCAGAATCTGATTCAGGCATCCCTGAATGGGTTGTGACAGATGATACAAACAGGGGTTGCTGTGGAAACAGTTCATTTGGATTTTGGGACTGTATTCCAGCACATCTACAGGTGGTTTTGTGAATCCTTTCAAATTCCTTGAGCATCATATTCCATTTTAGTGGTTAGCTGAACAAGAAAAATGAAAGATTCTTGATATTTGAATGTTACTGGTATGTAAAAACAAAGAGGAAATACCTCTTTCTTATCAGGAGTGTGGTATACATGAATTGCAAAGGAATTCAATTTGTGATAAAGCTCAACTTCAGGCTCCTGAAAATCTTTATTTATTTCCCTTTTACATCACTTCATACGGTCAACAATGACTACTTTCCTACCCATTTTGAAATTCAGGGTCCAAACGTGGTAGAATCTCAAAAATAATTATAATTACTAAATTTGGCTTCTTTTTTTCTTAGAAAAATTAGACAAAAATTATAACAAAGGATTTTGACTATGTCTTTTGGCAGGTAGGCACTGTGAACACTTTCTGCACATCAGCCTCCTCTTTGGGGCACTGTTCAAAAAAAGGGGCAAGTGTAGGTCCAAGCCCTACACATGCAGCAGTACAGAAATGACAGCAGGTGTTGACACAATCATTTTTAAAGCCAGCTGTCCCCACTGCACATCTGTTTCCAAAGTTGGTTGTCTGGATATCACACCAAACACTTCACCTTTGTTCACTGCACCCTCACTGAAATGTGTGTATAACCAGATCTGCCTCAGGACATCTCCTGAGGAGCAAAATTCACCCTGTGAGAACACATGGAAATTAAATGCTTATACCAGGACTGAAGTCATTGCTTTCTGCCCTCTGAACTTAATGGTTTAAATTTGGTTCCTCTGCTCACTGAGTCCTTCCCACCCTTCAACTTCTTTACTTTCCAGTCTGCCAAGTCTAGACACTGAGGAAAAGCCTGCAAAGGAACACTGAAATAAAATATCCACTGGGATATTCACTTCTGAGAGTGAGCCCCAGAGGGTTGCCCAGAGGAGGGAGAGGATCCCAGTTTGCTTGGAGTCACTCAGTTTAAAGATTTCCAGCTCAGTTCTCATCCACAGGTTATGCTCAGTCATTAGGGAAATGCAAAGTGGGAATTTACCTGAAATTACAACATCCTTTTTAAACTCTCATGTACCACTACAAAAATATGCTCTACAGATCTTCTAATCCAATATTTTAAGTCCTTTGTGAGTGACTTGAATTCCCTGAACAAAGCACTTGGATTAGCACTCCTAGGTTCTAAAACAACACAGAGCCAGCAACTCTTCCATTAAAAGCCTAATTGAAGTACAACAGGAGCTGATCACAACTAACTTTTAGTGGTTTTATTTTCAGCCTCTAGTGCCCTGCCAAGTCCCTCACCTCATGCTGCTCTTCTGGTTTGGGAAAGCTCATCTTGGCATTCCTTGAGGCTTGTACTTGAACGTGACAAGGTTTTATGCCTCATTCTCACTGGTGCATCAGGGAAGCTTAAGAGCCAGAGCCAAACAACTTTTTAAAGTGGGGGACTACATCTGAGATTCAGAGACTCGAGTTCCTTTCAGCATGACTGGTTTCCTATGGCTGGTTTCTAGACAGAAGTGAAAATATCTGTCTTGCTTCAGCTCATGTTTTCCTGTGATTAGGAGAAGCAGACACAGCTCTGGTTAGATTTCACTTTTAGTGGTCTGGTTCTTCTGATCAGAGAAACCTTTTGGATCAGATAGCTCCTCCTGCCTGTCTCCACACTGAGCATATCTTGGGGCTGAGTGTCTGAGCTCCTGATGGCTCCTCTTGCCTCCTCACGTTAATGACTCCAGCCTGGAGCAAGAGTCAGAGCAGAGGGAGCTGCAGGATTCTCCTCTTTTGCATTTACATGACGAGGGAATCAGGAATAACAAAATACAACAGTTGCTTCCTCCTGAATAATAATTTGTCCTTTGGTAGCAGGCCAGGAATTCCTACATGTGAAACAGAACAATATCCCTGCTGTCACTAATTTACTGTCACAATTCCTATTAAATTAAGCTCTGTACTTCTAGCCTTGGCATGTGGGTGCCAATCCCTGAGTTTTCCATGCTATCTGTTCTGTATTATCTACATCACAGACATGCACCATACTAGTGCTCAGATATGGCATTCAATTCACTGTCTCTAGGCAATTAGAGCAACTACAAGACAGAGGACAAATTTAACTAGCTCATTTTAATGAGACTAGCATTTGAAGATTCATCAATCCAATTTACCTCCCAGGAATTTTCATAGAGTGAGAATTCCCTGAAGAATCTGTCTGGATGAATTAATTTCAGGAAAAGCATCTTCAGGCTATTGATCAATCAGCCTGCCATGTATTTCTCTGTCAAGTTAGGTTTAGGTGCAGCTTTCAGGACACTAAACATTGTGAAGGTTTTTGTAAAATGTCATCTTTTCCAAGCTTCTATTTCACCTTCTTGCTTTTGAAACCCTTATTTGAAATCCCAGAGGCATTCTCCACTGAAGGAAAACTTCGCTTGATCCACAATGGCTCAGTAGTGAAATGTGGGGCTGATTGAAAACTGTTTGAAATAAAAAAGTCTCTGAAAATTGCAATATTATTAAAACATACTGATGTCAATTTGTCACCATCATATTTTCTGGAGAAATCCCTTTGTCCAGGATTTTGCT
This sequence comes from Loriotus luctuosus, assembly GCA_035582745.1. NCBI lineage: Eukaryota > Metazoa > Chordata > Aves > Passeriformes > Thraupidae > Loriotus > Loriotus luctuosus. Next base: position 10,668,287 of record JAWWEY010000055.1, read on the forward strand.
CCTAGGAAGCTGAGAAGCCTCAGAGAAAAAGGAAAACAATAATTATCTCATTTGCTTCTCCTGTATTTTGCTGCTTTGGAATGTGGTTGGAGATTGTTTATCCAACATGTGAATTGTTTTAATTTAATGACCAATCACAGTCAGGCTGTGTCAGGACTCTGGAAGGAGTCACGAGTTTTTCATTATTATCTTTTTAGCCATCTGTCTGTATCCTTTCTCTGTTCTTTAGTATAGTTTAGCATAGCATTCTTTATATAATATAGATCATAAAATAATAAATTAGCCTTCTAAGAACGCGGAGTCAGATTCATCATTTCCTTCCTCCTCCAACAGGGGACCCTGAAAACACCACACCAGTATGCCCAGAGCATTCCCTTTGGCTGTGGCAACCAGGTCAGAGTCTGCTGGGAATCAAGACCACTAACATTAAGGATTTGTCCCTGCAAACAAACCATGGGAGTGATTCTTTGACCTTCCATGAAAAATACTCCTCTTAATGTCAATCAGACAGTTCTCTGCAGTCTCTCGGGCACTTTTTACATTGGACAAAACAAAACCTAGAAGTACCTTTTGGCAGGTTGACTAAACCCCAGGAAAATCCCTGCCTGCAAGTAGGTGGCAGGCTCTCTACCATCTGCCTCCTCCAACGAATTCAAAACCTTCCTCAAAAAACCATGGATGGGTTGTGTCCAGCCAGGAGATAATGATTCACACACAGCTGGGACCAGCTTGTGAGCTGTGAAACAAAAGCCTCAAGGAAACCTTTTTTTCCTTGTTACTTACACTCAGAAACAGGATTTTGTTGATGAGTAACAAGCAAATATGAGAGAAAACCTAGTGAGAAACTGTGTGATTTGGTATTTCAGAGAACAGCATCAGGTATAGGCAAGAAGAGCTAACAAGAGGCATCTTCATTCTAGAAACTATGTTTCTGAGAAATTCTCATTACCATTCAGTTTATTTTCATGCTGTGTTTTAAATCTTCTACAATTTTGACTTCTCTGCATGTGTGTTTTTCTGATGAGCAAAGAAGGTGAGCTGCTGACAGAGATACAAATCCTCTGTTTATGCATTTCTGGTTGACTTTCCCCCCTCCCTATCCATCCTTACAAAGATAAAATCCCCGTGCACTTTTCCTAGTAAGGCATGCCTTTTTGGTCCAGAAATAGCATGGAGAGTGATCACTCCCTCCCACTGCCTGCTCACAATGCTTCACAGCAGTGTGGGTGACAAACAGGTACTGGTGTCTCTGTTCCATCAGGAGAGTCTTCATTACGTGGCAAAAAAAGTCAGAAACACTGGAATTCATCTCATTAAATGCAGGCATCCCAGGCGTAGAGCCAGTCATTGAGGCTGCTTAGTTCATGGAGAGAAAGAATCACTTTTGAAGCACTCTAATAAAGATAAAATAGACCAGGTGGCAGACATAAAGGTGCCTATTTTCCTGGTTTGGGTTTTGCAAGAACTCCAAGGATGTGATGGAGGCAGCTGTACTCAAGACAGCAAGGGTAAGAGGATACTAATCACATGTTTTTCATAATAATTTGAGATGAAATAGCTCCTTATTTTCTCCTATCCCTTCAAATACCTATGACTTAGCTCAGTTTGAGCACTGGCTTAGGAACTGATTTGTATTTAAAGTCAAGACACCTGTTTTGTGGGAACATAATGAGAAAAGGATGTGGGAAAACATGTGAAAGCCCTCACCTCTGTTCATTCCTCTGTACAGAATATTTCATTCCTCCAAAGGAGAGGGAGCAGGCACTGTAGACAGCAATTGGAGTAATGGCAAATATCAGCAGAGAACAGCACAGTGGGTCCCAAGTCAGCATCCTGGGGAAGACTTTGGCAGTCCGGTAAGATCCAGGAGGATCACACACAGTTCTGCTCTGTCAGACCTCTAACAGCAGCTGGAGGACAGCAGGAGGTCTGCCTGGACTTCAGTGATACCAGCAAGTTAGGGCTCCAGTTTTGATGCTCTGAAGCTGCTGCTCTTGTTCTGTCACACAATCAAAGCACATCAGAGAGAGGCTGAGCTTTGAGATTTGGTTCTCAACCCATCATGATGTATAAGAAATCAGTATCAGACCAAAGGAAAAAAAAAAAGGAGGAAGGAAGCATAAAATAGAGGATCATGAAAGATTAGTGCAGGTCTTGATCTAGGAGGCATTCTGCATGTTCTTTCGATGTCCACATTGTCTTTCAGGAGCCATCAGTTTCAAGACATCAATTTGCATTTGAAATCTTGGTCCAGCAAATTACCAATGCAGATTTTCTCCCTTCTGACAGTTAGTCTCATCTATGTTGAAATGTTTGGAAGTTCATTTTACTGCCATTTTGTTAATTTGCTGCTGTAGTTAGTCTTGCTTTTTACATCAAGGTATTTCAGCCCTCTCTCAAAGCATACCCATTAATTCCAGTTTCATCTTAAAATTATTTTAGAATCAAAATAAGTCTGTGCAGCACTGCCAATATCTCAAAGTCTGAAAACAGCATTTTATAGCAAAAGTCCCCAGTTGCCCCAGTAACAAAATCATGAGGTGCAAACAGTAATAACAGAATTTTGGCCATCTTTCTAAGCACTCTTCAATATGATATAATTTGAAAATGAGACTGTAAAAGTGTGCAAAGGAGCAGATATTTTGTGTGTACAAGCATCCATATTTTTGCAGGTACAGTGCAACAGGCTCAGCATTACTCACAGGCATTACTAAGTCATGGAATCATAGAAACATGGAAGATTTTCAGTTGGTAGAGACTCACAAGCATGAAATTCTGAATCTCAAGTAAGCTACAAAAGTATACTGTTGATGTCAGTGACTAAGTGTTCACCTTATACTGGTGCCTACAAATGCATAACTGAAGGTTTCATCACATGCACATGTACCACATCTGGTTTTCATAAACACACCACATCTACATTGCAGGTAAGCTCATAAAATGTCTTATTTTGAAAGAGGACAAGTGTGTATATGAAGTTTGTGTTATCCATATGTCTTTTACAAGTCAAGATTAGGCTTAGTCTTTAACCTGCATTCTGGAAAATACTGATACCTTGATCTTTAAGAATCTGGACTCCATGGAATTTGAAAGTGGCAATAGATGGCTTTGAAATACCGATGAGCTGTAAGTCTTGATCAGCCTGGTTCCTTGCATCACATCTTGACTCCCTCTGCATCCACAAAGACCATCCCAATACCCAAAAAAAGGAATCTGGAAGGGAGCTGAAGAGTCCTAGTAATTTAAATGTCTACTGTTACATGTCTGTGAATAGAATAACCCTCTCATCCTTTTCTTCCCAGCCTCACTTCAGCCGATGCCAGCCAAAGTAGGCACTGATTGGGAGAGTGCTCGGGACAGAGCTGATCCCTGTGCTGGGAAAGAAATCATGTGTTCTTGAATTGTGACACTTTCATCTCAGTGTCCTATACAGGAGAGGTCAATGTGATTACCATAACCTACTCCACACACCTTCTGCATCATGAGTGTTCTTTGGTCACCTCCCCCAGAGCACCACTGCTGTATCATTTGGGTACTGAATTGGTCACTACCTGCCATTTACTTAAAAACTCACAAATTCAAGGCTGTGAGTTCTTGCTGGTGTGTTTGCCTGTTTGGGAAGTGTCTTTCTGTAAAAGACAGGAACCCACTCTCATACTGACTCATGACCACCTTCACCTTGTGTTTACATTCTTGAGGCAACCATCAGAAAACAGGATGAAAAACAGATGCTGTAGAGAAGGACAAAAAACTCTCTGTAAAATTATCTGGGTTACAATTATCAGCCTCAACATTTCATGTTTAATTTCTAACCTACAGTTCCAGCTCAGGGCCTGGAGACATCAATATTTTATACCTTTAATTTAATCACTTCCTGTGCACTGCATAAAATGATATCTCTTTGTAGGCTAGATATTAGCAACAGCAGAATCATTAATTAATACTTTCAAGTAAGATTTAATTCAAACTTTTGTGCCTTTAGAATACATAAATAGTATTTTCTCATTATCATTATCAACAATCTTGCTTTTTAATATAATTTACTACATAATTAACAATGTCATGTCTTCATAAAGGCACCCATCTATTAAAATAACCAACTTTAGGTCATAAATTTGGAAAAAAACCATGAAATAGAAAAAGTAATTTTACTTTTTCTAGAAAAAGTAAAAATTACATAAGGGGCAAGAGACTTTTTATCTCTGGAAATGCTGTTGAAATGCAGTAAATTCATTATATCACTGACAAGTTCATAATTGGTCATCCCTGGACTGGAAGGGGAGATGCTGGGAACTGTGAGACCCATGGAATGAAACTACGATGAAATACCTTTAGGGATATGAAACTTGTTTGTTCCCTTTGTGTTATTTTTCAATCTCAAAGCAATAATGACACTCCCAGAGTGTCATACTTTTACACAGATGATCTCATCACTTTCTTCCTTCCTTCAACAGAAATAATATTTAGAAGAAATGTGATAAATGTAATGAAGCTGAGCTTCAATAAAAGACTAAATTGTGCAGAATTTAATGCAAAAGGATCTTGAAGGCAGACCATCAATGCAGTAATAAACATATATCCATTTCTTCACTGTTCTGTTGTGGAAGAGTGGATGCTGGCTCATGGAGAGCTTGTGTTTGACCTTGTAAAGCTGTTTTTTATAATGGGTGGGTGTTGGGAGACCACAAACAAAGGGTCAGAGAGGAAAACCAGAAAATTCACTGCCATGCAAGCAAGGCTTAGGTGGAAATTACTTCCATAAGTGAGCATAGAATGAGTGGCTGCAAAAGAAAATATGTAGTTAGTATTCCATGAATCACACACTGGTTTTATGAAAATAGCAAAGAGACTGAATTAGATTTGAGTGCATGTGGTTTGCTCTTCTCCTCAGATCTGTGAATTAGCCTGCACTAGATGAGGGTGCAGTTGAGAAATGCCAGAGTATATAGCCAGTATTTTGTGCTAGAATGCAGGTGGTGTTTGAGAATACAGCAGACTTAAAGAAACCCAAATCTGGTTAGGACACTCAACACCTCCCTTCTCACTTTACCTGGACCCAGTCATTTCTAAGAGAAGCATGTCTTGGTGTGAGAAGACACAGCAAGCAAAGAAAGGCCACCAAACTGAAGAAGGACATTCCAGAGACTGTCTGAGAGGAATATGACTTTTGTGTGTCCCCCTGAGGGATCACAGTGTGGATGACAAACGTCTCAGGTGAAGGGACAAAGGTTGAGTGACTTTTACCATCACTTTTCTCAGAAGAGTTTCCTGTGCACCAACATCCATAGAAAGCAAGTCCCAGCAATGGTTCACAGCACCATGAATGGGTTTGGGGGCAGGAAAGGGAAACCTACTCCTGACTCAGCAGCTCAGCCCAGAGAGGAGGCAATCTCTGCTGCTCTGTGTGTAGGTGGTGGCAGCCAGCAAGGCAGGGGCTGCCAGGACTTGGCAAAGTGTGTTTGTGTGCACGGGGCAGGAGCACTGCCAAAGGCACACAGCTCCTGATGGCAAATGTTCTGAATGCTGCCTGAGGCCAAAGCCAGGCTGTTTGCATGAGTGCCATGCTTCTAATAATGATCAGAGATCCCAAAATTCACACAGTATCCTTTGGTGAAATCCATCCCTGAGGTTTTTGGCAGCACATTGAACATATACACTCATCTCTCATGACAGAACCTGATGTTTCCCAAAAAATCTTCTTAGCCACAGAAACCCAATTCCCAGATTACTCCCATAGCTGTCTGATGGGTGTGGAGGTGGTCAAGGTGTATTTTGTTACAGAAATGTGTCACCAGCTCCACTGTTGAGTGAAACTCCTTCACAGCAAAATCAAATGATGCGCAGACTGAGTAAGAATAGAAAAGCCTTGAGTCAGTGGTTCTCACTATTATTCATTTCAGGCAAGCAGTGCATACCCATGAGATTTCAACCACAAAAAATATGTCTAAGCATCAGACACCAAGGACCAGAAACAGCAACAGCAATAAACTAGAATAATTATTGTTGAGTAATAGTAGAGATGTATTAATCCTTAAGGAAGTAAAAAAGTTAAGTAAAAAATAATATGAGTAAATTCTGGAATTTTCTTGTGCCTTCAAAGACCTTGTCAAAAATTTGACACAATTTAAATCTGATTCCACAACTAATGGCAACCATGTGTATAAATTGGAATCACTGGAAAAAGTCACACACAGTTTCAGATCCAGATTTGTCCCTTAAACTGGACAAACTGGTACACTGGGGTTTTTTTAGTCCCAGTTCCTGTGACTCACGTTGGAGGGTGTGTAACTTCATTTTTCTATGTAACTTCGTTTTTCTTTCTTTTTAAATTAAATGCCTTGGCTTTCATTAATGTGGAGAAAGACTTAGACACTTAGAATACAAAACAAAATGGGTAATCAGGGGGAAGAAAGGGGCAGAGAGAGGGACAGAGGGGAAATAAGAGAAAAGAAAAAGAGAAAGAGAGTGAAAGAAAGGGAGAGAGAGAAAGAAAAGAAAGAAAAGAAAGAAAAGAAAGAAAAGAAAGAAAAGAAAGAAAAGAAAGAAAAGAAAGGAAAGAAAAGAAAGAGAGAGAGAGAAAGAGAGAGAAAGAAAGAGAGAAAGAAAGAGAGAAAGAGAGAAAAAGAAGGAAAGAAAGAAGGAAAGAAGGAAAGAAGGAAAGAAGAAAAGAAAAGAAGGAAAGAAAAGAAGGAAAGGAAAGGAAGAAGGAAAGGAAAGGAAGAGGAAAGGAAAGGAAAGGAAAGGACAGGACAGGAAA